>CM019706.1:34166111-34743611 GCA_009760885.1 Achatina immaculata
CGGTAATTTAAACATCATAACCAAAGTATGGACAGAAACTTTTTAATTAGAAAATGTGATCATAGTTCTGTCGATAGATAAATGAATTAGACTGACAGATAGACAAGTATATAGAAAGAGAGGCGGACGAACAGGTAGACAGTCAAATGGACATAGATAAATAATCAGGAAAATTATTAGGCAGACAAACTGACAAGATAGGAAGGCAGCAGACAGAGAGACAGAGAGACAGACAGACAGACAGACAGACAGACAGACAGACAGGCAGATAGATAGATAGATAGATAGATAGATAGATAGATAGATAGATAGATAGATAGATAGATAGATAGATAGATAGATAGATAGATAGATAGATAGATAGATAGATACGTGAGTTGATGGTTGTATGAGTTAATGATTTTATCGACAGATCGGCAATGATTTTTTAAAAACGTGGAAAAAAATATGAGAATAGTAGATGGCAATATCTGGTACAGTTCCAACATTTAGTCATCATCATCATCATCAGGTGCCGTGCCGACTGGCGTTGGCTATTATGGTTCTCCAGAGTACCCGGTCCTTCATGCAGGCCATCAGTTCAGTTGGTGATCTCCTCTCACACCATCCCGTCAGACTGTCCAGTATCATTTCTCTTGGTCTTCCTCTTGATCTTCTTCCGTCTGTTTTTCCTGTTGTTATAATATTTTCAATGCCCCCTCTTCTCATTGCATGTCCTATGAAAGTACATTGTCTCTCTCATATCTTTCTGACAAGGTTTTTTGTCTCTCCAGCTCTTCTCATACATTCTTCATTAGTTATTTTTGCTGTCCAGGGGATTCGCAACATTCTTCTAATAAACCACATTTCTGCTGCTTCCAATGATTTTTGTGCAGACTTGCCTATTGTCCATGATTCACTTCCATATAACAAGACAGGTTCAATATAGCATTTTAAGACTCGTTTTCTAACATTCATTGATAAAGATGTGTTAGCTAATATGCTTCTCATTCTCTGAAATGCAGTCTTTGCTTGACCTATTCTGTTCCTAATTTCTGTTCTGCATTTCCCATCTGAAGTTATTACTGCTCCAAGGTATTTGAATTTCTGCGCCTGCTTTAGAATGGTTCCGTTTAATTTAATACTGCATGCTGGTGGATTCTGTTTCTTAGATATAACCATAGTCTCTGTCTTTCTGATGTTCAAAGTAAGGCCTTTCTGTTCACTTTCTTTGGCGACTTTATCCAAGAGATTTTGCAGGTCTTGTTGTTTCTCAGCTATCAGTACTGTGTCGTCAGCATACCGAAGGTTTTTAATATTGTATCCTCCAATTTTTATGCCTGGTTCTGTGATGATTGTTCTTTGAATATTCTCGCTATACAGAGAAAAAAGGTCTGGAGATAGTACACATCCTTGTCGCACCCCTTGTTTTATAGGTTGATATTTTCCAATTCCGTTTTCAACTCGAACTGCTGCTTCTTGCTGCCAGTATAGATGTTTTACAATCCTCAGGTCTTTGCCGTCTATATTGATGTCTTCAAGCATTTTAATAATTTCACTATGTTTCACCTTGTCAAATGCCTTGGTGTAATCAATGAAGCATAAGTAGAGATCTTTCTGTACTTCTAAAGCTCTTTCTGTTAGTGTTCGTAAAACATTTAGTAGAGGAAATAATTCATTGTTTTTCAAATCATGATAATTTATAAATTATCTTACAACGCTTTCAGATCAGTACAACATGTTGTGCATGGAGAGTGACAAAATAGATAATGAAGACTGTTTTTTGTATTACAGTATATTACAACACAGAGATAAGATAGATGAGCAAACAACAACCTGTCTCATGGGTGATCAGAAAAAGAAGAGTGACATATGTAGGTCATGTGCTGAGAAGAAACAACTAGAGAATCCGAAAACAAGCTATCAAGTGGAACAAAAAAGGCCGAAGAAAAAGAGGTTGGCCACGTGAAACTCTAAAGAGGACATTATTAAGAGAAGCCGGTTTAGTGGGCATAACACCCCCTTTATGAGGTTGAAAAGCTCACCGAAAACAGGAAAACCTGGCCTATATAGTGTTTAGCAGCATGAGAAAGATGTAAGATGTAGCATGCTGACGACATTTACAGCAACAATTACATGCTGCTGGTTTTAAATCGATTTTCCTAGATTTTAAAATTAGATTTTGACTTTACAGCAATTTTGTTAAAACATAAGAAAAGCTGACGGAAAGCGCTTCATATGAGTTTTTTATATGTTGTTAATGCTTATTATTTTTATGCTGTTCCAGCTGTATCTTCGGCTATCGACTTGTACAAGCTTTACAGCATCCTACATCCTCCTGTTATACCATTCCTCAAGATCAGTAGTTCATGCAAGTAATGGTAAAAGGAAAAAAAGGACCTGCAGAAGGTATCAGAATCAAATGAGCGAAGACGATTTTGGGCGCTGGGAATGTGACCTGGGAGTCAGGAATGCGGAAGTCCGAAAAGTCCTGCTGTAGATATTTTTCAATAAGTTCTCATAATGTGTCAGTGAAGGCTTCTAGCCATAATCTTTACATATGACCTGTATCTCACTCAAATCATTTTCTGTTTAACACAAAACATATTTGCATGTGATATAAAACATGCCAATACTTTGGAATATAGCAGCCATTATAGTATGGTACCTTGTAACCAAGAATTATGAATATATTTTAGTTTTAATAGTTATCATAAAAATACAGAAAAGTTAGGAAGGAAATTTACAGTAAGGTAGGGAACCAATTCCCATGACACTAGTGATAGACCATTACGACTGAACGCTGACAAATGTAAACAGAAGAAACAGACGAATACAAACGCAGACGCAATGACGCCGAGATAATGGAAATGCTAAGGAAAGACGCTCTGAAGTAAAATAGTCCTGTAATAACAGGTGATGACACACAGTCGGCGCGCGAAATCTAAGAAGAGGATGACAGACAGTTAATTGCAGACAGACTGGAAACGCTAGAGAAGAACTTGCCAGAGGTGACAAAATAGACATTGAAACTGGACGGACAGCTGAAGGTCAGAGTCCCCATGGTATGTCCCAGTGGGATCAATGTCAAAAGTCAAAATTCTTGTTGGCGATGGATAGTCTGCGAATTAGATACGACCAAGAAAGAAATGAACGAGCAATCCGTCAAGTACAGGTAGGGTAAAAAGTGCCACAGGCACAGGGCTGGGCACTCGACAATACTAACCTGACAGGTTATGACTCAAGAACCAGTCGGGACACATAAAGAAACCAGTGGAGATCTAGGGGCGGAGCATAATTACCAACTGGTCAGTCCATCAAGCTGGACTTCAAGATAAAAAGAAGGACCGTGGAGGATCAGAGGATAGGAGGATGCGAAAGTAGAGGATGCAGAGATCCAGAGGAGGTTCTCTTCACATTCAACCATGAGTTCCAAGACAGTCACAACCACAATGCGTGAAATCATTCATCTTCAAGACGGACAGCGTGGCAACCAGGTTAGTGCTAAATTCTGAGATGTTATCTCTCATGAACATGGCATTGATCCCACTGGGACATACCATGGGGACTCTGACCTTCAGCTAGAGACGATCAATGTTTATCACAACGAGGCTTCAGGTGGAAAATATGCTCCTCGTGCTGTGCTTGTTGACCTTGAGCCTGGTACAATGGACAGTGTTAGGTCCGGTCCTTTCGGTCAGATTTTCCGTCCAGACAACTTTGTTTTTGGCCAATCGGGTGCTGGAAACAACTAGGCCAAAGGTCACTGCAACGATGGTGCTGAACAGGTGGACTCGGTCATGGATGTTGTAAGGAAGGAGTCTGAGAACTACGACTGCCTCCAGGGCTTCCAGCTGACACATTCTCTGGGAGGCGGGGCTGGCTCGGGTATGAGTACTCTGCTAATCAGCAAGATGAGGGAAGAGTACCCAGACAGGATCATGAACACATTCGCAGTCATGCCTTCACCAAAAGTATCATGGTGGAGCCATACAATGCTACGTTGTCAGTACATCAGCTTGTTGAGAACACAGATGAAATCTGCTGCATTGACAATGAGGCACTCTATGACATCTGCTTCCGCACACTGAAGCTGACGGCGACACGAACCATTCGGTCAGTGCCATTGTGTCAGGTGTGAGCAGTTGTCTCCACTTCCCTGGTCAGTTGAATGCAGATTTGAGAAAGCTGGCAGTCAATATGGTCCTATTTCCACGTCTTCACTTCTGCATGCTAGACTTTGCTTCACTGACCTCTAGGGGATACCAGCAGTACCCAGCCCTTACAGTCCCAGAGCTGACCCAGCAGATGTTTGATAATGTGTCAGTGAAGGCTTCTAGCCATAATCTTTACATATGATCTGTATCTCACTCAGAATGCCAAGAACATGATGGCTGCCTTCGGCCCACGTCATGGCCGCTACCTGACTGTTGCTGCAATCTTCAGAGGTCGCATGTCCATGAAGACAGTGGACGAACAAATGTTGAATGTCCAGAACAAGAACGTGTCCTAATTCGTTGAGTGGATCCCAAACAACGTAAAGACAGCTGTCTGTGACATTCATTCCCAGAGATCTCAAGATGTCTGCCACATTCATTGGTAACACCACAGCCATTCAGGAGCTATTCAGCGGATCTCGGAGCAGTTCACAGTCATGTTCCGCCGCACGGCCTTTCTTCACTGGTACACTGGAGAAATCATGGACGAGATGGAGTTCTAGAAGCAGAGTCCAACATGAACGACCTGGTCTCTGAGTACCAGCAGTACAAACCTGCCACGGCTGAGGACGAGGGAGAGTTTGATGAAGAAGAAGATGAAGGCGAAGGAAATGAGTATGCTGCACTCAAAACTTCAACAAATGAAATTTTACAAGAAAGTTTAGTCAGGCCAGACATCGATAATGCAATCGTTTTTTTAAAAAATTTATTTATTTAAATTACAGATTCTAGTCAAAGTTTTGCCTCTTAATGCCCAGGCAAGGCATGACTGCATTTACAAGCACGTATAATAGCAATATTTTTGGCATTTAAATGCAACTTTTGTTTCCCATGATGAATGAAGGTTAACACTTTTGTTTCAGAAAGAGTATTTTTGCCAAGTCTTTTTATCTATATAAATATTGCTGAGTCATGTTACTTGTCACAGTCTAGCAAACTTATACAGTTTTTTTTTGGCAATCAAAATCTACCAAAGAGGTCGTTAGATCATGACAGTATTAAGTTTACCATTGATCTACTCATTATTCTGGTACTTGATCATCAATAAAATGTCATGTGCTGTTAAAAAAAACACAGGATGTGCAGGAGAGTGCACAGAGGGGAGTTCTACTCGGAAGTAGAACTAAAACTCCGACACCAAAGTACTCAGAGACGAAGGTAACCAGATACTCGGAAGTAGAACTAAAACTCCGACACCAAAGTACTCAGAGACGAAGGTAACCAGATACTCGGAAGTAGAACTAAAACTCCGACACCAAAGTACTCAGAGACGAAGGTAACCAGATACTCGGAAGTAGAACTAAAACTCCGACACCAAAGTACTCAGAGACGAAGGTAACCAGATACTCGGACACTCAGACAGAGACTCGGATAAGTAGATCGAGACCAGGAGAATTGTGTAGATAGAAATAGACGAAATGGACAGAGAGATAGCAGATAGTCAAGCTGAGGTGATGAAACCACGAGCTAGTTTGATATATACTCTTAGGAGAGCTAGTGAATAGATATCGATACTGTGAGTAGGGAACTGAAAGATCTGGACTTATATTTCGATGACAGTTCATTTCACGAGGTCCTGGTAGACCAGACTAATCTGCATGTTTAGATTATATTCGTTGATGGCTCATGAGAAAGAAAGAGAAAAACTGTTCACTAAGTTTCTAGTAATTCAGATTTATATGCATAGATTGAGATTCTCGATGTTTAATGATTTCCACATGAAGTGTTGAAAATTCTACGTACATATTATAGGAGGCAAAATTGTAAATAAACTTGTATTTACCGCTCCGACCAAATGGACTTCGCTGTATTTGAACTTGTGGAAGACGTATTTGACGTGAAGAGTTTCTGTGTAACAATATTTAAAACAGTAACAACAAACATAATAGCAATAAAACAATATTATAATATTTGTTTACCTTATCACGTCACATCACAACTATTTTTTTACCTGCACAAAAAAGAAAACTGTAAGTTTCACCTGCATCACAGTGAAATTATCACATCACAAGACGCAGCTGAAACTGAAAGATGACACGCACAAGTAGACAGCTCACAACTCCGCCAACTCCGCTGAGAAGGAAGAGAAGCTAAGGAAGTCGAATCAGTGGACTTAACCCAGACGACCTAGACATGCAGGCATATCACCAGCAAAGAACCCTGGAGATAACGCTCACTGGTCACCAAAGTCTCGCACTCCTTTTTAATGAGTGTCATCGCTGCCCTCTAGGAGTGGGAGCTAGTGGTATAACTGGTCTGTACCATTTCCAGGACCAGACCCGGTGGTACGAGAAGCTGACAACCGCCCGCACACTGCCCGCTACGCAAGGCTGCACGGGCAAACGTTTGAAACAAGCCAGCCCAGAACGACGATAACAGTCGAGCATCTGGACAAAGAGGCTCAGAAAGGCACCATACACTGAGTGCCTCCAACTTTTAAAAAGGAGGCAATCAAAAGATTCGTGACCCAGATAACCAGGGACCCGATGCAGAGGTCTCTAGAGCAGAGGTGGCCCAGGACAATTGGAATTTCTTCTGCATACCGAGGAAACAGATCCCGCACTATGTCACCCTCAGACCAACCGCGGGAAGTCTGAAGCCTCACAATATATGAGTCGCCTTCCCATGGAGAACTCCCTGTCCGAGGTGCGACAAAGACTACCACTGGGCAAGCCAGTGGCCAGAGAAGTGAAAGAGGAACGTAGTGCGACACCTCAAAGACCCACTATCTCACAAGACAAAACAGAACCCGAGACGACCAGAGCAAGCGATGAGGACTGGTGCACTGCCGACGGCTTCCAAAAAAAAAACAAAAAACAACAGCAACAAAAAGTGCCAGATCGAATAAACAAGAATTTGGTAGCCGTTTAAGGGTAGTAGTAGAATGTTATACGCTATTCTATATACTATGTCTTCCTATTGATATGCCTGATGTTTGTAGGCCTATTATTTCCACTAGCACTATTGAGCTTCAAAACGTAAGCTTTCACTTCCACTATATCTAAGACTCCACAGTACTATTTAGTATTACAATGATAGACAGTACAGACTCCACTCTTCCAAACAGTCGAGGTCTGTCTCTTACGTCGTTGTAGACGTCGGCTTAATACCTGCTAGGAGTCTTATGGTGATCGTTGATGTCTGTTGGTGACTGCTTACTATTCGCTGACAGACTCTCCCAGGAACTCAGTGGCTAACACTTCTTCTTCTTTGTTCGTTTCTACCACCAAGACTGCCCTGTGATCCTACTGAATTTACGCTTGTGGTCCTCGATAAGTCCCGTGGTCCCCCGTATGGTCCCTGAAAGGACCACACGAGATCCCCAAGAGGACCACAGGAGGTTCAGAGTATCGCAAGGGCTTGAGCCTGTATTCTTGGTGGGTCTCAGAAGCGGGATTGCGTGACACCATGCTTTTCGTTGCACCAGTTTAATCTAGAGTTGGACTTTCTCACCGGAAAACCTCGACGTGTTTTGGATATCAGTATATCCCGCTGGGTGAGAGGTGGTAGCCCACCTGGGATAGAGTTAGACTTTCTCACCGGAAAAAGTCGACGTGTTTCGAGATACCTGTGTATCACCGCTGAGTGAGAGGTGGTTGCCCATCCAGACCGCCCTGGTCCAGTGTCTCCGACTTCAGTGTCTCCGTGGCCGCTACCCTTCCTAGTTGTGACCAGGATGGAGCTTTTGTCCAGGAGGACAAATCCTCGCCACTAGTGACTTACACCCCTGGGTTGAGCCGGTTTCGGCATATTATCCCAGTATGGGCATGTTTGGGACGTGACCGACCTCTAAAGCAGAGGTATCGTGACATGCGTAGCCTTCAAGTTTCACCCCTGGTGTGAGCCGGTTTAGGCATATTTCACCAGTATGAGTGTATTTCGGACGTGGCCGGCCTCTAGAGCAGAGGCGCCGTGGTATGTGTAGCTCTCGCAGCGATACTACTGGACATACCGATTAAACTTCACTTTATCCTTTCCTTCACCTTTTCACATCGGCGCCCCTCAGAAACCCTTACTTCTTTTCCGCAGTTTCTTCCGTGAACGGGAGGATCTTCACTCCACGCGCGGCATCCGAAGAGTCTCGCCAGCAGTGTCTTAACCTCTGGGTTAAGCCGATTCAGGCATTTCACCCGATACTAAGTGCACTTAGGATGTGGCCGACCTCAAGACCAGAGGTGCCGTAATTTGACTGTTTGCTTTGCTTTATCCTTTCTACAATCTTTTCTGCAGTGGTGCCGCGAGGCAACCCCATTTGCACCTTTCTTCATTTGCCGGGAGGAGCACCGCTCCACGCACGGCAGCTGAAGAATCTCGCCAGCAGCGGCAGATGAGCTACCAAACGTGCCTCTCATCTACCCTAAGTGTCTGGTTTTCAGGCGCCAGATATTCGCCTTCACCCCTTCTCCTGTCAGTTTAAACAGTTCTGCCACGAGAAGGTCAGGAGCTGGACTTGACTGCCAGAGCTATTTGAGATGCACGCCGTTGGAGCGGAGAGCGAATTCTCCACTCCACCTTCCCGCAATAACAGTCCTTAGAACCTATCAGCATATCTAATCTCTGATATTTCATAATCTTCAATTGTTATGGCATCGTTATATTCTTTGAAAATATAATGACAAATGCTAGAGAAGATGTAGATCTTCTCTAGCATTTGTCATTATATTTTCAGTATGCAAATTAAATATTTCATTTCTCTGCGTTGTTCTAGTTTGCCTACTGTAATCCATCCATTCTTATGTGTTTTCTTTACTGGAACCATGTCTTTAGCTGTTGTTATTGAGATATCTCTGGCCTGCGTAGCCATTTCATCTGGTACCATCTCGTCCTGTACAGCCATCAGGATCTCGAAACGGCTCTTCACTTATATACCGTATTGTTCTGGTATTTTTGTAAGATCAAAGCAGAGTGGTCTTGATCCTGTAACTGTCTTTTTTATCTTTATCTTCATGTCTGCTATTAATAACTCATAATCTATGTCACAATCAGCATCTGGTAAAATTTTTGCTGATGTTATACTTGATCTCCATGTTGTTTGCACTAAAATGTAATCTATTTGATTCTTAGTTTTTCAATCAGCTGATTTCCATCTGTAAAGTCTTCTTGGATGCTCTCTGAAAAGTATGTTAGGGATCATAAGCTCTTTTTCCATGCAAAATGCCATTAGGTTGTCACCTACCTCATTTCTATGTCCCATACTAAATTTCACCAAGACACATCATTCGTCTTCTGCTCTGTGTGTACCAATCTTTGCATTAAAATCGCCAATGATTAATAAAATATCATTTTTTCGTACCTGGTCTATCGTCATTTGTAGTATGTTATAAAAGTCTTCTGCTTCCTTTTCTTCTGCTGCTGATGTAGGTGCATATATCTATCTATATAATTGTTACATTTCTTGGAGTGCCCTTAAGTCTGATAGTGAGGATTCTATCACTTACTGGATATACTTGGATATGTAGAATCCTCAAAACAGACGGAAGACATAAAAATAAGTCTTCTTCTTCTTCGTTCGCATTGTCTGTCTATATCTGCAGTCCTGTCTCTTGGATAAATTTCACTGTTTTTTGTAACTCATGTATGGAACCGTAGAGCTTATCTTCTTTAGTGGTTTCACTGGGCCAGTAATTATTTCTCAGTGTTTCATAGTTGGTGCAGCTCTGGAGGATATGTTCCACAGTTTGGAGCACCTGGGCACATGTACATAGATTAGTAGTACCAACCTTAAACTTTGTATACATATGACTTCGGAGTCGGCTGTGTCCTGTTCGGAGACGGAAGATGGTGACTTGTTCCTTTCTGTTTAGCATGTGATAGTCATCATGTGGTGGTGTTTGTGGCTTCCTGTAGGTTTTTATCATGCTTTTCTTCTGATTATAGGTGATTGGTATGTCTGGTTGCTCCATTTCAGTGCCCTCTTTGGCCAGATGGTCAGCTTTCTCATTGCCTGGTATCCCACAGTGGGAGGGAATCCATTGCAAAGTGACTCCATGTTGTAAGCCAAAAGGCGCATCGCAAAAATCAGGGTAACACGCATTATCGCTAATGAAATAAAAATAAGTAAAATGTAGAACGCAAACACTGTACGTTTTCTCTGCTAACAACATAGAATGTTCTAACATTTATACAGAAAGAAGTAACATTGCGCCAAATGCTTTATCAAAAACATTTGTGTTGAGAGACAGAAATACTGATTTTCAGAATATGTTGAACTTCATTTATAAATTTATATAATTTACGCAAGAAAATAAATATTTATAGAAAGTAACTTAGTAAAACAATATAAATCCCTATATCGTGAGCGATTTTGAAAACCCATTTTATAAGTATTTGTTTCTCTTTTATGAAAAAAACACCTAAAACAAACTTTCTCACCTCTACCAACCACACCTCCCCACTCAACCGAGCGAAATGTTTTTACTTCTGATCATCATAATCTTTTCATAGGCATGACCTAGTACCTGTAACATGTAACAGATTGCCAGAAACATAAGTTACTAGGGACCGCGAGCTTAACATAAAAGTCTTCTTATATCTTATATCCTTCCCGTGCCGTTAAACGTCACCTATGGCTCGCAAAGTAGTTCGCCAATTTTTCCTGTCTTCGGCGAGTCTTTCAACCTTATCAAGGGATTTTATGCCTGTTAATTTGGCTTCTCTTAACAATATCCTCTTCAGAGTTTCATGCGGTCTGCCTCTTTTTCTTTGGCCTGTTGTGTTCCATTTTATAGCTTGTTTTGGGATTCTCTGATCATTTCTTCTCATCAAGTTACCAACATATGTCCATCTCCTTTTCCTAATCACCCATGAGATTGGTTGTTGTTCAGTCATCTGTCTTATCTCTACATTTTTCTTAAATTCGTTCCACTTGATGCCGAGTATTTTCCTTATGCATTTGTTTTCAAAAGAGTCTAATTTCTTTTCTATTTCTTTAGTTTTTTTTCCAGCTTTCGCATGCATAAATGAGGGTGGACATTACATTTGAATTGAATAGTCTTAACTTGGTTTTTTGCTTATAACTTTTGAATTCCATATGTTCTCAAGACTCTTGAAGATCGATGCTGCTTTTGCAATTCTGATTCTAACTTCCTTTCTAGTGTCACCATTCTGATCTATGTAGCTGCCAAGGTATGCAAATTGATTGACTTCTTCAATATCTGTCCCTTGTATGTGTATTTTTCCATTTTGATTAAGGGGAATTTTCATTACTTTTGTTTTGTCCTTGTTAATTTCAAGTCTTATTTTGCTAGCCAGTGAAGACAGGCTATCTGTTTTTTCTTGCATGGAATTCACATTATTACTGATAAGAGTTATGTCATCAGCAAAATCAAGATCTTCTAGTTGGGTCCCATGTACCAGTCAATACCTGTGTTTCCTGTGCAGCATTTTTTCATTCTGAAGTCTATTGTAATCCCAAAAGAGACATTATACATCCTTGTTTCACACCTGTTTCAATCTGGAACCATTCACTCATCCCTTCTTCTGTCTTGACTGCACAAACATATCTACTGTAGAAGTCCTTAATGATGTTGACAGTTTTAGATGGTATTCCATATAGACTTAAAATTCTCCATAATGAATCTCTGTGTATGCTATCAAATGCCTTTTTAAAATCTATGAAGTTCAGTATTAATGGTTTCTACTTTTCACTATGTTCTTCAAGTATTATTTTTAGAGTAAAGATCTGGTCGAGACAGCTTCTCCCTTTTCGAAATCCTGCTTGTTCTTCTCTCATTGCAGTATCCACTATATCTTTAAGTCTATTCAAAATGACCTTGCAAAATACTTTTGACACAACTGATATTAAGGTTACTCCTCTCCAGTTGTTACAGTCACTAAGGTTGCCTTTTTGGTATTTTAACAATGATTCCTTTTTTCCAATTAGACGGGACCTTTTCTTCTTTCCAAATCTTGTTAAACATTCTCTGTAGTTGTCTCATGTTGTCACTATTGATAGCTTTTAGCATTTCGGCTGTTATTTCATCTTCACCTGCAGCTTTGTTGTTAGCCATTAAATTCACTGCTGTTTCAATTTCATGCAATTTAATTTCATCTAGATTGACATTTAGTTGTGGGGCTGGTAAGTCGGTTTCAAGTTTTAACAAATCTTTTGGGTGTTGTCGATTAAGTATTTCTTGGAAGTATTCAGTCCATCTTTGGTTTTGGTCTTTATTTGATGTTAATAGGATTCCAGTTTTGCTAAGGATTAGTCTTTCTTTTGATGTAATAGTACCTGTTAGCCTCTTTTGTATGTTATATAAAGTTTTGCTGTCTCTTGCTTTTGCTGCTTTTTCTGCCTCTTTCGCCATATTGTCTAAGTATTCTCTTTTATCCTTTCTAGGTGAACTTTTTACTTTCATGTCTAGTTCTTTGTATGTTGCTTTCACCAGATCTTTTCCAAGATCTGTTTTTGCATTCAACATGTCTAATTTGACTGCTCGTCTTTCATGTTTGTAGTTCCATGTGTTTTCTGATATCCATGCTTTTCTATTTGGTTTTTTCAGTCCAGCACTTGCTTTTGCTGCTGTGATTATGGGTGTGCTTTAAGAATTCCATAATTCATCTATACCTATCTCCTCAACTTCACTGTGTGTTTTGGAATGATTGGCAAGCTCCTGATTGAAATTAATGTTATTATTTTCTTCTTGTAGGGTGTGGCTGTTTATCTTTCTGTGTACTGATTTCTTGTGTTGGCTTTTCAGTTTTAGTTTTATTTTCCCTATGCACAGGTTGTGATCACTTTTAACATCTGCACCCCTATAAGCCCTTACATCTATGAGAGATGTTCTGTATTGCTTTCTAATACAAAAATGATCTATCTGGTTTCTAGTTCTATCATCTGGAGATATCAACGTTGTTTTATGTATCTCTTTGTGTGGGAATATTGTGCCTCCAATGACCATGCCCCCTTTTAGGCATATTTCAATTAATCTTTCTCCATTCTGATTAACCATGTCAATTCCTTCTTCCCCCATCACTTTTTAAACGTCGGTGTTATCTTTCCCTACCTTAGCGTTGAAACCCCCCATAGCAATTAGGAAGTCGTGTTTAGGGACTTTGTTGATGATTTGTTGTAGTTGGTGATAGAAGTCGTCTTTCACATTATCATCTGCATCATTCGTGGGTGCATAAACGTCTTTATATGCACTTACCACCAGCAGCAGTAGTGTAGTGTCGATGTGGTGTAGTGGTTAGTGCACTCGCCTGCATTCCATCAGAAAGTCCCTGATTCACACTCTGGCGAAATATTTTGGATCGACCAGCACTTGGATCAATCCAGTCTAAAAAAATGGGTCCCAGGGGTTTCCCTGGAAACAGGCAGCGAGACAAGGTTCTGGTATCCATATCTCTAATTTAGTGGTCTAGACATATGAAGACACAAACACTTCATACCCCGAGGTTATGCATATGTCACGCGAGACAGAGGTTGTGGAGAAATCATACTCAGTCATTTTCCTGTGAAACAGTTTTGCTTGTGTATGATAAAAACATGACTGTGTAATATGTTCACGAACAATAAAAATTAAAAAATCAAAAAATTAAACTAGATTAATGTACGTCCATCGTTACTGAAGCAGAAATATTTCAAGAAGAGACTAACTACAAATCAGTTGCTGATTAAAGATATAACCTTCAAGAAATCATTGTTTCTTCCAGTTCTGCTATATTTTCCTTGTCTCATATCATTATTAACTAACGAATAGAGTAAAATATTTATTTTTAAAAAAATAGCAAAGTCTGATACTGTGTTGAAACTTGTTGAAAGTACTACAGTAGCTACTGAACTCTGTAAACTATAACTAATCTGCTATTTATAGCATCTCTCTCTCTGTCTCTCTCTCTGTCTCTCTCTCTCTCTCTGTCTCTCTCTCTCTCTCTCTCTCTCTCTCTGAACCTTATGCACAAAGCACATGGGGCATCCGCAAGGGTTTTCAACAAACGCCTGTCCTTTGCCTATTTTCCGCTCTTACCCAGGTGAGCCTATTGGCCAACATCCTCTCTGTTGTTCTTACTCATGTCTCCTATCTGTCTAAATCATAAATTTCATTTCTGATAAGATTAATGCAGAAGTTCATGGCAAATTATAAGCATGCTTAAATAATGCCTCATTGCATTATGAAAAAACTGTCTATTTAGAAATATTTCCAAAAAGAAAGTTGTTGTTTGTTTCACTGTTTACTGATGTGCACTTGATCACATTAATCGGTCAAGGAAACAAACGAGCCAACAAAACGATAAAATCAAACAAGTAACAATTAGGAACATTTCATACGTGAACGCTGACAACAGTATACAAATGAACTGTTGACTTATGACTGTATAAGAATATAGTAAACACAAAACAAGAAATGAAAGGCATGAACAAAAATGGCGCAGGCGTTTTAGAAAAAAAATTATTACTGTACAGTTATTTTAAATTATAGCATTTTTGAAGGTAAAAATTGAGCGCATCCGTGAGTTCTGGTAGTTGGTGCACAGTTAAATTGGTGATGATGTAGGAAAAGTTGCTGTGGAAGCAGTGCTAGCAGTAACAGTAACGCTGATGATGATATTGAAAATAATAATAATTGTAGCTGTTGTAATAAAGTAGCTGTTGTAATATAAGTAGCTGTTGTAGCAGAATTATTGCTGTTTCTCTTTATCTAGTGTGAAAACTAAAGTAAACATATAACTGATGAAATGAAACCATAACCTAACGTTGACAGATCCTATGCCCTGTCTGGTCTTGTCTCTTTCCTCATATGCTTTTTCGTGTTGAGGGAAGAAATAGACATCTTGATAGGGCTGTAACAGGATATTTAAGTTTTCTTCTGATCTCCTCCCTTCATTTCTTACGGATGCGGCCTCCGTTTCCTTCAGTTGTTAGTGTGAATGCTTTCTGTAGTATATTGTCCAGTGAAGTCGTGTAACGTGGTCAAACCATTTGGCTTGTTCTGAATGTAATTTCAAGATGCCCTTGCTAAGATGTCCGTGTTGTACTGTAGATCTTTCTTTGGTATGGCTATAATTATCAATTTCAGTGGAAACAAGATCGCATTGTTTCTGGTTGGAAGTACTGTACCAAAATTTCGTATCCAGTGATTGTACGTCGTGGAAAGTCCTTTAGCTTCAAAGCGTCGTAAAAGTTTCACAAACATTTACACAACGTTTTTCAGATCGGGGATGAGTTGTTTAGGTACCCACCTGGCGGAGACCTCTCGGTATCCTGAGCCATGACTAATTTTCAATTCTCCTCTCCAGCCACTTCATCGGTTATTACCCGCCGGGTTTCTGATTTCTCATTCGTTCCACGTCAGTATTGACGTCAGGCCTACTCGCAGTGTGCGGCTTGCCGGAACGAGCCTCCCTACGCCTACATTTAGAGTGGGATGGCATAACATATCTGCACTACAGCTATATACTGCTCAAGCTATATATTTTTCGAACAGAATTAAGGTTACTTTTTGAGTCGCCTTCTTAGAAAACAAATTGTACATGGAGAACTAAAAGTGTGGGAACTCTTCAATATTTAATACGATAAAAAAAAAGCAAAACAACAATTAACCAAGGATTGACCTACTTGGCGATCAACACTCTCCTCACTAGATGTTATTTTGACATTCAGACATTAATACTGGCAGTTTAAGGCAAAGTTCAAAATTTTTAAGTGCTACATTTGTTCTTTATTTCTTTCTCCGTTCATCATCATCATCGTCGTCGTCGTCATCATCATCATCATCATCATCATCATCATCTTCTTCTTCTTCTTCATCTCTTCTTCGCTTTCGTAATTTTCTTCTTTTCGTATGCAAATGGCATTCCTGTTGTAGTTTTGTAACTGGTGACTCTTCTGCGACAAAACCACATACCCGGAAGTGCTAAGTAAGTGCTGATTTGCTACTTAGTATCAGATTTTTTAGTTTGTGTGAAGCGAGTGCCGGCGCTAGGACAAACTGAGTGTGCTGATAGGAAGTCTGAACTCTGTGGCAGAAAACGCACGGTAAAGAACTAACCTTTAATGGGAACTATTAGGAAACACACTCTTGGATGGATGCTGCAGCATGCTAACGAGCATATATGGAGCTGTCCTGAATGAAATGACACCTAAGTCTGATTTTGAAACTTTGAAACTTTTCAACTTGATAAATTTTGATAAACTGTTATATCCATTAAGTTTTATCCATTAACTTTCAACGGTATGTCTTGCTATCACTTTTATTTTATGATGCCATCAGCATTTACATTAAAACTGCTGGATATGTCTATTTCCCAAGCAGGGACCACGAGAACGACCGTGACGCTTCTTTAACTTCTACTGGTGCCTTTCCTAGCCAACAGCTTGTGCCCATGGGAACTGGCTGAAGATCCGAACCCAAACAAACTAGAGTTCATTGAAAATGAATATTCCCTCACATTGTCTCCGTATACAGGTGCAGATGTCGACGTCCTTCAGATGGAGGTCACGGACCGCGATGTCAACGGCACCTTCTACTACAGGCTGGAGAACGTTCCTTTCCATGAGTTCGTGAAAGTTAACGAAACGACGGGAATTCTCTCGGTAAAAAATATTGATATGTTAAAACTGCTACGTTCTTATTCATTAAAACAGACTTACGAGACGGAAGCGACAAAGACCAACATTAAAAAAAAATTTGACTCAAAAGCACGCGACCAATAAACTGCTGGCTAGTAAAAGGCAACTTTAAACGCTGTGATTACAATTAAATTTCATGGAACTATTAACCTCATCATTTTTTATACATAGTGTAAGAAGTCTTGCACTAAGTAAGGCATCTTTGTAATATATTAAGGTAAAAAAAAAATTCAGCTAACAGATTAAATTACACTGTTGTAGAACACAAGGTGAGTGCATTCAAAAATCATTATAAGAATAATACTTTTATGTTACATTCATAATATATAAAAAGATCTGATCAAACAACAGAAACGTGGATATGTCAAAGGGTAGTCTAAAATATTTTTGTGTTTATTACTGATTGTTTGGATCGTGTTTATTATTTCTGATTTTCTCTTATTACAACTGTTATCCCACTTTTGGAGATTTAACTCTCAAACATCTCTTGTCAATGCCATTCATTATTGACAGATCAGTCATTAGAGAGACAATTAATACACACATACACACACAACATATGCCTGTGAGACCTGGACACTTAACAAAACAGCCGAGAAACACATAAATGTCTTTGAATGTAAATGCTACAGAAGAGTTATCCAAATATCGTGGACACAAATAAGAACAAATATATCTATACTACAAGAGCTTAATATTGAAGAAGGCTGGCTAGTAAAAAGGATTAAAGAGAGAAAACTTAAATATTTTGGACACATTAAATGTCATGATAATTTAGAGAAGACCGTATTGGAAGGATATATAATGGGAAAAAGAAAAAGAGGAAGACCAAAACGAAGATGGCTGCAAGACATTGTTGACGATCTGCAAATGGATGCCGCAGCAGAAGGCCATCTTGCTCACAAGTGCTGTTTGGGAGGCAAAGTTCCGCAAGGGACATGCAAATGACTGACTGACACACACACACACAGAGGATATAGTAAAGGTAGAAATCAAGATGGCGATATAGCAGACTATCTGAATATTTTGATATGTTTATATCGTCAGTGTTGATGGTTTGCTAAGCATCTGTTCGAGGATGTCAGAGTATTCATATTACTGCTGCTAATGTAGTACAACGATGACAGTATCTGTAGAGTTGTAGCAACTGCAGCCTAAATTATTACAAGTGACTCTTTCTCTCTCTCACTCTCTCTCTCTCTCTTTCTCATACTCGTGCAGACCAAAAACAGTTTCGAGAATGTCTCTGCTGTGTGGCTGATGTGTAAAGTTCGTGTTCGAGACATGCCAGACTTATTTGATCCCGAGGACAAGTTTGACCAGGCCAGAGTGAAAATCGACATCTATCTCTTCTTCTTCTTCGTTCGCATTGTCTGTCTATACCTGCAGTCCTGTCTCTTGGATAAATTTCACTGTTTTTTGTAATTCATATATGGAACCGTAGAGCTTATCTTCTTTAGTGGTTTCACTGGGCCAGTAATTATTTCTCAGTGTTTCATAGTTGGTGCAGTTCTGGAGGATATGTTCCACAGTTTGGGGCACCTGGGCACATGTACATAGATTAGTAGTACCAACCTTAAACTTTGTATACATATGACTTCGGAGTCGGGTGCGTCCTGTTCGGAGGCGGAAGATGGTGACTTGTTCCTTTCTGTTTAGCATGTGATAGTCATCATGTGGTGGTGTTTGTGGCTTCCTGTAGGTTTTTATCATGCTTTTCTTCTGATTATAGGTGATTGGTATGTCTGGTTGCTCCATTTCAGTGCCCTCTTTGGCCAGATGGTCAGCTTTCTCATTGCCTGGTATCCCACAGTGGGAGGGAATCCATTGCAAAGTGACTCCATGTTGTACGCCAATTTTTGACAAGGCATCCTTAAGGTCTGGTAGTTTTTTGCACTGAAGAGCTTCCAGTACTGATCTTGCATCAGGACATGTATCAATTCTGGAGTCTGATAGTTTTTCAACTGCAGCAATAATTGCCCTAACTTCTGCATCAAAGTTGTTGCAGTATTTTCCAGTGGGTATGGAAATCTTGTCAGTGGTGTTGTTTGGATATTCAATATGTGCTCCTGCCCCTCCATTCTTTATGGCACTGTGTGCAGATCCGTCTGTATACACACGTATCCAGGTGTCACATGGATATTTGTCATCTAGCACACTAAGTGTGGCTGTTGATCTTACAAGGCTGCTTTGCATCTCACCATTCTGCACACCTTTCACTTCAGTCTGAATAGTTATTTGTGTATAATCTGCTTCTTTCCATGGCGTATGCTCTGGTACAGATGATAATGGAGCGACTACAGTTGGAAGGTCAGGTATCAGCTTACGCATACGCTCGGCCTGGTGAATGAAGCTGCTTCTTTTAAGCCGACTTAATACCAAGTTATCGAATCTCTCCTTCAGGGGATGGCTTACAGAGCTAAGGAATTTCTCTCCCATCTTGCTCACAACCGAGAGGCCTACAGGAGTGCTGTTTGGGAGGCAAAGTTCCGCAAGGGACATGCAAAGGAATGAAAATGGTCATGACCTTTGTGTCTCTACGTTCCTTTAGCGCTTGAACACCAACTATTTTCTGCATTTCTACTATTGGTGTGGACCTCATGGCACCTGTGATAATCCGTAGTGACTGATTTTGAACCTTGTCTAGATTATGCAGCGTAGTGTTTGATGCTGTGCACCAAGATGTTGAGGCATATTCTAAATGTGGTAGAATACTTTGCTGATATACATTCTTGAGGATTCTTTCACTAGCTCCCCATGTGGTTCCACTCAATTTTCTTAATATGGCTAGTTTTCATCTGGCTTTTGCTTCTGCATTGTTGATGTGTTGCTTCCAAGTCAGTTTTGAGTCAAGAGTCACTCCTAAGTAAGTGGGTTGGTTGTCCATCCTTAAGGATATTTCATTTACAAAGATCTTACCTGCTTTCTGTTTAGATGAGAGAGTGAACAGAGTGGTACTTGATTTCTCTGTGTTGATACTTACACACCATTTGTTTGTCCATGATGTCAAGATGTCTGCTGCTCTTTGGAGTCTCTGTGTAGCAACTGTCGCATATTCATCTGTACACCATATGACCAGATCATCTGCATACAGTGCCGCTTTGATCCCATAGGGAAGTTCCTTGACCAGGTCATTAATGAATACAAGGAATAATGTAGGCGAAAGGACTCCCCTTGTGGTACACTGTGTCACAGAAGTACTTTCTGGCTTTTGTGTCCATCCATTACTACTCTAGCTCTTCTATTGTGTAAATAGGACTTTATCCAGTTGTATAGTCTTCCATTCACATTGCAGTTTCTTAGTTTCCACAGCAGATCTTTTTTCCATACTTTATCAAAGGCTTTCTTTAGGTCTATCCACGCTGCTAGTACAAGGTTTTTCTCTTGGAATGCAATCGACATCTATGAAATACGCTCCACCTCTATAGACGCAGACGATAACACAGACGATTAAGCAGTCAATGAAAATCATTCTATGTCCTGAATGGTTCAAGTGTGGCACACATTTGGTTGTGCCAAATATAAATTTATAAAGTATAAAATTTATTATTAACTGACAACTGGAGTCAGCTGTTTATTAACGAATAAAGATATGTAAGGTAATGTTTTCTGAAGGTGAATCTTTGTTTTTGATGTACTTCATCTCTTTGCATACAAGAGAAAAACTGACAGGGGTTTGCTGTTTATATGGGTTTGTTATTTAATCTATGCTTGTAAATGCTAATAAATATCTCTCTTTCTCTCTTCCTCTCTCTCTCTCTCACACTGTGTCTTTGTATATATTTAATTCGTCATTCCTACTTCTCCTAACGCCTCATTTATTCCAGGTTATGATTGAAGGGACACAACCATTACCAAGTCGCAAGAACATTCACTCGTATTATTACCTCCTTTGATACAGGTATTAAGTAAAAGAAATAAAGTCTAAAATTCTGAACTTCGTTCAGCTGTACTATCTCAAGTATAACACATGTTAATGCAACATCGGCAGCTCTACAAAGTCATCATGAAGACATATAAGAACATATACATTGTCTATCTCATTCCAGTTTTGCATATTCCATTTTCAAAACCCGCACATATACTATTAAAAGATACGCAACAAAAACGATATTGCGATTTAAGCTGAAGTTTGCTGATCAGACAAGGGCAAATTGCCTGAAACGTTCACTTGGACATCAACTTCACGTGTTGACCTGAATTGTACTCAGCAGATGATTCATGAGCATAGAAAAGCTACACTAGTCAAAACAGCATTTTTGACAGTAATTTATGTCAGGTTCACGGTAATTCCGTGGAACGTACTGAACACAAAACTCACTGACCATGTTATTGAATGCCTATAAAAGATTGACGCTCCTCGAATCAATTCATTTGAAAATTCAGTGTGCAAGTATGGCTCATCTCATTTACAGAACAACGACTCATCATCATTGGACGTTTACAGACTGGACAGTCACAAAGTGTAAACAATTTAATGTGGTTAGAAGCGCCATTAGTCGCCTTTGGAGACGATTTCAAGAAACTGGCTCAGTTGCAGGCCGGCCGCGCAGTGAAAGACTCATAGTCACAACTCCTGCCAAAGACCGCTTCATATGGCTGCGTCACCTCAGGAATCGATTTGCACCTGCGTCCTCAACAGTCCAGTCAATGACAGCAGCTCGTCGAATTTCAGATAAAACGGTCAGGAACCGGCTGCACGAAGCTGGTTTTTTAGCTAGAAGATCCTACAAATTTCTTACGGACCGGCATAGACAGAACCGATTACAATGGGCGAACCAGCATCGTCAGTGGCAGTTTCGAATGATTGGAGAAGGGTTTAATTTAGTGATGAATCATTTTTTCTGCTCCAGCGACAAGACAGACGGAGAAGAGTTTACCGCAGAGTTCATGAGCGCTACGCCAAGAACTGCGTAGATGAGGCTCTCCTCCACATGGTGGTGGATGTGTACTGGTGTGGGAGACGATTAACTTCATGGGAAGAAGTGTTCTGGTGCACACTGAAGGACGCCTGAATGCCCAACGATATTTGAAATTCTACGTCTTCACGTGCTTCCACTTATAGCTGCACTAGGGTCGATTTTTCTGCAGGATAACGCTCGACCTCATGTGACACAATTCACCACCCAGTTCCTCTGTGACAACAACTTCCAGACAATTCCGTGGCCAACCATGTCATCAGACATGAACGCAGTAGAATAATACGTATGGGATGAACTCAACAGACAAGTCCGCCAGTGAGACGTGGCGCCAACCAATCTCCGACAGTTGTATCTTGCACTGCGGGAAGAGTGGACAGCCATCCCACAACAACAGATCCAACGGCTTATCGGATCCATGTCAAGGCGATGTCGTTCTCTGATACAGCCCAGAGGAGGCCATACACCTTACTGAAATGGAGGCCTCTCTCGCAAAGAACAAAAGTCCAAACCAAATTTAATTTCATTGTTAAAATCTTAAAGTTTCTTCATGCTAAGATTAAAATTATTAATTCCATAAAATAAAATTTTGATTCAAGTTTGAAATTTAGTGTCCATTACGACTAGAGTAGTGTGGCGTTTCTTTTTTTTAGCAGTATATATTTTGTCAAATATAAAAAAATGAAATATCGACAGATTAACTTTAAATGACGATTCACAGAAAAAAGGGTAAAGGATTAAAATTATCATGATGCAGAAACGTAATTCATGTCTCTAGTGACTAGACAGATCTTGCCTAGTTTTAAATATCTTATCTTATATCTTATATCCTTCCCGTGCCGTTAAACGTCACCTATGGCTCGCAAAGTAGTTCGCCAATTTTTCCTGTCTTCGGCGAGTCTTTCAACCTCATCAAAGGATTTTATGCCTGTTAATTTGGCCTCTCTTAATATTGTCCTCTTCAGAGTTTCACGCGGTCTGCCTCTTTTTCTCTGGCCTGTTGTGTTCCACTTGATAACTTGTTTTAAGATTCTCTGATCATTTCTTCTCATCAAGTTACCAACATATGTCCATCTCCTTTTTCCTCATCACCCATGAGACTGGTTGTTGTTCAGTCATCTGTCTTATCTCTGCATTGTTCTTGAATTCGTTCCACTTGATGCCGAGTATTTTCCTTAGGCATTTGTTTTCAAAAGAGTCTAATTTCTTTTCTATTTCTTTAGTTGTTTTCCAGCTTTCGCATGCATAAATGAGGGTGGATATTACATTTGAATTGAATAGTCTTAACTTAGTTTTTGTGCTTATAACTTTTGAATTCCATATGTTCTCAAGATTCTTGACGATTGATGCTGCTTTTGCAATTCTTATCCTAACTTCCTTTCTAGTGTCACCATCGTGGTCTATGTAGCTGCCAAGGTATGCAAATTGATTGACCTTCAATATCTGTCTCTTCTATGTGTATTTTTCCATTTTGATTAAGAGGAATTTTCATTATTTTTGTTTTGTCCTTGTTAATTTCAAGTCCTATTTTGCTAGCCAGTGAAGACAGGCTATCTGTTTTTTCTTGCATGGAATTCACATTATTACTGATAAGAGTTATGTCACAAGCAAAATCAAGATCTTCTTGTTGGGTCCTATGTACCCAGTCAATACCTGTGTTACCTGTGCAGCATTTTTTTCCATTGTGAAGTCTATTGTAATCTCAAAAAGTAAAGGAGTAAAGGGGTTTTAAATATAAATACAGCATATTTTTGGTTTATTCTCTCGAATTAAAGTACAACTGATTCTTTTACATAAAGCAACCATAGATCTCCTACTCTTCTATTAATACAAGTTTGTATTATCTAAATGTTTCAGGAGTAATACATGTTTATGTTGTCCAGACATTTCAGTGGTAATATATCTTAATATTGTCTAGACGTTTCAGTAGTAGTACATATTTATGCTGTCTAGATCTAATAGTAATACATGTTTTATGCTGTCAAGAAGTTCTAGTAGTAATACATGTTTATGTTATCTAGACGTTCCAGTAGTAATACAGGTTTATGTTATCTAGACGTTCCAGTAGTAATACATGTTTATGTTATCTAGACATTGCAATAGTAATACATGTTTATATTATCTAGACGTCCCATTAGTAATACATTGTTATGTTATTCAGACGTTCCATGGTAATACATTGTTATGTTATTCAGACGTTCCAGTACTAATACATGTTAATGTTACCTAGACATTCCAGTAGTAATACATGCTTATGCTATCTAGACGTTCCAGTAGTAATACATGTTTTATAGTGTTTAGACGTTCCAGTAGTAAGACACGTTTATGTTATCTAGACGTTCCAGTAGTAATATATGTTTTATGTTGTATAGACGTTCAGTAGTAGTACACGTTTATGTTATCTAGACGTTCCAGTAGTAATATATGTTTTATGTTGTCTAGATATTCCAGCGGCATTACATGTTTATGTTGTGTTTACTTTCCAGTGGTAATACTATAAGATGTGTTTAGAATATCTGACTTCAAGATTTTACCAGTGCACTCTGTGGTGTAGGGTCTCTGTGTTGCCCAAGTATCGACTGAAATTGTGATGAAAAAAAAATATGAATTTTTTGTTCACTTTCCACACTTAATTAATTAATCTGATTACCATGACACGGACCATGAGTTATTAATAGCAGGCATGAAGATAAAGATAAAAAAGACAGTTACAGGATCAAGACCACTCCGCTTTGATCTTACAAAAATACCAGAACAATACGGTATAGAAGTGAAGAACCGTTTCGAGATACTGAGGACTGTACAGAAGGAGATGACACCAGATGAATTGGCCACGCAGGCCAGAGATATCTTCATTACACTGGCTAAAGATATGGTTCCAGTAATAAACACAGAAGAGTGAATGTCTACAACAGGTACATTATAATTAATACAACAACGTAGAGAAATAAATACGAACTGGAAGGTAACAAATAACAACAGGGAGGCATATAAATCTGTAACAAAAGAAATAAGAAGAAACATAAGAAGAGACAAACAAAAAACAGTACCTACAGGATTGTTGTGAAAGAATAGAAAGACATCAGAGGTATGGAAGAGTTAGTGAAATGTTTAAAGAAATGAAGACATTGACAAGAAGTGTTACACCTAAGCTAAATGTAAGTTTTGATGAGATGGGGAAGACCTTGAGAGAGATAGAAGAAATTCTAGAAAGATGGAAGGAATATTGCAGAGGAATGTATGAAACAACCGATTGTGAAGGCAAAAATCAACAGTGTGAATTATTATTGGAAGAGAAAGAATCCGAACCGACAACTGAGGAAGTTTTATGGGCAATAAAGAGTCTGAAAAGTTTAAAATCACCAATATGTGATGAGATAACAGCTGAACTCATTAAGGCAGGAGGAAATTATTAATGTGCTAAAATATATCATGCACTATGTACAAAGATATGGCATTAAAGTATTTGGTCAAGAGAATGGAAAAGAATTGTATTCATACCACTGTCAAAAAAGGGTAACTAGAATTTTGCACAAACTACAGAACCGTTGACCTGATTAGTCATGGCAGTAAAATTCTATTAAAAATCATAATAGATAGACTTCGAAAGAAAATAGAAGGAGCAATAAGTATGGTCCAAGCTGGTTTTGGACAAGGAAGAGGAACAAGAGATCATATTTTCAACATAAGAATGTATGAAGTGAAGAATGTAAAACGGTTTTGCGAGGACAATTCTTTACCTTTTTAAAATAAAGATAATTCATTCATAAGATTAATAATAGAGAAATGCAGAGAATTTAATCTGAATCTACATTTATCCTTTTTTATAGACTATTCAAAAGCATCTGATTGTGTACAACACCAGAAACTTTGGGAAATAATGGAAAAAATGGGATTTCCCATACATGTGATACAATTAATATCATTGGCGTATCCAGACCAACAGGCAGCAGTAATAATAAATGGTGAAACAATAACTTGGTTTGACATTAAATAAGGGGTCCGTCAGGGGTGCATACTGTCGCCTTACTTATTTAACTTGTATACTGGAAATATAATGAGGAATGTTAGGGAAGATGTAGATACAGAATATTACGATGTCATAAAATTTGGAGGTTATGAAATATCAGAGATTAGATATGCTGGTAACACAGTATTACCGTCAACAAAACACACATAAAAAAAAGGAAAAACTAATTATGTCAGTCCGTAAGAATAGTGAAGAGCATAACCTCTATCTTAATGCAAAGAAAACTAAATTGATGACAACTGACAAAACAAATAATGCAGCTGAAATATGTATCAATGAGGAACAACTGGAAAAAGTGGAGAGTTTTGAATATCTTGGATCACTGCTAACTAATAATGGAGTTACAATGAGGGAAATTAAAAGGAGGACATCTATCGTTCTTCAGAAAGTAAAACAACTAAAGAAGGTGCGGAGAGAACTGACAGAACTACAAAAATAAGATTTTAACGGCATGCATCTTTCCCATCGCAACACATGTCTATGAAACCTGGACACTTAACAAAACAACTGAGAAACACATAAATGCCTTTGAATGTAAACGCCACAGAAGAGTTCTTCAAATATCATGGACACAAAAAAGAAAAATATATCCATACTACAAGAAGTATTGCGTGCAGAGTCCGCAAAAGACATCATTAAAACGTGTCGCAGAAAAAAAACATTTCTTAAATTTGATTGTTGCAGAGGATAAACGTGATTTTCCGCTATGATCCAACAACCAAACGCCACACTGCTCAGTGGAAGTCATCATCATCACCAAAAGGCCAAAACAAATTCGTCATCAAAAGTCGAAAGTTAAGACAATGTTGATGTGTTTCCGCGACAGCAAAAGAATTATTCACAAAGAAATAATTCCAGAGGGAATAAAGTGCCAAAGTTTATTTATGTATTTTGAAACGCCTATTGAAAAGGATTATCCGAGTCCGATCCGAGTATTCAACACTTGGCAGTTTTTTTCCTTCTTCATGATAATGCACTGGATCACCGGGCGGTAATTGTACAGGAATTTTTTTGCCCAAAAACAAGTGTGTGTTTTCAACCATCCACCCTGTTCCTCAGATTTGTACTCCTGCGACTATTTTCTATTCAAAAAATTATAGTTTCCATTGATGATACTGATGACATCCAAAGGGCCGTAACATCGAGTGTAAGGGCCTTAACAACAGAATAATTGCAGAGGTCGCTCCATTGTTTTTTAGATCGTGCCACTCGCTGTATGAAAGCACAGGGGTTTACGTTTAATAAAATACAGTTTATATCTTCAACTATTGTTTATTTTATTTTTTAATGGAATTAGTCTCATTAATGAACTGTCGGATCTTTTATATGTATATCAATGAGGAAACATTTGAAGAAGTGGAGAGTTTAGAATATCTTGGATCAATTCTAACTAATAATGGAGATACGAGGGAAATTAAAAGGAGGGCAGCTATCTCTCTTCAAAAAGTAAAACAACTAAAGAATCTGTGGAGAGGAATAGACAGAACTATAAAAGTAAGATTTTTAAGGACATGCATCTTTCCCACTGGAACATATACCTGTGAGACCCCTATACTAAACAAAACAACTGAGAAACACATAAATGCCTTTGAATGTAAATGGTACAGAAGAATCTTCAAATTTCATGGTCACCAAAAAAAGAACAGATATATCCATATTACAAGAACTTAATATGAAAGAAGGTTGGCTAGTAAGGAAGATTAAACAGAGAAAACTTCAATATTTTGGACATTTTAAACGTCACGATAGTTTAAAGAAGACAGTCTTGGAAGGGTAAATAATTGTAAATAGAAAGAGAGGAAGACCAAGCGAAGATGGCTGCAAGACATCCTTGATGATCTGTGAATGGACGTATCAGCAGCAGAGCATCTTGCTTACAACCGAGAGGCCAACAGGACAGCTGCTAGGGAGGCAAAGTTCCACAAAGGACATGCAAATGACTTACTGATTATCAGAGTTGCAATGTGTGTTTTCACAAAATAATTCATGTTAAAAATAATGTGTCAGAACCGGCAACAAAACTGTTGGGGAACAGTTAATATTGAATCTGGATGAGGAGACAGGAAGTTAAGGCAGATCACTGTGTGAAATAAGTGAAGTGATGGACAGGTACTGACTCCTATATTCTGTCTCATCTCCCTTCAACTGAATTTGAATATTGAGCTATTTCTTTCGTTGATATAACTGATGTCAATATTCTCACGCTCATGCGCAAGGTGGTGTAATAAACAATATTGGCTCAGTAATTAAACATCTCACTTTTTCAACAATGGTTTACGTGACCACTTCTTAGGCGCTCCAGATAAATATCCTCTCATTTGCGAAACCATCCTCTCAGTAATAAACCCTCTCAAATACAAACCATCCTCTCAGTAACAAACCATCCTCTAAAAAACAAACCATCCTCTCAGTAACAAACCATCCTCTCAGTAACAAACCATTCTCTCAAAAAACAACCATCCTCTCAGTAACAAGCCATCCACTCAAAAATAAACAGTCTTCTCAGTAACAAATCATCGTCTCCAAATCAGTTGATTGATTGATCTTTATTTTCGAAAGGTGAAGAATTGTGCACGTAGGAGAGACAGAGAGACAGACAAACAGAGAGAGGGAGAGAAAGAGAAGTAGAGACAGGCAAGAAGAGAGTGAGAGAATCAGAGACAGAAAAATGGAGAGAGAGAGAAACAGACACAGATAAGCAGAGAGAGAGAGAGAGAGAGAGAGAGAGAGAGAAAAGCAGAGACACATATAGAAAGATGCAGAGACAGACAAGTAAGGAAATAGGAAGTAGAGGCAGACAAGGGAAAGAAAGAGGTAGACAAAAGGTTGAAATGCAGAGGCAGCTTGAAAAATCAGGGTAAAAAATATTCATTTGAGAAACGTTCTTAATATTCTGAGCTTGCTGGGTGTCCAAAATTATTCTTCAGATGTAACTCGTCAAAATGATGAGAGAAGAAGTAAAAACAAATTTAGAAGAAAAGAACACTACGATGCGCTACGCAGCGGAAAAGACAGGAAAGAAGTGAATTATTCAAAGAAAATCTGCAGAAGTCCGTTTTGGTTCTTTCGTTAAATTTAGTCTTAATATTTTCTTCCTGAAAATAAAAAAAATATAATAAAATAAAACAAACGCTTACAACCGTACGCTGATCACAAAATCATTAAGAATATGATCTCTCTGTTCAAAGTCAATGAATTTATAAGATTCAAAATTCATTCATGATAAGCATATTTTTAATTTTTAAAATGAATACAAAAATATTGACAGAACATTCAGTGACTAGAGTTTTAAATTCGTTATGAACAGTGCAACTTGTTATAGTGTTTTTGTGAAAATAATACAAAGCATTATTTTGTATTGTAGCTAACAAATGTTGCCTGGATTTTGGTTCAAGCAAGCGCGTACTAAAATATATGTGTGGTGTACACATCCTTTTGTCGTTCATGTCATAGGCAAATGACAAAAAAAGGAACAAATCTAAATGTTGGATGTAGCACAGCTGTGCCATCACACTCAGACTGACTGCAGACGGCGAGAAGTAGAAGAATTTGTTGCTACATTGCAAAACGAGACCGAGACAGAGAGAAGTAGACGAATTTGTTGCTACCTTGCAAAACGCCATAAGACTGAGAAGTAGAAGAATTTACTTATACCTTGCACAAGATTGTGAGAAGTAGAAGAATTTGTTGCTACCTTGCAAAGCGCCACAAGACATACTGGGCAATGATTCATTAGTCGATCACTGCTCAGCAAATAAGGATGAACAAATGGATATGTCAAGCAATGGTAGAACGACTCAGTTTTGCAGGAAAGTATACACGTGATGATGTTTCAATTTGGCGTTCCGATACTTTCCCCATGTTCTCTAAATGCACAATAGCGTAGCGACGAGACAGAAACAATGGTGTCCTCAGCTCAGATTGAAATGACAAGTTGTAACAATAGTTGGTGACGTGGAGATACTGGAGCAGTGAATCATCTCAGATTGACAATCTTAGTTAAGGGAAAAGAGTGGTTCGAATTCAAACATAACATGGAAGAAGACAGTAAAAATTGATTAGAATCGAAGAATTACTAAAACCAATAGCTCTTTCACACAGATATTGCAGTAGGTGGTATCTGTAACATATTAATATGCATTGCCCCAGTTAATGCGTACATTACAAAGAGGAGAGAGTTTGACTTGTTAATGAAATATTGAAACGTGATAGATGTATCAGTGTTTGCAAACTATGTTCATGCTTCACCATTCCTGTCTTATCTTATCTTATATCTTATATCCTTCCCGTGCCGTTAAACGTCACATAGGGCTCGCAAAGTAGTTCGCCAATTTTTCCTGTCTTCGGCGAGTCTTTCAACCTCATCAAATGATTTTATGCCTGTTAATTTGCTCTGCGAGTTTCCATAACGATATCTTTTTTTCCCATCTGAAGTTGCCTCTAGACAGGTCCCAGGATAAGGTTGTTAGCCTTATGCCCAACTCCCGGTACATGATATGTAACAGATCAAGCGGAATTCCGCATATTTCTGTATGCCGGCGAGAGCGTTAAAAAAACGTCCGCCATCTTGCACGTCACGCAGGATTTAAAAACTACTACAGTATTTTAGTAGCGGAAAGTTTAGTGATGACGATTAGGAGAGAACGATAAGAGAGAGAGAGAGAGGAAGGAAAACAGAAGAAGAGGAAGACAGATGAGTAGATGAACTGATAAACACTCACATAGACAGACAGACAGATAGATAGATAGATAGATAGATAGATAGATAGATAGATAGATAGATAGATAGATAGATAGATAGATATGGAAGGGAGACAAGATATACAGAGGGAAGGGAGACAAGCTAGGAAATAATCGCTTGTGGCAGTGACACAGATCAACATATATAATGTCAGAGATTATCAGATGGCAAAACAAAACACAAATGTTTTCTTGATAGTGACGGAGATTATCTTCCTATAAACAGCGAGATTTTCCACTTACGGTTATATATTGATCTCATGTTTGTCTCTGGAGGAGGATGCAAATGAGTAGCTTTTCTGCATACTAACAAACAAACACAAACGCACGCACACCCACATACGTACGGATTTCATGACTAGATTTAATATTTATTTTTCGGAGAAGCCAAACGTGGCAAGTGCGCGCTCATATACTCGTTACGACCTCTCAGAATAGAGCCCTAATGTCTCTGAGATGCTCTCTAGCGTAAGGTTCTTTTGTAGAAGGAAGTATCCAATCATGGCCAGCTGGGAACAAGTCGATCAATTTCCTTACTTTTGCAATGAATAATGTCTCCTTACATTTACAAGAATAAACAGTTTATGATGAAATCATCAGATCTGTCAGGGAAACTTCTACTATTTGAAATTTATATATGCTATCAAAATTAGTTTAAAATTAGTACTGTATTTCATGATAATAATAATTAAATTTTAATAAAAAAAATAATAATGACACATTATAAGAGTTTACCTCTATACATTTAACATGCTAACTAATACGAGTATATGTTCTCAAAACATATAAATACGTTACACATGATCTTCCTTGTACATGACCTACATTTTGATAGCACAGATCTGAGAATAATATAAAAATACACGTACTGCAATCAAGAAGCAGCTATTAGGATAGCAAATATGAGAGGCAAATATCAAGCAATAAAGCAAGAAGTTAGACAAGTTTGACATGTTACATGTTACATCCTTCCAGTGCCGTTAAACGTCACAAAGGGCTCTCATACTTGTTTGCCACGTTTTCCTGTTCTCAGCGAGTCTTTCTACTTTATCAATTGATGTTATGCCCACTAAATTGGCTTCTCTTAACAATGTTCTCTTTAGAGTTTCACATGATCGACCTCTTTTTTTCGGTCTGTTGTGCTCCATTTGATAGCTTGTTTTGGTATTCTCAAATTGTTTCTTCTCATCACATGTTCTACATTTGTCCATCTTCTTTTTCTGATCACCAGTGAGACTGGTTGTTGTTTGCCCATCTGCCTTATCTCTGCGCTGTTCTTGAATTCGTTCCACTTTATACCAAGTATTTTCCTTAGGCATTTGTTTTCAAAAGAGTCTAATATCTTGTCTATTTATTTAGTTGATTTTCAGCTTTCGCATGCATAAATGAAGGTGGATATCACATTTGAATTGAATAATCTTAACTTGGTTTTTGTGCTTATAACTTTTGAATGCCATATATTCTCAAGATTTGTGAAGAACAATGATGATTTTTGCAATTCTAACTTCCTTCCTGGTGCTACCATTCAAGTCTATATATCTGCCAAGGTATGCTAATTGGTTTACTTCATCTACAACTGTGCCTTCTACTTATAGTTTTCCTTCTTGATTAATGAGAAGTTTTATTATTTTTATTTTGTCTTTGTTAATTTCAAGACCTATTCTGCTAGCTAAGGAAGACAGGGAATCTGTTTTTTCTTGCACCAATTACACATTGTCACTGATAAAAGTTATTGTCATCTGCAAAATCAAGATCTTCTATTTTGGTCCCATGTACCCTATCAATTCCGGTTTTACCTGTACAGCATCTTTTCATTATAAAGTCTATGGCAATTCCAAAAAGCAATGGAGATAATATACATCCTTGTTTCACGTCTGTTTCAGTCTGAAACCATTCGCTCATTCCTTCTTCTGTGTTTACTGCACCAACATATCCGTTGTAGAGATCTCTAATGATGTTGACAATTTAAGATGGTATTCCATATAGTCTTAAAATTATCCACAATGAATCTCTGTGTATGCTATCAAATGCTTTTTTTATTGATATGATATATTTTACTGATGGAAACTATCAAGGACTGGGATCGCTAAAAACACGGCGCCTGATGATGGTGAGCGTATAGTTTGATATTCACATATAAACATATTCATGTAAAGGAAGTTGATTTCTAAAAGAATCGCTGAAGCTAAAAATGTAAAATGGGCAAAGGGAGCAAACTTTTACAAACATCATCAGACTAAATGTGCATACGTCAATTTCAGGTGGTTTTCACTGGACTTCTTATACTGCCTTTTTCACTTTTCTTTGTTAAGGAAAAATATTCACATTCTTTTTTTTAAGCATGTAATGACATTGTCTACACGAGATTCAATGTCACATTTTTATATCTGTTTGTGCTAAACGTGTACACGCAGAGTCACCATAGCAACAGATGTTTTCAGACAAGTGTACAGGAGCAGAGTTTTTGTGGAGCGCTGAGACTAGGGAGAGAGAGAGGGGGGGGGGGGGAGGAGAGAGAGAGAGAGAGAGAGAAGCCCATAATTTTACAACATATGCACAATATATTTAGAAACACAAAATGATCAGACATACAGATTCTCTGAAACCAGTACTTGAAGATAAAATCATAGACGCCATCAAACATATGAAGAAAGGAAAAGTGACTGGACCTGATAATATAACAATAGAAGAAATAGAAACGTGAGAGATGGAGATAGGAATAAAAATAATAACCAAGTTACTGAATGACATTTACAACAGTGGTTATATGCCCAATGATCTGCTTAAATCCACGTTTATAGCACTACCAAAGAAACCAGGTGCAGAGGATTGTGATGACCACCGGACTATCAGCCTTTCATGTCACATAACGAAGCTACTTCTGAGAATTATTATGAAAAGAACAAGGAAAAAGATAAAAAATGGAAATAGCAGATGAACAGTTTGGATTTGTTGAAGGAAAGGGAACATACAATGCCATTTATGCTTTACGAACACTAACAAAAAGAGTTTTAGAAGTACAGAAAGATCTATACTTATGCTTCATTGATTACACCAAGGAATTCGACAAGGTGAAACATAATGAAATTATTAAAGTGCTTGAAGATATCAATATAGACGGCAAAGACCTGAGGATTGTAAAACATCTATACTGGCAGCAAGAAGCAGCAATTCGAGTTGAAAATAGAATTGGAAAATATCAACCTATAAAACAAGGGGTGCGACAAGGATGTGTACTATCTCCAGACCTTTTTTTTCTCTGTACAGCGAGAATATTCTAAGAACGATCATCACAGAACCAGGCATAAAAATTGGAGGATACAATATTAACAACCTTCGGTATGCTGACGACACAGTACTGATAGCTGAGAACTAACAAGAACTGCAAAATCTCTTGGATAAAGTCTCTAAAAGAAGTAAACAGAAAGGCCTTACTTTAAACATAAAAAAGACAGAGACTATGGTTTTATCTAAGAAACACCCCCAGGGAACAACTGTGTTAAGAGCACACTTATCTTAACATAGTGTTTGTGAGACAGGGAACATAGATCTGTTTGCTTAAAATCTCTGCCCTACTTCTGTAGCCCAGAAACTTGTAGCAATCAACACTAATTGTAATTGTTATTTTTGTAAAATGTAATGTCAGGTTGGTGAACGGATGGGGACATGGAGATCTCCGGCGGGGATGAGGGAAGTCTGGTGTGAAACCAATGAATCCAGGACGTGACAAGCCTATGGGTCTTTACAACAATGGCTGTGAGAATGATGTAAACAAAACAGAGCCAGTAGACTATAGATGGCGGGGAATGGATATCGTTGAAGCACTCATCAGATTCCTCATCCCAAATTCGGAGTGTCTTTGTGGAACTGTCTCAAAACCATCTAACATGGAAAAGGGACTTACGTACAGCCACCAGAGGCTGGAAAACAAAGTTTTGGCCAGGCCAGCCACACTGTCTTCATGGCAGTCCGAGCAAGACCACAGTCTGCCCTAGCAAGTAAAGGTGCTGAAGTCGGAGTTACCCAGCCAAAAGGCACATCGCAAAAATCAGGGTAACACGCATTATCGCTAATGAAATGTCTCTATCTGCAGTTTTCAAACATGGTGCTCGCCCTGTGAAGACTAACCAGGCAGGTGCAGTGCCGGTCCCCCTGCCTCGAAAGGGTCCACCCAATGCTACTGAAGGTCCTCTCAGTTCGTCATGTGGAGCCATGAGACGTGAGAGTAGAGCTATTGGCCAAAACATACAACGGAAGAAAACTGCCACAAAGCAAGAACTTAAAATAATGCAGTGGAATGCTGAAGGTATCAGCAGTGTTAGAGATGGCTATAGCAAAAAGGTGGAACTAAAAAACATACTATTTGCAGAGCAGGTAAGTATATGCTGCATACAAGAGACACACGTAACCAAAGATGCCGCCTTTAAAATCAGAGGCTACCAGTGTTTTAGATCAGACCGACAGGACAGAAGAAAAGGAGGAGTACTCACACTTGTTAAGAATAACATCAGCGCATGTCAGGTGGGAGTGTACATGAAAGGAGCCGAATACCAGATGATCCGTCTAAAAACCAGTAATACAGATTTTCACCTCCTTAACTATTACTGTCCTAATAACCGCCCACTTGCTTTAGAAACGATCCCACACAGAGAGACTGATGGTCTGTGGTGATTTTAACAGCAATTCCCAGAGCTGGGGCTATGACCACATAGACAAGAGAGGAGAGGAAGTTGAGAGCTGGCAGGATGACAGTGGACTTCTCCTGATCAACCAGCCAATGGATCCCCCAACATTTTACTCAAGGGCTTGGCATACAACCTCATCACCAGATCTGGCACTCCACTCTCCAGACCTGAAGTGGAACATTACTCGCGAAGTTGCAAAACAACTTGGAGGTAGCGACTACCGACAGGTCTTCTTGACAATAGAAAATGAACTCCTTAACTTCAGTAGCCCTCTCCCCAGATGGAACTATAAAAAAGCAAACTGGACAGTGTACAGAATATCCTGGTGGGACAGCTGTCCATAGAAGGTAAGGATATTAACAGCATAGTGAAGGAATTCAACGCTTGTATCCTTCAGGCCGCCCGTGAAACCATTCCCAGAGGAGCTCGTAGGGACTATAAACCATACTGGTCTAGTGAGCTGAGAAAACTCCATGATGACGTGGAAGCCACTCGAAAGCAAATAGAAAATAGACCATGACAAGAACACCACAATAATTACCAGTATACTAAGGCCAAATTTCAGAGAGCCAAGCTGCATGTCAGACGGGAAAGTTGGAGAGAGAAAACAGAGTCCCTAAACTTTGAAAAGGATGGAAGGAAACTGTGGAAACTAATCAAACAATTAAATGATGAGAGTACTGGAAGAAGTACAAAGATTACACTAATAGTGGATGGGAAAACTCTTACAGGTAAGCAGGTAGCAGATCACTTTGCTCGCATGTTTGCACAAGACTGCAACATTGATATCCATCCAGAGAAGGAGCGTACAGTGCGCATCGAGACACAGAAAGAAGAGGAACAAGTCAGAAAAGTGGAGGTCATGGATGCACCAATCACACGCAGCGAGTTAGACCTAGCAGTCAGTAAACTGAAACCAAGGAAATCACCAGGACCAGATGGAGTGTCCAATGAAATGATCAAGAACCTGGGAATGGCAGCAATGGGAAAGCTGTTGGATATTTTCAATATGTGCTGGAGCACAGGTAAGTTACCTCAAATCTGGAAGGAAGCAAGCATGGTACCACTGCTAAAGCCAGGGAAAAACAGTGATACGGCCTCCAGCTACAGGCCAATCAGTCTCACTAACTGCCTGTGCAAAACGATGGAACGCATCATTGACCTGAGGCTAAAATGGTACCTAGAAAGTGAAAACCTTCTCGTTCCACAACAAGCAGGATTTAAGCAGTATTACAGTACAGAAAATCAAGTGACCTATCTCTCTCAAGAGATTGAGGATGCATTTCAAGAGAAAAACCTTGTACTAGCAGCGTAGATAGACCTGAAGAAAGCCTTTGATAAAGTATGGAAAAAAGATCTGCTGTGGAAACTAAGAAACTGCAATGTGAATGGAAGACTGTACAACTGGATAAAGTCCTATTTACACAATAGAAGAGCTAGAGTAGTAATGGATGGACACAAAAGCCAGAAAGTACTTCTGCGACACAGTGTACCACAAGGAGGAGTTCTTTCACTTACACTATTCCTTGTATTCATTAATGACCTGGTCAAGGAACTTCCCTATGGAATCAAAGCAGCACTGTATGCAGATGATCTGGTCATGTGGAGTACAGATGAATATGCGACAGTTGCTACACAGAGACTCCAAAGAGCAGCAGACATCTTGACATCATGGACAAACAAATGGTGTGTAAGTATCAACACAGAGAAATCAAGTACCACTCTGTTCACTCTCTCATCTAAACAGAAAGCAGGTAAGATCTTTGTAAATGAAATATCCTTAAGGATAGACAATCAACCCACTTACTTAGGAGTGACTCTTGACTCAAAACTGACCTGGAAGCAACACATCAACAGTGCTGAAGCAAAAGCCAGAAGAAAACTAGCCATATTAAGAAAATTGAGTGGAACCACATGGGGAGCTAGTGAAAGAATCCTCAAGAATGTATATCAGCAAAGTATTCTACCACATTTAGAATATGGCTCAACATCTTGGTGCACAGCATCAAACACTACGCTGCATAATCTAGACAAGGTTCAAAATCAGTCACTACGGATTATCACAGGTGCCATGAGGTCCACACCAATAGTAGAAATGCAGAAATTAGTTGGTGTTCAAGCGCTAAAGGAACATAGAGACACAAAGGTCATGACCATGGGAGAGAATTTCCTCAGCTCTGTAAGCCATCCCCTGTTCGAGAGATACAATAACTTGGCACTAAGACGGCTTAAAAGAAGCAGCTTCATTCATCAGGCCAAGCGTATGCGTAAGCTGATACCTGACCTTCCAACTGTAGTCGCTCCATTATCATCTGTACCAGAGCATACACCATGGAAAGAAGCAGATTATACACAAATAACTATTCAGACTGAAGTGAAAGGTGTGCAGAATGGTGAGATGCAGAGCAGTCTTGTAAGATCAACAGCCACACTTAGTGTTCTAGATGATAAATATCCATGTGACACCTGGATACGTGTGTATACAGACGGATCTGCACATAATGCCATAAAGAATGGAGGGGCAGGAGCACATATTGAATATCCAAACAACACCACTGACAAGATTTCCATACCCACTGGAAAATACTACAACTATGATGCACAAGTTAAGGCAATTATTGCTGCAGTTGAAAAATTATCCGACTCCAGAATTGATACGTGCCCCATAGTAATTCTCACAGATGCAAGATCAGTACTGGAAGCTCTTCAGTGCAACAAACTACCAGACCTTAAGGATGCCTTGTCAAAAATTGGCTTACAACACAGAGTCATTTTGCAGTGGATTCCCTCCCACTGTGGGATACCAGGCAATGATGAAAACCTACAGGAAGCCACAAACACCACCACATGATGACTATCACATGCTAAACAGAAAGGAACAAGTCACCATTTTCCGTCTCCGAACAGGACACAGTCGACTCCGAAATCATATGTATACAAAGTTTAAGGTTGGTACTACTAATCTATGTACATGTGCCCAGGTGCCCCAAACTGTGGAACATATCCCCCAAAACTGCACCAACTATGAGACACTGAGAAATAATTACTGGCCCAGTGAAACCACTATAGAAGATAAGCTCTACGGTTCCATACATGAATTACAAAAAACAGTGAAATTTGTCCAAGAGACAGGACTGCAGATATAGACAGACAATGCGAACGAAGAAGAAGAAGAAGATCTAAGAAACAGAATCCACCAACATGCAGTATAAAATTAAACGGAACTATTTTAAAGCAGGTGCAGAAATTCAAATACTTTGGAGCAGTAATAACTTCAGATGGGAAATGCAGAACTGAAATTAGGAACAGAATAGGCCAACCAAAGACTGCATTTCAGAGAATGAGAAACACATTATGCAACACATCCTTATCAATGAATGTTAGAAAACGAGTCCTAAAATGATATATTGAACCTATCTTGTTATATGGAAGTGAATTATGGACAATAGGCAGTTCTACACAAAAGTCATTGGAAGCAGCAGAAATGTGGTTTATTAGAAGAATGTTGCGAATCCCATGGACAGCAAAAATAACTAATGAAGAATGTACGAGAAGAGCTGGAGAGACTACAAATATTGTCAAAAAAACAAGAAAGAGGCAATGTACTTTCATAGGACATGCAATGAGAAGAGGGGGCATTGAAAATATTATAACAACAGGAAAAATAGAACAAAGAAGATCAAGATGAAGACCAAGAGAAATGATACTGGACAGTCTGACGGTATGGTGTGAGAGGAGATCACCAACTGAACTGATGGCCTGCATAAATGATCGTGTACTCTGGAGAAGCATAACAGACAACGCCAGTCGGCACTTGATGATGATGACGACGATGATGATGATGATGAATACAGTGATGTAAGAGGCGACTAAGGAGGCTGTGGGATAGGCCAACGGCCTGTTCTCTGTAAACAAAACTGGAGCGTTATAGAAACACAGAGGAAAACCAGGAAACCTTGTCTTGGAAAAGGAATGGACTAGAATAAACAAGGCCAGGTCAGTATTTATCCAGCTTAACAAAATATGGTCATCTAAGAACATCAAAACAAGAATCAAACTTAGGCTTTTCAATACAAACGTAAAGACTGTTCTACTATATGGTTCGGAGACACGGGTTATGACCAAGGCAATACAACAAAGGATACAAACATTCATAAACTACTGCTTGAGGAGGATTCTAAACATTAAATGGCAGGACAAGATCAAGAATGAGGAGGTCTGGGAAAGGGCAGGACAAGAACCTATAAACCTACAAATCATGTCTAGGAAGTGGTGATGGATTGGCCACACTCTGAGGAAACCCAACACCAGCATAGCAAGACGGGCACTGACATGAAAAACTTGAAGTCTCAAGGAAATAGAAAACGAGAAATACCTAGACTTATGTGGAAAAAAAGAAATTATGACAGTGCTCAGAGACACGGGATACATATGGAAAGAAGCAGAGAATAATTCTAAAAGCAGGGATGACTGGAGCGCTTTTATCCGTGGCCTATGCTCTCAAAGGAGTGAAAGGTGGTGATGATGATGAATACAGTGATAGGTAGGTAGACAGACAGACAGATAGATAGATAGATAGATAGATAGATAGATAGATAGATAGATAGATAGATAGATAGATAGATAGGTAGGTAGATAGATAGATAGATAGATAGATAGATAGATAGATAGGTAGGTAGATAGATAGATACATACATACATACATACATACATACATACATACATACATACATACATACATACATAGATTTAAAGATATTTTTAAATGATAAACATTCCCCACAGCTCAACCTGCACAATGAGGAAAAAAATCACAGCAGCACACATATAAGCAGTCATTTGCAAACACACAACACACACATACACACGTACTGCCAAACATAAACACGTAGCGAAGGAGACGTGCGGTGAATACAAAATACCAGTGGAAGAATGAACCAGAAGTTCGGACACGACTTCTGCATTAGCCCTAGTTTACTTTGCTTGGTTGGCGATTGAATTCAAACAGTATCGATTACACAAATAATTATATATTACGATACTGAATACAACCTTGGTTCGTGATGGTAGCTGCAAATATATTGCTGCTCTCTGGTAATAGTTTTTATAGTAGACTGCTTTTAGCTTTATGATGATTATGATGACTATGACAGTTATTTTATTTATGATACTGACGATACCATTTACACGAGTCGTTATAAGCATATTAACACAGCTCCAGCGTTTTTTTTTCCACATAGCAGTTTGATTATTCAGGAAAAATTCCATATCGTTTACGTGCGTACGCTTTCAGGTCGCTTTCGGTTGTGTTCGGTTAAATGTGATCAGACTTCACTGCTAAATATAAAGTAATTACACCAGAAGAAATATAAGTTCAGAGTGAACCCATGGACAATGAAGAATTTTTAACATTTGGAGAAACACAAAAAAGTAATTTTAAAAAATTGGGGGGGGGGGGGGATTATGCAGCTTCTATGAGTTGTTTCTTGTAGTGAAGGAAGATTTTCATTTGTTTGGCTATAGCAAGTGAATGTGAATGTTTATGCCTATTATGCCGTTTGAATGGAATTCTGCAGATCGTTATATTCGTTACGAGAAAATAAATCACACATGCTACTGAAAGAGAAATAAATGCTGAGATATGTACTAAATGAGAGATAGTATATTTAATATAGAATGGTCCGCATTTCATGCTTGATACTTGCTCCAAGCAATAAAAAAAAAACCACAGCTCCAGAGCTTTATGAGGAAAGCTTGTTTCCTGCAGCTTTCATATATCAACTACTCTTTTTTCCCCAAGAGCCAGTATCACGTTGGCCAAGATATTAAGCAACGGATGAAGACACTTAATCGAATAAAGGTGATCAAGCTCATTAAAACTAACATTAAAAAGTTTGCAAACGAATCACGCAGCAGTTGTTGGTAGTTATAAAACAATCTGTCTCAGACCAGTGGACTGTTGTTACATGTGTAGTTACAGATTTAACACAATAATCTCCACAATCATTCACTGACATAAATATAATAAACATGTTTTTCTTTTTATATCCCGCATGGAGAGCGTAGTAGGAGTCAGGAAGAAGATTGATTCCCTCATTCATGGGAATTCACTGACTACTAGACCATTGGAAGAATCACTCGCTCACGCTTTCATTCAGTCAATCCCCTAGCTGCCGAGCAATTCTTTCCCCTTGCAACGTCATAATCAGCGATTCATTCACTAAAACAACTGCCAGTAGGATGTTCATTGATTTCCCCCTGACAGCCCAGTCATGGGGCAACAGAAGACATTCAGATGGGAAAGGCGGTTTTAAGAACGCGCTTTTGCGACACAGCAATATTTTCATCTTCTGCTTAACAGATCTTTTTGAGATTTGATACACGTTTGCTATCTTGCATCTTCTTCTGCACGTCCTCCATGTCTGATCTGTTACAGCAGGTTGATTTGTGTGTGAGAGACTAACCCACCAAGGCTAGGTCATGTTTAGGCCAGCTGAAAAGAATGTCGGGGACATGAAAATAAATCTGAAATACAGAATACATAGACATGTATCAGTCAGTCAGTCAGTCAGGCAGTCAGTCAGTCAGGCAGTCAGTCAGTCAGTCAGTCAGTCATGTGCATGTCCATTGCGGAACTTTGCCTCCCTAACAGCACTACTATAGGCCTATCGGTTGTAAACAAGATGTCCTGCTGCTGATGCCTCCATTTGCAGATTATTAACAATGTCTTGCAGCCATCGTCGCCTTGGTCTTCCTCTCTTTTTCTCATTATGTATCCTTCCGAGACGGCCTTCTCCAAATTCTCATGACGTTTAATGTGTCTAAAATATTTCAGTTTTTTTTCTGTTTAGTCCTCTTTACTAGCCAACCTTCTTCAATAGTAAGCTCTTGTAGTATGGATATATTTGTCCTTTTCTTTGTGTCCATGATATTTACTCTTCTGTAGCATACTCTTCTGTAGCATTAACATTCAACTGTCATTCTCACAGTCATATGTTGCGATAGGAAAGATGGATATATGTATATATACAAATTATATATAATTTATTATATATATAATTCAGTAAATATATCATACCGGGTTCTACAGAAACACGCAGGACTATACTTCAGAATTACCTTTTGAATTAAAAGTGAAATTCGCCACGCTAAGAAATGCCTCCAGACTGGACAAGCTAGGCTGAGTGAAGGATGAACCCTGGATATCAGAATCGTTAGATGTCCGTCACACCTACCACGGAGAGAAGCTACTTCATTTAGTCACTTCCAGACCACCTTGATTTAATCTGAATGGGAAGCGGATCTCTTTGGTCTGGGCCGCCGATTGTGGGCGATGGTAAATTTTAAGTTGCAAACTGACATGAAGATTTGTTGGTAGAACTCGGGTTCAGTCCACTAAAATGAGAGGTCGCAAACATATCTATGTGAAGTAGATAAAACGTCTCTGCCTCACATGGTCAATTTAATGTTCACACACAATTTGTTGTTCTTCTTGTAACTATTTTTATTTGAAATCAGTGCTTTGAAAGCAACAGATAATTCCTGTACTTGATATGTTAAATAACACTCTCGAGTGTTGAGCCGAGTGAGCAATAAACGTTGATATTATACAAGCTGATCATTGAATGTCATTATTATCACTCATCTTATCACTCATCTCATCACTCATCTTATCACTCATCTACTGTAAGACAGGACAAACGATAGATATACGAGGGGCGTTCAGAAAGTAATCGTTTTTCTCAGGAGCTGTTTTTTCAAAAAGCATGAGATTTATATACATTGTACATGGATATGTCATGTAAACATCGGTATTATTCAACATAATCCCTATCAACTTGTACGGCTTTACGCCTGCGCGAAACACGTGCATGTATTCCTAGCCCGGACCAGAATTTCTCTTGATTATGTAGCCATTTCTTCGCTGCGTGAATCACTCCTTTGTCATCTTCAAATCTTACCCCTCGGAGTGCATCTTTAAGTGGACCAAACAGATGGAAATCAGAGGGTGCGAAATCGGGACTACAGGATGGACGGCCAACCCACTTTGGTGATTGCTTCCCGTGTTGCTAGACTTGTGTAAGGGCACGCATTATCGTGAAGGAGAAGCAGGTTGCTGGATTCTTGTGCGGTCGAACTCTGCGAAAACGTTGATTGAGTTTTTTCAATGTCTTAACGTAAGCTTGCGAATTAATTGTCTCTCCTCTTGGCATAACATAAAAAAAAATCACACCTTCAATGTCCCAAAAGACAGTGACCATGACCTTTCCAGCTGAAGGAGCTCTCTTGAATTTCTTTCTTCGTAGTGATTGCGGATGATGCCACTCCATTGACCATCTTTTTATCTCAGGTTCAAAATGATGTGCCCAGGTTTCGTCACCTGTTACAATTTTAATCAAAAAGTTCTCTCCTTCAGCAATGAAACGCTCCAACAATTCAGAAGAAATTGCTTTCCTCAATGAAAAAAATTGTGAGACTTTGAAGAACCCATCTTGCGCAAACCTTAGAAAATCCGAGAGCTTTTATAACTGCATATGCACCACCATTGCTGACTGACAGCTTTAAGGCCAATTGTTGAGTAGTGATACGCTTATAAGTAAGAATAATTCCCTCAGCGCATTCAACATTTCTGCCTTGGTGGCTGTGTATTGTTATTGTTTCTTTCATTCTCTTAACCCAGTGACTGACTGTACTCCTGTCGACTGCAAAACTTCTATACACATCACATAAACGTTTGTGAATATTCACAACAGTTTCCTTCTCTGCAATGAGAAATTCCATCACAATTCGCTGCTTATACCGCAAGTTGCTAACACGGTCCATTTCAATGGTTATGGCAGCCATGTTCTTTAGCTGGTTGCGGTACAATTTGGTTGACACAATCGGCACATGCCATATTTAAAGTGTGAAAAATGTAATGCTTCTATCTTCATTATTAGCTGAAAAAAAAAAACGATGTGGTGCAATACTTTGTGAACGCCCCTCGTATGTACAAAAATAAAAACGTCAGGATCGAAGTGAGAGCAATAAACAATAAAATCAATTATATTAATAAACTTCATAAACAATATGTACACTATGGAAATGATATAATCGACCTTTATAATTCCTCAACTGATAATTTTCACAGCAAAATTATGTATTCAAACTTTTAGGGATCAAAAGCTATAAACGTATTCAACATTTGAACGAGTTTATTGTAAAAGATGCTCACATTCACCTTTTATTTTGATAGATGCTCAGATTCAATTTATTTTTTATTTTGAAAGATGCTCACATTCACTTTACATAGAAAAACTGATTAAAATGACTGAAATAAAAATACAAACGAGGATACGTCGTATAATGTGTCAAGAAATATTCCATTTTACAGTCTGTTACATGGAGAAGACTTATTTGTTTTCCTGACCTCTTCGCCACACTTCCCTGACCTGTTCTCCACCTTTTTGTGTCCTATTTCCTACACTTTTCTTACCTACCTGCAACACTTACCTGACCTATTCGCCACACTTTTCTGAATTCTTCGCCACACTTTCCTGACTTCTTCGCCACACTTTCTTGACTTCTTCGCCACACTTTCCTGACTTCTCCACAGTATTCTGAACTACTCGTCACACTTTCCTGACATACGCAGTCGATATGTAACTATGTTTCAATCTGTCTAGCCTTGTTTTACGTAATATTATGGGATGAGTTTCTTATCTTTTCTTATATCATTCCCGTGCCGTTAAACATCACATAGGGCTCGCAAAGTAGTTCACCAATTTTTCCTGTCCTCGGCAAGTCTTTCAACCTCATCAAAGGATTTTATGCCTGTTAATTTGGCCTCTCTTAATAATGTCCTCTTCAGTGTTTCACGCGGTCTGCCTCTTTTTCTTTGGCCTGTTGTGTTCCACTTGGTAGCTTGTTTTGAGATTCTCTGATCATTTCTTCTCATCAAGTGACCAACATATGTCCATCTCCTTTTCCTGATCACCCATGAGACTGGTTGTTGTTCAGTCATCTGTCTTATCTCTGCATTGTTCTTGAATTCATTCCACTTGATGCCGAGTATTTTCCTTAGGCATTTGTTTTCAAAAGAGTCTAATTTCTTTTCTATTTCTTTAGTTGTTTTCCAGCTTTCGCATGCATAAATGAGGATGGATATTACATTTGAATTGAATAGTCTTAACTTAGTTTTTGTGCTTATAACTTTTGAATTCCATATATTCTCAAGATTCTTGAAGATTGATGGTGCTTTTGCAATTCTTATCCTAACTTTCTTTCTAGTGTCACCATCCTGGTCTATGTAGCTGCCAAGGTATGCAAATTGATTGACTTCTTCAATATCTGTCCCTTCTATGTGTATTTTTCCATTTTGATTGAGTGGAATTTTCATGAGTTTAGGGATAACGAACTACACCTCATCATCATCATCATGTGCCGTGCCGACTGGCGCTGGCTATTATGCTTCTCCAGAGTACACGATCCTTCATGCAGGCCATCAGTTCAGTTGGTGATCTCCTCTCACACCATCCCGTCAGACTGTCCAGTATCATTTCTCTTGGTCTTCTATTTTTCCTGTTGTTATAATATTTTCAATATTTGCAGGTCCTGTTGGTTCTCAGCTATCAGTACTATGTCGTCAGCATACCGAAGGTTGTTAATATTGTATCCTCCAATTTTTATGCCTGGTTCCGTGATGATTGTTCTTAGAATATTCTCGCTATACAGAGAAAAAAGGTCTGGAGATAGTACACATCCTTGTCGCACCCCTTGTTTTATAGGTTGATATTTTCCAATTCTATTTTCAACTCGAACTGCTGCTTCTTGCTGCCAGTATAGATGTTTTACAATCCTCAGGTCTTTGCCGTCTATATTGATGTCTTCAAGCATTTTAATAATTTCATTATGTTTCACCTTGTCAAATGCCTTGGTGTAATCAATGAAGCATAAGTAGAGAACTTTCTGTACTTCTAAAGCTCTTTCTGTTAGTGTTGGTAAAGCATAAATGGCATTGTGTGTTCTCTTTCCTTCAACAAATCCAAACTGTTCATCTGCTATTTCCATTTTTATCTTTTTCCTTGTTCTTCTCATAGTTATTCTCAGAAGTAGCTTCGTTATGTGACATGAGAGGCTGATAGTCCGGTGGTCGTCACATTCCTTTGCACCTGGTTTCTTCGGTAGTGCTATAAACGTGGATTTAATCAGGTCACTGGGAATATAACCACTGAACTACACCTGCCTAACTATATGAGCAAAGAATTACGGGAGATAATTTACTTTGCATTTTACAAAACAAATGTAACGCCAACAGAAGCAGAAAGATTAATTTCAACGGAAACATAAAGTTGCATTTGGATATATAATTTTATTATAAAAATAAAACAATGAACTTATATAAGGAATGAAATTTTGCAGCAGAGATGGAAGACACACTTACAAAATAAGACTCCTTCATACTGAATGTTACCAAATAGCACTAAGATGGACACCACAGCGGAACAGAAGTGAGGGTAGACCAAAGGAGACATGGAGAAGAACAACAGAGAGGCTGTTGAACAACAGAGTGCTCACTGGGACAAGAGCAAAAAAAAAAAAAGGCAAAGGACCTGCGTTTGTGGAAAACGTTGCTGAAGCCCCATGCTCCTTGGGCACTTCAGGTTCAAAGAGAGAGAGAGAGAGAGAGAGAGAGAGATGAGAGAGAGATAGAGAGATAGAGTGAGAAATAGAGAGAGATGAGAGATAGAGATACAGAGAGATAGAGAGAGAACACAGAGAGAGATAGAGGAAGAGGTAGAGAGAGATAGAGAGATATAGAGATAGAGAGAGACAGATAAAGGAGATAGAGGAGATGGAGAGATAGAGATAGAGAGAGATAGAGATAGAGAGATGGAGAGAAATAGAAGATAGAGAGAGAGAGAGGTAGAGATAGAGAGAGACAGAGAGAGAGATAGAGGTAGAGATAAAGATAGATAAATAGAGATAGAGAGATAGAGAGAGATAGAGATAGAGAGAAGAAAAGCAAATTGTGATTTTTAAAAAAACGGCTGAGGAAGACAAGCGGAAAGGACCGTCAGAGCTGTGCTTCCTGCAGCAATCACTGTCACAAAGAAAGCAAAAAAACATACTAACAATTTTAGTTGATTCGCGCACAAACAAACTACAGAAACATGAAAAAAATGTGACCAATATTCAAAGCTGTATAATAAAACATTCTTGAAAAGAACATGTACAAACATCGATTTCGGGAAACAAACTTGTATATAAACTTCGAAGTTTTCTTTATAAAAATGTAACACTTGAAAACTTTTTAGAAATGTGTTCAAGTACCACCATGTCTAAAACAATAAATAAAATGTATTATTGCCAAAGGAAAAATAAGTCCAGCTTGTAGAAGTTTGAGAACCAAACAAAAATAAGTCCAGCTTGTAGAAGTTTGAAAACAAAACAAAAATATTTCGTCAGACAATGTAAGAATACAATAGAGAAACATACTTTGTCACTTCAAAGAATATATGTTTATGTATATCTCACACCCTGTTCTATACAGCCGGTTTGTCCGTTCTTTTGTGCAACTAATTATAACAAAAGAATGGGCGTACCGGCAATACAAAACAGGCTGTGAGCCATAAATAAATATGTATCCTTAAATATGACTTGGGCATATCGGCTATACAAAACAGGCCAAGTCAGCATTTATGAAAGAAACACCAAAACAATATAGCATTAAAAGGCACAATGACGGTAGGCCAAGTGGATACGCTAATAATGGTACTGATAGCTCAAAGCTAAGAAATATGAGAGTAAGATGAGAATGTAACGAGGGTAAGGTAAGAAGACTGAATGAGAAATGCAGGAAAATAGAATTCCACCATAAAGATAACAGCTGCGACATGTATAATAACACTGAAGAATTGACGGGAAGAAGAAGAAAGCATAAGACAGGATATTTAAAGGAAGGAATTATCACTATGGATAGCAGAGAAATACTCAAGAGATAGGAGGAATGCATCAGAGAAATTTATTACGATGAGAGGGAAGAAATAAATATCGAGAGTATTAATGACAGGCCACTTATATTAACTGAAGAGGCGAAAGCCTCAGTACGTTATATGAAAAACAACACAACGCCAAGACCGGATAACATAACATAAGAAGAAATAGAAGCAATAGTAGATTCTGGATTAGATGTAATAACAAAACTTATCAATGACATTTACAACATTATTGTGCAATTAAACGTCACGTAGGGCTCGCACAGGATAGAGAACTGTAATGTTGGATAGTGGATGATGGAAGGGAGTCTATATAAGAGAATGTGAAATGAATTGTTATGGTTGTGATAGAGGAGTAGCAGTGGGATAGTTCATGAGGAGTCTAAACAAAGTGCTACAAGTGAGAATTAGTATGATTTTGGAAGATTATGTGTAGCTAAATAAAGAGTTTAAACCATGTGGTTCCAGTGTCTTAAAATCCTGAATGTAGCGATTCTCAAGTGCTAAGCGGCTTGTGTCATCAGCGTGACATTGTTTGATGGCCGTTACCAGAAAATCAGATTTATCTCTATGGTTGAGGCCATTGAAATGATTAGGGACGGGTTTGGAAGCATGCTGGGTGATATCTTTGTAGAATTCTGTACTGCTTCTCTGTGCATCCCTCTTCTCTTAACATTTTCTATACTCAATCATGCACTATTTTACACCTTTCAGAACGTACGCGTCCTCACCCTGGTAACAGACACTTCTTGTTTACATTGGTGACGCCGAAAAAGGGACACCACACAGCGCTCTCAATTATTCACACTAAGTGCCGTTTAGTTTTAACGTTTTAATTTTAAAAGTATTATTTTGTATTTTTCAGTCACTTTTTTGGGGGGTTATTTCTTTAACTTAGTTTAATGTAATCCTAAACTTTGTCTCCTCTATCTTATTCTTCGTCCTGTTATTGTCTGACGAAGGCAAGCGCCGAAACGTCACAACGTTGTCTTCGTTAAATAATAAAGCTGCTCCTACTTTTTTCTAGTTTATACATTTAGGAAGCAATAGAGTGCGAGGATCACAGAACTATCAGTCTTGTGAGTCACATAACAAAAGTTTTGCTTCGCATAATCATGAGGATTATGAATAAGATAAGACTAGCAACTGCAGAAGAACAGTGCGGATTCAGCGAAGAAAAAAGCACAAGTAACGCGATATACATCGCAAGAATACTAATAGAACGGACCATAGACGTAAACAACCCCCCCCCCCCAAATCCCGTCCTGTGTTTTACAGATTATTACACGAGTAATTAGTGTATAAATATATAAGACTAAGTATATTACTATACACGAAGCCACTGCAGTAAAGCTGTGATAACTAAATGTATAAATTAGAAAAAAAGTAGGTACAGCTTAATTAATTAACGAGCACACAGTTGTGACGTTTCGATGTGAACCTTAATCATACTATAGATTCACATGAATGCTATGTAAAAAGTAGGAATGGGAAAATATAGAATAAAATAAAGCTGTTCTTTTTTTTCTAATCTACACATTTTATAGATTATTGCTAGGCGTTTGATAAAGTAAAAAAAATCATACAGATGTTAATAGACATAGATATGGTTGGAAAAGACCTGAGAATCATAAAACAGTTATATTGGAAACAGTTGCAATCAGGATTGATAATTAAGTATGAGAGTATCAGAACATAGAAGTAGGAGGACGCGTTTTATCCCCTGAACTTTTCTTCCTCTATAGCGAAAGGATTGTGAGACACATTGAAAACATGAGTGGAATAGCAGCGGGAGGATACAACCTAAACAGAAGATAAGCCGACAATACGGTACTGAGAGCTCAAAGCGAAGAAGAGCTACAAGACTTGTTAGATAAAATCGTGGTAAAAAGCGAGGAGAAAGGATTTAGTTTAAATAGATTTTTAAAATAAACTGAGGTCATGGTCGTATCAAAGAAAGAAAGACCAGAAAAATATAGCATCAAAGTAAAAGGCATATAATTAAAGGAAGTGGACAAATTCAAGTATTTAGGAACAAAAATAGAACAAGACAGAAGATGTGAAACCGAAATAAAGAGCAGAATAGCCCAGGCCAAGTCAGCATTTATGAAAACATGCCGTGCAACAAAGCTCTGTGGATGAACATCAGAAAGAGAATTATTCGGTGTTACATCGAACCTGTGTTGTTATATGGGTGTGGAGCATGGACGGTAACACAGAGCACCCAGAATCTAATGTTAGCAGCGGAGATGTGGCTCCTAAGAAACATGATAAGAATACCATGGACGGTAACACAGAGCACCCAGAATCTAATGTTAGCAGCGGAGATGTGGCTCCTAAGAAACATGATAAGAATACCATGGACGACCAAGAAAACAAATGAAGAGGTTCTGACGGGGGTTGGGCAAATGAGAGAAATTATGGCAAAATTCAGAACACGACAGTCTAGATTTGTAAAGCTTATTTTAAGGAGGCACATTGGAACACTTAGTGACAACAGAAAGATTGGAGGGAAAGAGGGACTGAGAAGGACAAAGAGGGACTAAATGAGTGGCACGGAGCACAGTCCAAAACACATATTTTGGAAAGAGCAAGGGATAGATGGTTGTGAAAATCAATGACGACCCATGCCTGATTGGCATGGACCGAAGAGGTAGAGAGAGAGAGAGAGAAGATCTGAGTCGACACCATAGAATGAGTATGCTAAGTGACTGATTACTGCTGTTGTACTGTGAGATCAAGAAGTTTGCTCTTATGCTCAGTTCTGATGACAATAATGATGATAACAATGATTAAAACGAAGATGATAATAGTGATGATGATAGCCAAATATCATAGTTTTTTCATGTTTCAGTTAGCCACACCACAAGGTACAAGTCCGTTCCTGCCTCGAGCGTCAGGCTGTTGTTGTGTAGACTGCTACCCTGGAGGCCAGCAAGACGTAGAGGTTTGGCTGCCTATGATTCGCCTCCTTAGATCGTTTATTCTCTCCGGAAGTGAGGTCTGTCAGGGGTGCATACGGTCGCCTTACTTATTTAACTTGTATACTGAAAATATAATGAGGGATGTTAGAGAAGATACTGACAAAGAGTATTACCATGCCATAACAATTGGAGGTTACGAAATACCAGAGATTAGATACGCTGATGACACAATGTTACTGTCTATAATACAAAAAGAAATGGAAAAACTAATTATGTCAGTCCTTAAGAACAGTGAAGAGCAAAATATTTATCTTAAAGCAACTAAATTGATAACAACTGGCAAAACAAATAAGGCAGCTGAAATATAAACAATGAGGAAAAATTGGGAGAGGTGGAGAGTTTTGAATATCTTGAATCACTACTAACTAATAATGGAGATACAATGAGGGAAATTAAAAGGAGGACATCTATCGCTCTTCACAAATTAAAACAACTAAAGAAGCTGTGGAGAGAAACAGACAGAACTACAAAAATAAGATATTTAAAGGCATGCATCTTTCCCATCGCAACATATGCCTGTGATACCTGGACACTTAACAAAACAGCTGATAAACACATAAATGCCTTTGGATGTAAATACTACAGAAGAGTTCTTCAATCATCATGGACGCAAAAAAGAACAAATATATCTATACTAAAAGAACTTAATATTGAAGAAGGTTGGCTAGTAAGGAAGATTAAACAGAGAAAACTTCAGTATTTTGGACATATTAAACGTCATGATAATTTAAAGAAGACCGTCTTGGAAGGGTATATAATGGTAAAAATAAAGAGAGGAAGACCAAGGCGAAGATGGCTGCAAGACATCGTTGATGATCTGCGAATGGACGCATCAGCAGCAGGGCATATTGTTTACAACTGAGAGGCCTACCGGAGTGCTGTTAGAGATGCAAAATGCTACAAGGGACATGACTGACCGACTGACTCCTTACTTTCAGTTCTCTGCTTTTCCTTTAAAACACAGTTTTGGCAATCCAGGAGAAAACAATCACAAGGTGGCTTCATTTATTAGGAAGTGAGTTATAATTTTGTTCTAATACACTCCAAATCAGCTGTATAGTAAAACTAACATAAAATATTTGCACTGAGAACTCACCACACGATTGTCTGTTACTTAAAGTTAGACAAAGACATCATAAGAAAATTATTATCACGAACATGGTGTGAATGGACAGTGGGAGAGTTGCAACCAAAAAATACAAAATAAGACTGCCCCTACCTCAGATTTTTTCTCATAACTACTCCTTAGCTCTCACATTTATTTACTAGCTCTCATATTTAATTACTAGTTCTCACATTTACTTATTAGCTCTTACACTTACTTATTAATTCTCACATTTGCTTGTTAGTTCCTACATTTACTTGTTAACACTCACATTTACTTACTTGCTCTCACATTTACTGGCTACCTCTCACATTTACTAGTTACCTCTCACATTTACTAGTTACCTCTCACATTTACTAGCTAATCTCACATTTACTTACTAGCTAGTCTCACATTTACTTTCTATCTCACTTAAGAACTCACAAGCTCTTATATTCACTTACAAGCTCCCTCATTCGCTCACTGACTCTCATATTCACTCATTACCTCACACATTCACATACTAGCTCACACATTACACATTGCACACTAACTCGCATATTCATCACTAGCTCGCTCTCACTATTGTAACCAGCAAACATTCACTAGACCATACATTAATTCACACTCTCAAGCAATTACAAACTCACTCATGACATTATAATTTCCACTTTCTTTTACTTAGACGTGAAATCTTTCACATATGCTTAATGTGAGCATTTCTACATCATGTGGCTTGCTCGGTGGCACTTTCATTTAAAAATAAATATATTTACATATATACTCTCATATGTATACCCTCACATATATACCCTCACATACACACCCTCACATATATACCATCATATATATACCCTCACATATATACCCTCACATACACACCCTCACATATATACCATCATATATATACCCTCACATATACACCCTCACACATGCGCCCTCACATATATACCCTCACATATGTACCCTCACGTATATACTTTCACATATATACCCTCAAATATGTACCCTCGCATATAAACTCTCTTGTGTTTGTTCAATAAGCCACAAATTCACTGATTCATATGTTCTTTTAAATGCATTCCATTTAGCACTGTCTCTAAGTGTCAACATAAGTAATTCTTAACCTTTTTTTTTTATTTGGACGGTGTACGCCCTATCTAGCCTGAGGGCAGCTGTGAATCCCTCATTAAATATAAAGTAATAAATAGAACTTAGGTGATGTATTTTTTCTTTAATCGAGCCAATTCATTTTTTGGTTTCATTTACCCTCAGAAAGCTTTAGTGGACCCTCTGGAGGTCTATAAGCCCAGGTTATGAATCACTGGTTTATAGAATTTGATTATCTGAGTTTTGTTCTTTTTGACATATAATTCTCACATTATAAATTCTTCATTTTTTCTTTTTAAATAATATCTTTTTTTTCAGATTATAATAGTTTTCTGTCTTATTATTTGTTTGTCATTGATACCAGCTCCCATTGTTTTCTCATATTTGCCATACTGTCCCTCTCTTGATGTTATCGGTTAGACACCTTCGACCTGATGAAAACATTACCCTTTATATTTGGGGAGGTATCTGCCAAGAATTCTACATTTAAAAAGTTCCTCTACTTCTTTCTCCTCGTCACGCCGAACTCCCCCCTCCCCCATGCTCCTTCCCAAACTCAGTATCCCCTGACTGGTCCACGCCCCCCGGCCTGACACTTTAACAGAAATAAATAGAAAAAGCAGACATCATCAGCAAGAAATCAGAGCTCTTCTGTTCTAGAGATCACCTTGTCATCATCAACTCTGTCATGGCGGCCTTGTGTGTTGTCTGTCTGCTCTGAGGACTATTGAGTGAAGCAACCTCCATTAGCGACAAGCGCGTTCAGTCACAACTAACGTGGAAAATAGTTTGGACATACCGTATTTGTTAAAACACATATCATATTTGTATGTACATGTATTCTGTTATTACCACTGATGCACTAGGTCTAGTTGAATGTTATCTTCTTCTTCTTCGTTCGCACTGTCTGTCTATATCTGCAGTCCTGTCTCTTGGATAAATTTCACTGTTTTTTGTAACTCATGTATGGAACCGTAGAGCTTATCTTCTTTAGTGGTTTCACTGGGCCAGTAATTATTTCTCAGTGTCTCGTAGTTGATGCAGTTCTGGAGGATATGTTCCACGGTTTGGGGCACCTGGGCACATGTACATAGATTAGTAGTACCAACCTTAAACTTTGTATACATATGACTTCGGAGTCGGCTGTGTCCTGTTCGGAGACGGAAGATGGTGACTTGTTCCTTTCTGTTTAGCATGTGATAGTCATCATGTGGTGGTGTTTGTGGCTTCCTGTAGGTTTTTATCATGCTTTTCTTCTGATTATAGGTGACTGGTATGTCTGGTTGCTCCATTTCAGTGCCCTCTTTGGCCAGATGGTCAGCTTTCTCATTGCCTGGTATCCCACAGTGGGAGGGAATCCATTGCAAAGTGACTCCATGTTGTAAGCCAATTTTTGACAAGGCATCCTTAAGGTCTGGTAGTTTGTTGTACTGAAGAGCTTCCAGTACTGATCTTGCATCTGTGAGAATTACTACAGGACATGTATCAATTCTGGAGTCTGATAGTTTTTCAACTGCAGCAATAATTGCCCTAACTTCTGCATCAAAGTTGTTGCAGTATTTACCAGTGGGTATGGAAATCTTGTCAATGGTGTTGTTTGGATATTCAATATATGCTCCTGCCCCACCATTTTTTATGGCATTATGTGCAGATCCATCTGTATACACACGTATCCAGGTGTCACATGGATTTGTCATCTAGAACACTAAGTGTGGCTACTGATCTTACAAGACTGCTCTGCATCTCACCATTCTGCACACCTTTCACTTCAGTCTGAATAGTTATTTGTGCATAATCTGCTTCTTTCCATGGTGTATGCTCTGGTACAGATGATAATGGAGTGACTACAGTTGGAAGGTCAGGTATCAGCTTACGCATACGCTTGGCCTGATGAATGAAGCTGCTTCTTTTAAGCCGTCCTAATGCCAAGTTATTGAGTCTCTCCTTCAGGGGATGGCTTACAGAGCTAAGGAATTTTTCTCCCATGGTCATGACCTTTGTGTCTCTACGTTCCTTTAGCGCTTGAACACCAACTATTTTCTGCATTTCTACTATTGGTGTGGACCTCATGGCACCTGTGATAATCCGTAGTGACTGATTTTGAACCTTGTCTAGATTATGCAGCGTAGTGTTTGATGCTGTGCACCAAGATGTTGAGCCATATTCTAAATGTGGTAGAATACTTTGCTGATATACGTTCTTGAGGATTCTTTCACTAGCTCCATATGTAGTCCCACTCAATTTTCTTAACTCTTTGGGTATTTGGACACGCGTCCTGCGTGGTTGTATCCCTATTACGAACTACTTATAGACGCGAGGCGCGATGATGGTTTGTAGCTCTCTAATTTTAAAAATAATCAAAGTATCTTAAAACCAGCAGTTGACTTCCTTCCGGAATTCAGTTGTCCACATTAAGCGCGTGGTTTGAGCAGGAAACAGAGCGATTCTTTGTTCATTTAAAGCGAGTTTTTCAAAGTTTATCGTCGCTAGGCCTTTGTTTATCAACAAATATGGCTTCCAGTGCTAGTTTCTTTCGTGCAGAGCAGCATATTTCTGCATTACAAGCTCAGAATTTAATTTAAAATTGTCTAGACTGTGGTGTAGAGAATGTAGGAGTAGAAATGGTAAATTTTCGGCCGAGCCACGTGGCAGTGATTGAAAGAATTTTTCGTGTTTTTTTTTTTGGTCCAGCAGCAAAATGTGTTAGAAGGGTAGCTGGTGATACTACTTCTCAGCTTTTTGCTAGTACTAGCTGTAATATCACAATAAGTAATGCTGGAGATTGTGTAATTTAACAAATTAAATGTTGTAGAATGCTTCAAATTTAAAACAAAAACCAAAACACAATGGCCTGTTTTCTGGTAAATATTAGTCAACGACCGCCCACTTGTTTTCATGTAAATATTACCCACCCACTTGGTGTTTTTAGTTTGCTGTGAATGCATAACTAGTGCATATTTTCATGTAAATTTTGTAAGATATGTTAAAGAACAGATGTTTGTGTACATTTTTATTCATTATGGAATTATATGACCAGCTACAGTGGATTAACTTGATGGGTAAGTGACAAAAAATTTATTTTATTACTTCATTTTCCATTCTTTCTTCTCAGTTCTTAGCTCTTTATTTTTGTTGTATACTAACAAAATGGTAAAAATTTTATTTGAAAAACAAAATACATTTTTTCTTCTTCAAAATAAGGTAGAATACTTCATACTACAGATCAGATTATGCCTTTGTCATTCTTTTAAATGTGACAACCATCCTATTTCACATTGTGAAATTTACCCCCCTTGGTCTTTTGAGGGAAACACACCCAGTATACAAAGAGTTAATATGGCTAGTTTTCTTCTGGCTTTTGCTTCTGCACTGTTGATGTGTTGCTTCCAAGTCAGTTTTGAGTCAAGAGTCACTCCTAAGTAAGTGGGTTGGTTGTCCATCCTTAAGGGTATTTCATTTACAAAGATCTTACCTGCTTTCTGTTTAGATGAGAGGGTGAACAGAGTGGTACTTGATTTCTCTGTGTTGATACTTACACACCATTTGTTTGTCCATGATGTCAAGATGTCTGCTGCTCTTTGGAGTCTCTGTGTAGCAACTGTCGCATATTCATCTGTACACCACATGACCAGATCATCTGCATACAGTGCTGCTTTGATTCCATAGGGAAGTTCCTTGACCAGGTCATTAATGAATACAAGGAATAGTGTAGGCGAAAGGACTCCTCCTTGTGGTACACCGTGTCGCAGAAGTACTTTCTGGCTTTTGTGTCCATCCATTACTACTCTAGCTCTTCTGTTGTGTAAATAGGACTTTATCCAGTTGTACAGTCTTCCATTCACATTGCAGTTTCTTAGTTTCCACAACAGACCTTTTTTCCATACTTTATCAAAGGCTTTCTTCAGGTCTATCCACGCTGCTAGTACAAGGTTTTTCTCTTGGAATGCATCCTCAATCTCTTGAGAGAGATAGGTCACTTGATCTTCCGTACTGTAGTACTGCCTAAATCCTGCTTGTTGTGGAACGAGAAGGTTTTCACTTTCTAGGTACCATTTTAGCCTCAGGTCAATGATGCGTTCCATCGTTTTGCATAGGCAGCTAGTGAGACTGATTGGCCTGTAGCTGGAGGCAGTATCACTGTTTTTCCCTGGCTTTAGCAGTGGTACCATGCTTGCTTCCTTCCAGATTTGAGGTAACTTACCTGTGCTCCAGCACATATTGAAAATATCCAACAGCTTTCCCATTGCTGCCATTCCCAGGTTCTTGATCATTTCATTGGACACTCCATCTGGTCCTGGTGATTTCCTTGGTTTCAGTTTACTAACTGCTAGGTCTAACTCACTGCGTGTGATTGGTGCATCCATGACCTCCACTTTTCTGACTTGTTCCTCCTCTTTCTGTGGCTCGATGCGCACTGTACGCTCCTTCTCTGGATGGATATCAATGTTGCAGTCCTGTGCAAACATGCGAGCAAAGTGATCTGCTACCTGCTTACCTGTAAGAGTTTTCCCATCCTCTATTAGTGTAATCTTTGTACTTCTTCCAGTACTCTCATCATTTAACTGTTTGATTAGTTTCCACAGTTTCCTTCCATCCTTTTCAAAGTTTAGGGACTCTGTTTTCTCTCTCCAACTTTCCCGTCTGGCTTGCAGCTTTGCTCTCTGAAATTTGGCCTTAGAATATTGGTAATTATTGTGGTGTTCTTGGCATGGTCTATTTTCTGCTTGCTTTCGAGCTGCTTCCACGTCATCATGGAGTTTTCCCAGCTCACTAGACCAGTATGGTTTATAGTCCCTGCGAGCTCCTCTGGGAATGGTTTCACGAGCGGCCTGAAGGATACAAGCATTGAACTCCTTCACTATGCTGTTAATATCCTTACCTTCTATGGACAGCTGTCCCACCAGGATACCTGTACGATGTCTGTACATTGTCCAGTTTGCTTTTTTATAGTTCCATCTGGGGAGAGGGTTACTGGTGTTAAGGAGTTCATGAATGTTATTTTTTATGGCATATTTTCTGTTCCATTTCCTGATGTTATGTAATCACTTCATAAAAATATATTTGGCGAATCTGTTTAAAAAAAAGAAATTACAGAATCTCCACTTTGTGATGCTCCGTTACCTTACTCCACCGTGTAAACTTGTATCATATCACTCCTGTCTCTTTCGTCTCTCACACGCTTGTATTTAGTTGTGATTAAACGAAAGTTGGAAATTCTCTCATACTGATGAGCATTGTTTTTATTTATAGTATCTCAGCGTGAGTGATTGTGTATGAGGTGAATAAATGTGACTGAGCTGCAACCTGGATTTGATAAGAAAAAATCGATGAATTTATTTAATTTATGTATAAATTATCATAGTCTAAAAAGTCGTGTTTTTAAAATCTACAGAAATATGCTTTATTAAATAAAATGAAGATGTTTCTCTTAAGTAATTTCACGAAAATAGTACAAATATATTGTTTCTTTTTCGATAGAAGAAATGCATGAGCTCAAGTACAGCAGAAAATTCAATGATTCTTTCTTGTTATTTTCTGTCGGTTCAGTAACCGCATTAACCGGCAATTACGGGTAAATTACTTACAGACAAAGAGAAAAACACAAACTTTTGGAAACCATCAGTAAGTGCGACCGGTTTATAGTATCAAGAACTGAGTTTAAAAAAAACGCAACCAGGGAAATAAACTTATTTATGATGCTCGATTTGCATGGAGAAGAATCGCTAGTGTTCACTTTAATACAGTGTGTGCCATTTTGTTAAGATTATATCTCGCCGCAAGTAAAGTTTAAAAAAAGACAAAACATTAATTCCCACTGATGTTTGTAAAGTGTTTATAATTTTAAATAAGAAAAAAGTATAAAGTACCGAATGTAGTTTTGACAAAATCAGTATTCAGAAACTACTTTATGCATTCTGAATGACAGGCGCAAACGTATGGGTTTTTAAAAAGTCATGAAGTGATCACTGTGTTTTCAGCTTTAATTGTCTTGTTTGAACATTCTGTACAAGAAGTGCTTACTATCCAGCACTCCAGTCTCCAGCAAACACGCGTGTTTTTCATAACAAACTTTCTCTAAACTTCTCAGAAAATGTTGGAAACCACCAGAGGGTTACGGATGGCTTATTACATTTTCATTATGATAAAAATAATTTTACGTGGAAAAGAAATCATTTATGACAAGAGCTTGATAACTTACAACTAAAAAATGTATTATAAACAAATCATAGAATCATAATTATCGTGTAAGGAGAGGAAAATTTACAGAAACTCCAAATATGAGGTATTATAAGAACATAGTTATCATGTGCAGACAAAGTGACAGATGAACATACAATATCGGAAATGAAACACTACTATGAGAAATAATGAAAATATTTCAGAAAAGTTAAGTCTTTTAGGTAATAAACTTTTTCTGTTGTTTTTTAATCATACTTGTAGTACTGTGAAAATTTGATAAATTATCTCATGAGGATACTATACCCTCCATCTTCGTATTTCGTTTCTCTTTTTCTCCTAATTTCTTTCTTGTAGTTTTAGTACTGTTACCGTGGTGTTAGAAGTATTACTGCTGTCCAGTGATGTAATGTTTAGGTCACCACTCTTTCACAATATAAAGTTGTAATTATCAATGCACTACATTTCTGTCATGGCCTTATATCGGAAGAAAACTTGCCTAGTAAAATAAAGTAGTATCACGATACGGCGAAATTTGTCAAGTACTGGGTAAACTTTGACTGTGTATAGGCAGTATATGGTGTGTATGTTTTGTTTTGCACAGTGTATGTGTGTTCATTATTGGGAGTGTGTTCGAGGCGGAAACTCTTTTTCTTCATCCCACTTATAACTTTGCTCGCAAAAATGATGTGTGATTTGTGATATTATGCTAATTATTTTATGAGTAGTTATCCTCTGAAGGTTTATTGTTTTCTCAACAATAATATATCGTTTTGTCATGTTGATAATCAATAATAAAGTTTTCTCATTGTGATTCTTCTTCTTCTTCTTCAGCTTTCCAAGGCATTAAAGCTCATTGCTGCAGACAAAGTTCGCCTCCATTCCTCTCTATTCCTGATCTTCTCTCTCCAGTTGGTGACACCAGTTTTCTTTATATCCTCTTCTATGCTGTATTTCCATCTCTATCTTGGTCTACCCCCTTGGCCTTCTTTCCTTGACTTCTTGTACACATAATCATTTCTTTTGTCTGTTCTCTTCCGCTCTTTCTACACGGCCCAACCAGAGTAATCTTCTCAAATTCAAGAAATTTATAACTCACTGGGATTTAAATAAGCCGTTCAGTTCAGTGTTTTTTCTGGCTCTTCATTCTCCACTATAATGTATATAGAAAGAAATTGCTAAACCAGTTTCATACAATTTATTATATATGATATGAAAAGTGTGCATGGATAAATGTTAGCGACAGCCTGTTAAACCATGACAAACTGGTAAATAGAAGATGTGATCTTTATAGCATGCATATAATCTTTTATAGGCCCACAGATTCTTCATAGTATCTTTTTCTCAAAGACCTGCAAGTGTTGTTCGTCTTTCTTTGTTGTATTCCACGTTTCTGATCCAAACATGACAGCTGGTCGTATTATAGTTTTGTAGATTGTTATTTTGGTGTTTTGGGCCATAATTTTGGATTTTAACAGGTGTTGCAAGGCAAAGTATATTCTATTCCCCATTTGTACTCTGCTTTTAATTTCCTTGCTTACTATGTTGCCTTTTGAAGGCTATGTCTAGATATTTGTATATTTCTGATTTCCTACTGATCATATGTCCAACATTTATATAATCTTAATCATTCTGCCTCTGGTCTCTTGATATCTTCATAATAGTCTGTCTTGTCTTGGTTGATGGTCAGATCAACGTTTAGGTGCTTTAGTTGGAAACGTTTATTTTTTAAATCTGTTGCGGGAAAAAAAACTACTACTTTAATAAAGATGAAATAAATATAAGGAAAAGTAGAGCAGACTAATTTGTTAGGGTAAATTTACTTCCCACACGCGGACTGTCCTGCTCAAGCTACAGAAACAGTCTCTGGACATGAGAAAGTCTCATTCATTTCCTATGTCGATTTTTAAAATTTATTCTTGGATGTGTCAACTGTCTGCAGCTCTGTCTGTTTATCTGTTTCTTAGACTATATGTTTGCCCATTTGTCTCTAACATCGTCTTTTTGTGGTTCTGTTAACCTGGTCATTTTGTATATTTAATCATTTTATCTTTTATACCACATCTACGTACTCTTTCCAGTCAGCTTTTTTAATTATCATTTTCTCTCAGTATTTTTTTTCAGCCACGATTTCTTTTTCCCAGTCAAACCAAGCAAATATCCGAACAAGTTTAATGCCTGTTTCCGATAAAACATTTAAAATTAATTGATCGAGGGACTTTCCCTCGACTGTTTGAAAGATTTTAATTACTGGAACTACACTCAGAAACCACTGAACCATGCTAGGGAAAAATGATAGTAAACGAGCGCCGCCGTTCGGAGTAATATTTTTTTCTTCCCTACTCCAATTTCTAGAGCATTTTCCCTTACCCCGAAATAGCAGTAGAAGCTGTCGAGGATTTCTGCGGACACAGTCATCTGGGAGCATTTCCCTCCCCCTACCCTACGTTATTTAACGTGGAAGCGAAGTGGAGGTATTTCTCCGGTAAGCGTAGACAAGGTTTGGAAGTCACCAGACGCTGGTTGTTCGCCCAAGTGTCTCTAACTGCAGGGACAAACTGGTGCGTAATTAATGAGAAATTGCTAAACCAATTCCATACAATTTATTATAAATTCCTCATGATATAAAAAGTGTGCATGGATAAATGTTAACGACAGCCTGTTAAACCATGACAAACTGGTAAGTAGAAGATGTGATCTTTACAGTATGCATATAATCTCTGACTTAGACTACAGCTACATCAGTTTCCTTCCGAGCAATTATATATTTAAAAGCTTTGCCATGTGTTGTAGTGACTGACAATAGATGTCGATGGATATTTTATCTAAGGATGGAGTGTTTGACTGGAAGTATATTTTAAACTTGTAAATGTTTCGTTAGTGGGATAATAAAATTGTGACTTTCAGAAACGAGTGGTGTGTATGATCGTCATCATGAACGTTTTTCTTGTCTCTGGTTACGATGTTTTCAACATGAAAACCCCATTAACAGAACAATTATAGTTTGTCATGATCTCTTACATGGTCAAACCTTCAATAATGATGCATTGTTGTAGTCGCTACTCACTAGATACACAAGCTGCATCAACAATTCTTGCCAGGAATCGTCGTTTGCTTTCATCTTTTAATTTTTTTTTTATGCATTGCCTACCGGCTGTAAGTTTTTTTTAAATTTCGTATTGATCTGTATCATGGACAAAATATTCAAAATAACACACACAAAAACCGGTTTCAATTTTCGCTGTTTTAGCAATTAACAATGTCAAAAATCAAGCCATAGTAACCAACTCTGAGTTATTCCAACGAGTTTAACTTTCATACATCGTAACAACACTCAGTACCAGAGGGGTATGATCGGCACAGCTTCTTGTGAGAATGAATGATAACACTTAGCAGCAAAGATATAAAATTGTTAAAGCATGTTGTAAAATGACAACCGAATGGTGAAGTATATATTACATTACGAGAATGTGGACTATTACCTTTTGTGAGGATGAAGAATATTTCGCAAAATCTGTTTGATACTCACAATAAATTTGGAATAAAATTAAATTATCTTCAGTTCAAATTATTCTCAGACAATTTGCCTTCCTTTTAATATCTTTCTGAGTACTGTCTAATGTGACAAGGTTAAAAAAAAAAGGTAAAGGTAATCCTCTCATGCCTTAGAGGCACATAGGGATATGGTGTTAGTGCCCATATTTTTCAACTGTATCTTAAAGTGAACCGACACTTGAAGCCGCTGATGTATGTGATCATGTTTTGTGGTGGGTTCAGTTACTGAATACTTTATGTACTGGGCAAGTGTGTATTAGAAATTTGCACACCTTGTTGTTGTGTCTGCTTATGTAAACAAGTCCAATACAAGTTACGCTCCAAGATTGTACATGTGAATACACAGCGATATAGGAATTTTAAACTCATTGGGTAAATTTGAAATTGTTTTATTTTTCTGTTGTTTTCTATTCGAAAAATGGTGTATCTGAAACCATATATTGAAACTAACTGTATGTAAAGAGTATTTATTTGTTTGTTGTTATTGTTATCCATTGTGTACTAGACATTTGCAGGAGACCATGTTTATGTTTGTGTCTCAAGCTTGGTACCTGTGAGAAACTGAATCTAAGCGACAGAATTTTTGTCATGACCTCGTTTCATTTCCGGGGGTCACGATTTTCGTTTCCTTCAGACAGGCACTTGTGGCTTCGCTTTCAAACACCTTTTCTGTGGGGTGCTAGATGGTTAAGTTGATTAATACACTGTTCCCCCGAGGCTAGACGGTTGCTTGTCCTAACGTAGTACAGGGTTTAAGTCCTAGGTCACTGTCATTTTTCTTTCTCTTATGTCTTAAAAAGTGCTTTGTTTAATATTTCCTCAAAGTCTAACAATGTAATACTGTGCTGTCTTACTTTTATTTTTCTGACGTTTAATGCAATGAACTCCGATACTTTATTCACTGATTTAAATTCATGATGTTATCGAAGTCCTGGGCACTGAAATTGTATAAGTTTTTTAAAGCAGCAAGAGATTAGAATCACGCATAAATTTGAAATGCAGCTACCAGCTAGAAGCATTTTTTTTACATTGACATAGTCTATGATATGTGTTCGTTTCACGTGGTTCCACCTGGCCACGCGTGCACGGGTTTAATAATGCTGACTTACCTGGAACAAAAACTAGTGTAATATGAAGAAAATATTCATTCTGTATTAACAACCCTGTTTTAACGTAGCCCATGGCACAGCAATTTTATCTTATGCTTTATTATGATCTGGCGTTTCTGCATCAGCAAATATAACCCACTCAGGCAAACTTCTCCACAAGTGCTACTAAATATCAAATTATTTAGCTAACCAAATTGTTGTGAAGTTTTTTGTCTTATGTTCAACAAAACAGTGTAGCTTGATATTTGTTTAAAGGTTACATCGAACACTGAAGGAGGAGGAAAGAAAGCGGAATATTATTTTTCTGGTAACTGGTTATCACGCCATGTGGGAGTTATAAGCATAAATTTTACTCTGGTTTCCCCAATGTGGATTTTATATGCATAAATCCCATGTATGTCACCTCTTGTCAGATTTTACTGATACATCCTATTTATGTCACCTGTTGCCAGTGTTGTACGCATGAATCCCATGATTGTTCGGCTACGGTCCTTGTGGACAAGATAGTGAATTTTTTTTCCATCTTTTTTGCGTTTTGCTAATGGTTGGTCAACATGAACGCTGGTCATCTTGAACAGACATTCCGCTGGCCTTGTCACTCAAAAACCTGAGTTCGACCTAAAGGATGTTCACTGACTTAGCCAGCTTGAGTGTAATGGCCATCATTGTCCTGCGCGTATTTGTCACAGTAAGTACAGTCCGAGAAATTTCCGATACTACCTCGTATATGGCTGATGTCATTTTAATTAATAGAAATTGGAAATATTTTAATACGACAGCATGGTGGAAATTAGTTGAAAGAAACGGTTTAGTGACAAAGACTAAACATTATTTTATTGAAGATATCAATGGCAGTCAGAAACGGGGAACTTAGAAATTAATTACCTGCTTACCTGCGAGAGTTTATAAGTCTTTTAGAGGGATGGAATATAGTAAACTAACCACATTCCCAACACTGGGCACACCACATAAGAATGAAGGTAGTATACAGGCAAAATGGATAAGTAGTAATAGAACACATCCGTTGATGTGGTTGACTGAGAGAGAAGATAAAACAGCACTCAACGATGATAATAATATTCTCTCAGCTATGAAATGTTTGATTCTTGAACTTGAAACGCCGTGCTAGAAGTGTGCGTGTGTATGTATGTGCGTGTGTATGAATGTGCTTTTGCATGTGTGTGTGAGTGAGAGAGAGAGAGAGAGTCATCCAATTCATACTACTAGCGTCAGACAACATCAGTTATTAAGTTTCAATGATGTGTACCACAAATCTTAAATGGGACTCTAACACACAACTTGATACACATGACTGATTCTCAGATTTGATTTTAATGCACTATAAATACTTTTCACAGAAGAATTCTGCAAAGATTAATAAAATAAAAGATTTACAAGCATTATGCAGAACACGATATCATTAGAACATAATATCTTTGACCTGAAACCGTGAAAGCAAGGTCACTGAGCAACACACAGATTGAATTAATTATCGTGCTTTAGATTTTATCCAAGCAAAACAAAATAATAACAATGGATTATAGTTAAATTCTTTGTGGAGACAGTGAAATATCCGTTTGTATGCATTGAAATATCCGTTTATAGACAGTGACAAAGGAAATATCCGTCTATATTTCTTCGTGTGCTTCGTGTGCTTTATCAAATATTGTTTTAAAAACGTATTTATAAATGGCAGCTTTTGCGTATCAGATACTGGCCACAGGTAAGGCAATCTTCAAGTACAGAAAACAAAATTGGCACAAGTTTTAGTTCTCTTTCGATCATCTTAAGTGCAAATGGCAGACAACAAAGAAATAATTTATTCATGTATTATTATGATGTGCTGGATAACATCAGTTTCCCCTGTGCTGCAAGGAGCGAGACCTAGTGTGCCGTTACGAAGTGCCTCATAAACCTTTTATATCCTCTGTGAATTGTCGTGCCCTTGGCTGTTCACCTTTTCAAAGCATCGTGTATTCTACTCTTATTTGTCAAAACTTTGGTTTATGTGGCACAAAGTGTTTTACAAGAGAAGCAATGACTGGTTTAGAGCGACGATACGACTTCTTCTTCTTCATCTTTAGCGTTCAAGTTCTTAGTCATGCTAAATCGGAAGCCCGGTCGCCAAGATGAGGTTCACAGTCTTTTCCAGTTCCTCCCAGCAGCCCCACAGTCTTTTCCAGGTCCTTCCAGCAGCCCCACAGTCTTCTCCAGGTCCTCCCAGCAGCCCCACAGTCTTCTCCAGGTCCTCTCGGCAACTCCATAGCTTTTCCCTTAGGTCTGAGCCCTGTGTCCATGTCTGACTTCGCAGTTCCGAAACAATTTGGCACTCTTGGAGAACATGTTATGGAGTCTGTACTCTGTCCCTACACTCGTTTATATGTGAGATCTTGAGTCGGGTGAGAAGACCTATCAGCCGCAGTGGCCAGTTATTAATCGGAAAAGGACCGTTTGTTGCGTCATCTGCAACTGATGGATTGAGTCCGGTTCACTGCCTACGACAGCATCTTGGCAAACAGCTGTTGTGGCGGCTGCTTATGTTGGTCTTGGCCTCTCTGTAACTGTCCTGATAGCTGCTTTGTTCCATTCTGCTGCCCTGTTTGGCTAGTGCGTCGGCGTTTTCGTTTCTAGCGATGCCACAGTGGAAAGGTAGCTACTGCAATCCTATTTCTGCGTATTTTGAGAGATGGTTAGTTTCTTTTTTATTTATCCCAGGATCTGGTCATTTTTTGGTGTTTTGTAATGCTTCTAGGAGAGATCTGCAGTCAGTGAAGAAAGCTATCTTTGTTGGTCTTTGTCTGTTCTCTGTAAGGTATCTCAGGACTCTCAGAAGTGCTGTTGTTTCAGCCCTGTAGTGGGAGGATGTTTTGCCAGTTCGGAAGACGCAGAGAACCTATTTCCCATCGCTGTGATGTATTAAGAAGCTGCCTCCTCCGTCTTTTGACCGTATCAGTATCAATCAGTATTCGCATGGGTCTTTTCGTGTGGATTTTACTTGTTGTCTGTCATCTCTTGCGAGAGGGCTTTCAATTGTTGTGGGCACTGACCGAAATTGTTGTGTATTCCTAGGATCTCGGTTTTTATTGAGACACTTCCCTCCATCTCTTCGTAGGCTGTCAGTGTTTCTATTTCCTCTTGGCAGCTGGGTAGGTGCTCTTTGTGGTCCTGATGCAGGTTTTTGTGGCTAAAGATACCTCTTTCTAAACAATGGTTTAGTGGTTGTTGAAGCTTTTTGAACACAGGAAGGCTTCTTAGGCGTAGAAGTTTCTCGCTGTGAGCAAGTATATTCTCGTCTCGTCTCTCTTTGAGGGGACGATACAAATGTCAGTTGATGAAAAATTAGAGCTAGCTGTCGCCATCTTCTATCAGGCTATTGTGCTCTTTCAGGTACCTCCTTTTTGGTCCCATGGAAGAATTACAAGATGACGTTATTCTTTTAAAATCTTTTTTCAGCTAAATAACCAGGGAATACTCAAGGACCATTTTTGTACATTTAACATTTTGGAATTCAGATAAAAAATACCTGAATTATATTGATGTTTTTAAAAACAAACACTAATTCATTAAATAAGTTGTGTGCTATCCATTTTAGATACTCATTATATACTCATTAGATACTCTCATTTTAGTTACATTTTCGATAGTCTTAGATAGTCTTAGGAGAAGAATGTTGATTTTTTCATCCTCGAAAATTTCTGTCTTTGTTTTGTGTGTTGGGGGTTTAGTGTTGCAGAAATTGTTTGGAAATAGAATTCATTTTTTTCTGAATCAACAGATGAATCTATATCTGAAGAATGATCCATCTCGTCCCTTGCTATAAGCTGCTTCGCGAAGTTATTTGTTTTTAGTCGCTGAGGACTTGTTTGTAGTGATCCCATACATCAACGTTCAAAGTTGCTCTTACTCGATGATCGTATCTATTTCGTCTCCCAGTATGAACATCTTCAACCAATTTAAGAATGAGACAAACTGTTGTAGAGTATAATGCTCGAGGTCTCACGCATTATCAGTTATATACTGTAATGGCACAAAGGCCAAGGCTTTTACCGCATCTCGACCGCCAGTGTAGATTTAGCGTTAGTCCTCGAATTTCATTATCAAAGTCTTTTAGTCTTGAATCGGTGTTTGTGGAAATTCTTGATTGGGCTGCTTGAACACGACAACAGATATAGGATTTTGATGGAGCTCTGTCCATATCTTCTTGATATCTGTAAACGACGCGTAACAAGATTTTCTTATTTCACTTAGCAACAAGGTCGTTTATAAATCAGTCTTTGTTAAAACTTTTCAGCTGATAATTCGATAGTGTATTAATCGTTTAGACAGCCACATTTCCCCAGTTATCTTCAGCCATACCTCATCCACTTAAGTGCAGTCACGCTTCACCCACTTACAGAAAGCCACACTTCGCCTATTTACAGATATCACATCTCGCCTACTTATAGACAGCCACACTTCGCCCACTTACAGACGGCCACACCTCGCTCACTTATAGAAGGCCACACTTCGTAAACTTACATACAGCCACACCTCGCCCACTTACAGACAGCCATACTCACTAACTTAGAAATAGCCACATCTCGCCCACTTACAGACAGCCACACTTCGTAAACTTACAGACGACCACACCTCGCCCACTTATAGAAGGCCACACTTCGCAAACTTACAGACAGCTACACCTCGCCCACTTATAAAAGGCCACACATCGCAAACTTACAGACAGCCACATCTCGCACACTTACAGTCAGCCACACTTCGCCAACTTACAGACGGCCACACCTCGCCCACTTATAGAAGACCACACTTCGCCCACTTACAGACGGCCACACCTCGCTCACTTATAGAAGGCCACACTTCGTAAACTTACATACAGCCACACCTCGCCCACTTACAGACAGCCATACTCACTAACTTAGAAATAGCCACATCTCGCCCACTTACAGACAGCCACACTTCGTAAACTTACAGACGACCACACCTCGCCCACTTATAGAAGGCCACACTTCGCAAACTTACAGACAGCTACACCTCGCCCACTTATAAAAGGCCACACATCGCAAACTTACAGACAGCCACATCTCGCACACTTACAGTCAGCCACACTTCGCCAACTTACAGACGGCCACACCTCGCCCACTTATAGAAGACCACATTTCGCAAACTTACAGACAGCCACACTTTGCCCACTTATAGAAGACCACACTTCGCAAACTTACAGACAGCCACACCTCGCCCACTTATAGAAGGCCACACTTCGCAAACTTACAGACAGCCACACCTCGCCCACTTATAGAAGGCCACACTTCGCCCACTTACAGACGGCCACACCTTGCCCACTTATAGAAGGCCACACTTCGCAAACTTACAGACGGCCACACCTCGCCCACTTATAAAAGGCCACACTTCGCAAACTTACAGACAGCCACACCTCGCCCACTTATAGAAGGCCACACTTCGCCCACTTACAGACGGCCACACCTTGCCCACTTATAGAAGGCCACACTTCGCAAACTTACAGACAGCCAAATCTCGCTCACTTACAGCCACATTTCGCAAACTTACAGACAGCCACACCTCGCCCACTTACAGACAGCCATACTCACTAGCTTACAGACAGCCACATCTCGCCCACTTACAGACAGCCACATTTCGTCTACTTACAGACAGCCACACTTTGCCCTCTTACAAGCAGCCACATTTGGTCTCTTACAGACAGCCACACCTCGCCAACTTACAGACAGCCAAACTTTGTTCACTTACAGACAGCCACACTTCGCCTTCTTACAGTCAATCATAAATCGTCCAATCACACCATTAAAAATATCTGGCCGAGGCATGTCAGTTATATCCAGTGTAAATCTTTGGAATGAACAGTGTTGACTGCACAACAAAATAGCGATCTTCCTGTCTATACCATAACAGTTGTGTGTTCATGCCGCATACATCTGTACGTGCTAACAGCCACGCCTATGATAATATCGACTGCTCTTGAAGCATTGCTTGCACATAACTTGTTAATGGTGTGATATTAAGATTATGAGAAACAGGAACAGAAGAAAACTCATTTTAACCCAATTATTACTGTATTACTTAAACTGCAAATGTAAAATATTTTAAACTGAATAAATAATGTATCTATATTTCACACAGGATGATGTTATTATCCTAATACCTTACATTCTGATTGTCACCGAACGATACAATCCATAATTCTTAAGTATACAGGACATATTTCGTGCATTGCTCATAGTAAGTAATGGCCTCTCTAGGGGGGGGGGGGTTATGGAAGTTAATCATACATTTTTTGCATATTCATTCAGTCTCTACAAATGAACAAGACGCTTCATGAATGAGCAAGATTTCCCGTATTACACATAGATACTCTACTTTACGAAAGCACAATAGAATGCAACTAAACAAATTATTTAACAATGAATTGTTATAAAACAAAGAAACATCAAAATTTACGTACTGTAAAGTGACAGAGTACAGCGGTGTATGGTTAGCATTGTAGAAATAGTACACAGAGCATATAATTATACGCGAGAGAAAGAAAACTGCAAGAGAAAGACCGTGACTCCAAGCACAGATTCCAGTAGGGTGAGCAATTATCTAACCACGAGAAGACAGCACATAACCACTCAGTCATTTAAAAACAAAACATAACTGCTCTGCTCCATCACTTCAGTGGACGGGGGCTCGTTGTTTGTTATTTGAAAAGAATTTTATCTGAAACCATACTCTGAAACCATACTCTGAAACCATACTCTGAAACCATACTTTGTTGCTATTGTTGTCTAGTATACAGCAGACATTATTGCAGGAAACCATGTGTGCATCTCAAACTAAATACCTGCGAGAGATTGAATTTCAGTAAGGGAATTTCCGTGTCACCACCTGGTTTTCTTTCTGGGTATCAACATTTCAGACACGCGTTAGATACTGAGTTATCGAACATCTGTTTTTTGAGATGTTGGATGGTTGAGTGGTTACTGTGCTGTCTTCTCGTGGTTGTCCGTCCTACCGGAGTCTGTGGGTCGAGACACGCTCAGTCTCTTGTCATTTTTCTTTCTCTCGGATCCAAAGTGCTTTGTCTACTATTTTTCGAAGGCTGAACATATAACATTATATTCCTTTACTTCTAAGAAGTAATCTCTGTTGAAACATGGAGGTGTAACTCACTGAAGAAAGAAATTCCACTATATGTTCTTACACACAGAACAAACATAATGATGTGCGTCATTTCTTGACTGACTACTGCGGCGCGAGACAAATAGGAGACAAGACAGAAATTTGCGAAGCGAAACAAAGACTGTCTGAGACCAGTGATAGAAGGAGAAATGAAACTCGTACAAACTGCATAGAACTAGTTAAAGACAGGTTCTTGACACAAAATACAATGCAGAATTACTCATCTTTTGTTTTTCTTTATTATAACTCGTCCTGAGGATTTCGAGGAGGATGACACATTGACAGTTCTGGAATAGAGTTGACCATGAGGCGCTGACACTTTGACTCCAATTTTTGTTTCTAGAAGGCTGGGTGAGTCAACGAATGTTCGTGCATTTCTGAGGTTGTTTTGTCCACTCTTATTTGGTGATCAGATTATACAGAGGAACATATAGGATTATGTAGAGAAGCAGATTATGAAGAGGAACAGATTATGCAGAGGAGCAGATTATGAAGAGGAACAGATTATGAAGAGGAACAGATTATGTAGAGGATCAGATTATGAAGAGGAACATATTATGTAGAGGAACAAATTATGAAGAGAAACAGAATATGTAGAGAAACAGGCTATGAAGAAAAGATTATGAGGGTAATCAGATTGTGAAGAGGAACAGATTATGGAAAAGAACATATTATGGAGAGAAACAGATTATGAGGGTGATCAGGTTATACAAGGAGTTCTCAAAGTTATTGTGCAGTATCCCAGTATCGATTCCGGTATCGTAATGATATCTTACTGGTTGGGATATCTAGGGACCTGCGTAAATTAGGGTGTTGAAGTCTGCTGTTGTGTAATATTCATTATATTCAGTCTGTCTACTGCGTTTGTGTATTTAGTTGTTAAGCAGTGTTTGAAATGCACGACGGGCAAATTGTTTACATTAGTTTATTCACTATGTAACTGGAGGAGCGTATTTTTCTTGTTGAGCACGTATTTCGAGAAGGCGGTATATATCCCAATTTAGTGCGGGAGCAGTTTTGAAAAATTCACAGGAACACCCGTACCTCATCGTAATGCAATTTATAAATCTATTGAGAAATTTCGTGAAACAGGCTCAACGTTAGACGCACACCGTAGTGATATTTCATATAAACTTAACGAGTAGAGGTTATCAAACATTTCTGACCCTATGCTTCGGAGTCCATCAAAGGCTTAGCAGAAGCTGGCACACCAGAAAGGTATCGGGCTTGCAACAGTGCATAAAGCAGTCAGAGAAAATTTTCAACTCTTCCCAAATAAAGTAACAATTGCTGCCAGCAGATCATGAAAAAACAATTCCGTTTCTGTGGATGGTTTACAAATTTCATTCAAATTAAAACTGCTCATATTTTGATATCACCTTTTTTTTTACAGACCAGGCTTGGTTTTACCTCTCGGCTTATATTAACACACACAATAAACGATATTTGTCGTCGGAGAATGTACGTAACATTTATTAAGTGCACGCTTGAAATCTGTTTTAACCTAAACGAGAAATCCGCATATTTTGTCTAGGAATGACTTTTTCATGAATGACCAGAATGTCAGACCAAACCAGGAGAGAAGAGAGAGAGAGAGAGAGAGAGAGAGAGAGAGAAATAGATAGACAGGCAGACAGGCAGAGCAAACATACACATGATTCCTTTACTAAGAGTTCCATACACCGCTTTTCGGGGTTAGGACCCTAACCAATTTGCCAGTCTGCGACCAATACCTGACATCAGATTTGCCGAGCGACAGCTGACATGCTAGCATCAGATTTGACTACCGACAGCTAGCATCAAATATGCCGACCGACAGCTAGCATCAGATTTGGCGACCGACAGCTAGCATCAGATTTGACGACCGACAGCTAGTATCAGATTTGACGACCGACAGCTAGCATCAGATCTGACGACCGACAGCTAGCATCAGATTTGACGACCGACAACTGACAACCTAGCATCAGATCTGATGACCGACAGCTAGCATCAAATATGCCGACCGACAGCTAGCATCAGATTTGACGACCGACAGCTGATATGCTAGCGTGTACTATGGTGTTTCTGACAATGTGGCCCAGGACGTTATTTGATACTCCAATTTAGGTCTTAGACTGACGTTCTACAGGGTAAACAGAAAGTGAATGTAAGAATACAAATTGTAACTCTTAACCTACAGAGATCTTAGAATTTTTTAAAACTCTAAGGATATGTAATTTGTTAAAGTGATGATACACTTCTATTATATATCGTTTTATCTGAAATTGGATGTGACGTAGTTTGATATTCTAAAGCTTAAAATGACATTTTGAAGCTTTGTGACTATAGATTGATGAAAATATGAATAAAATACAGATAATAACAAGTAACAAAAATATTGACAGTATACTTTCATATATAGGAGAAAACAATAATGGAATATTGGAGAAGAAACTGATTTTTTATTAAAAATAACTATTACTATATAACATACTCAAATATGAAGTCAGTCTGATCAATAATAAAGAAATAACGAGGGGTTTTTTTTACATTGTCAGTACTGATAGTAAAATCATTAGGAAAAAACAAACAAAAAACTTGACTAATTCCTTATGCAAAGTGCTGATATACCTATATTATATATAATTTTGTTTCAAACTAGATGTAGCTTGATATTCTTAAGCTTCAAATGACATTTTTTAAGTCATGTGACTGCAAGCTCATGAAATTTGAATAAGGTGCAGAATAAAATTGTAACAAAAATATTGACAGTACATTTTCACATAGGAGGAAAAAAGGTAATGGAATAATGGAGAATAAATTAATTGTTCTATGAAAAAGAAACTATTTAAGTACAAGAAATATGAAGTCAATCTGAGTAATAAAAAACTAACAAGGTTTTTAGTCCTCAACATCACAGTACAGTCGTAAGAAAAATAACCGAGAAAATTGTCCAATTCAAAAACGGCGCTTCAAAACATGAACATTTTTCAATTTAACATAAATGATATTTTATAAATGAATAAAACAAAAAGAAATAATTTATGTACTGCGTTCTGTACTGAAAATTCTGAGAAATTATTTCATAACTTCAAACTGCCACGCGCAGAAGACTTCAAACTGCCAACAGAAGAGTTCAAACTGTCACGCTGAAAACTTCAAACTGTCACACTGAAGACTTCAAACTGCCACACTGAAGATTTCAAACTGTCACACTGAAGACTTCAAACTGTCACACTGAAGACTTCAAACTGTCACACTGAAGACTTCAAACTGCCACATTAAAGACTTCAAACTATCACACCGAAGACTTCAAACTGTCACACTGAAGACTTAAAAATGCTATACTGAAAACTTCAAACTGCCACATTGAAGACTTCAAACTGTCACACTGAAGACTTCAAACTGCCACATTGAAGACTTCAAACTGCCACATTAAAGACTTAAAACTGTCACACTGAAGACATTAAACTGCAAACAGTGAAGACATCAAACTAGCGCACAGTTTTCTGTGCAGTGAAGTCTCATAGTTTCTCTGTCACGGAAGTAGAAATGACAATAAAATTTCCCTGCAAAAGCAAGTGTCTTTGTTGTTTCTCTTAGGGATAGGAGAGAGTGTATTCTTTTTTAAACATTTCAACGTAAACATAATATCCAACTACAAAAATTCTTATGGACAAGAGCAAATCTTGTACAGTCGAGATTATAGCAGTATCCTAAACCGTACATGTGGTTGTTTCGTTGTTCGGAAATGGCTTCGTCCCAGTCACGACACTCCCATATCCGCTCGACCGCTGGTTCCAGTTACCATCTCAGAACGGGTGGGCAGTTGGCATAGACACTCTCAGCGCCAGCCACAATTTCCACGGTAGATTTGTCCTAGAAGTGTTGCCCGGCCTGCGACGTCTGGCCTACTTTTTTGCGATTTCTAACTGTCAAGATATTTTTAACTTTGCGCGGCAATGCTCACGGTCACTCAGTTCCGCAGCCTAGAAACTAGGGCAATTTATTGCTATAGGATTCATGAGAACAGTCCCTGTCACTTCTGGCGTATAAAGAACACGAGACCTCCAGCGTCCGAGGTGAATATCTTATCCCGAGACAACAATGCTCTCATCTCCTCAGGACCAAAACAAACCAATATTTCCCCCCTTGAAGGTGTCTTGACAACTTTTTCTAATGGGCCAAAATAACAGTCTACATAGATTATAGGCACCCAATCTTCCAAGGTTCCACGAACACGCATATTCGGGTTTGTAATATGCAACGGAAAGAAAGGATATTGTTCAGTCACTTTTTTTTCTTAACTTCTTGAGCTTCAAAACTGACAGCTCAGAATCATTAAATATAGAACACGTTCGGAGATCCAGACACAAATCTGGGCTTACATCAGATGCCACTTACTTCGCTTCTTTTTCATCAAATGTCCCTGCAAAATCAGGCCGGTCTGCAAAATAATCTTTCTTTTGCGCTTTCTGTTCTCCGGATACACTTAAATATAGATCCTCACTTTAGCAGCGAAGTCTCCACAAAAGTTCTGAAGCAACATATAAAAACATATGTGACGCAATGCCTGGTGTAATCTATGTTCAGTTTTTCTTGGTTAAAAAAAAAAGTTGCAACTTTACAAATATTTGGCAGGCAATATCAGGATGAAGATTTACTTTGATGGCTGTTTTCGTCGTCGTCAGTGTGTCTCTGTTTGTGCATGAGAATTGTTTTTTTTTTAATTGTTGTTTGAAAAATGTGCCTTCAAGTACCTCGACTATCCAGGGATCAGTTTTATTAATAAGTGAAAAGAAAAACAAATTGTATCTACTGATGTCAGCATCTCTAGTTTGCTAGTGTCAAGCAGCTGTGTCATGAAGTATCGACTGTAATAGCTGAAAGAAAAACATGAAAATATCAGCAAATTTTTAATTAAAAACAACTGAAAAGATAATGAAAAACTGAATATTTCAGGGCACATGACACTGTTCAAAGAAGAGGACACTGACAGAGATGTAATAAAAATTGTCAATGATGAAAGCACAGAGACATTTCTATGACACAATGTTTACGAGAAACGCACAATGACGCAAAGTAAAGCATGAGACATTTTAAAAAAAACTGAGCATAGTTCAAGAAGAAAGAGATGTTAATTGGAATGGTTCTCGTTTTCCAGGGAAAGCCATCAATTGGCCCTGTCTGTTTGGGGCAGGTCTCTGGAGAGCTGTTCTGGTTTAACTACCGCTGTGGAGCTCTCTAGAGCGCCTCGCCTCCACCTCTAGTCCCGTCTTACTTTCTTTTTCTTTACTTAAACATCATCTCGCGGTCCTCTGTTCTGTTTTAGGTAGTATTATATATATATATATATAATGACCAGGATGGTGACACTAGAAAGGAAGTTAGGATCAGAATTGCAAAAGCAGCATCAATCTTCAAGAATCTTGAGAACATATGGAATTCAAAAATTATAAGCACAAGGACCAAGTTAAGACTATTCAATTCAAATGTAATATCCACCCTCATTTATGCATGCGAAAGCTGGAAAACAACTAAAGAAATAGAAAAGAAATTAGACTCTTTTGAAAACAAATGCCTAAGGAAAATACTCGGCATCAAGTGGAATGAATTCAAGAACAATGCAGAGATAAGACAGATGACTGAACAACAACCAGTCTCACGGGTGATCAGGAAAAGGAGATGGACATATGTTGGCCACTTGATGAGAAGAAATGAGCAGAGAATCCCAAAACAAGCTATCAAGTGGAACACAACAGGCCGAAGAAAAAGGGGCAGACCGCGTGAAACTCTGAAGAGAACATTATTAAGAGAGGCCAAGTTAACAGGCATAAAATCCTTTGTTGAGGTTGAAAGACTCGCCGAGGACAGGAAAAATTGGCGAACTACTTTGCGAGCCCTATGTGACGTCTAACGGCACGGGAAGGATATAAGATATAAGATAAGATATATATATATATATATATATATATATATATATCGTTTCTCTTAGCGTCCTGGACGTAAATCCGCACGGATTTTTTTCTTTCCTTTTTATTCTCTCTGTTGTCCTGCATGAGTCATCTTTTGTCTGTTTATATAAAAGACCCACCTCACTGTTCTCCTCTCTCATGCGTATTTATCTCATGTCGTTTTCGTCATTCTGCTTCCTTCCTGTCGTTTGGTACACTCATTCTGTCTTCTTACATGCCACTTAAGACTCATGAGACGGAACTCAGTCCCTCTTATCCAAAGATAACTTACCCTCCTAAGTTCTGGTTCTTCTGGCCAAACACATGGGCTATAATCAGGGGTAATCACTGAGTTGAAACACATGTTTACTTCTGCCTAGCTTTAGCCTATTTCTCCCCGTACATTATGAAATTGATACCTAACAATTTACAAACGTGCGCTGTCACTGCACTCACCACAAGAGGCTTGCAACCCTACAATCTGAAACCCACTTTAACCGCTATCTTACATTCCATCTCCAGCAGTTCTTCCCCCTTGACACAAGGAGAAAAAAGCATTTGAGTTCACCGCTTCAGAATGTTTGTAAGCTTAGAATGTTTGCAGTTCCGTTAGTCTTCAGATCGGACTTCATTTATTCTAGAGAACTTTGACGTCTGTTTTTAGTAGAAAAGGTTTTCCTTTTCACTCTCTTCAATGATAAGCTTATGCCGATGTTACAGTTTACAAAGCGGTCTATGACTTAAGATGGATGGTGAATGATTAAAAGTTTCAGCAAGTCAATAATTTAAAGGTTATTTAACATTATGATAAAAAAGATGATTATTTGAAATGGAAATAAGCAAAATTTTAAAAAGACTGAGTTTTAGCAAAATAAAAGAACTTCTATCCAAAGAACAATGTGATAAAACTGGGAGTTAAAAGCGCTATGTTTTATCACCCATACATTCATTCATTTGCATGTCCCTTGCGGAACTTTGCCTCCCTAACAGCACTCCTGTAGGCCTCTCGGTTGTCAGCAAGATGGCCTCCTGCTGATGCATCCATTTGCAGATCATCAACGATGTCTTGCAGCCATCTTCGCCCTGGTCTTCCTCTCTTTCTTTTTCCCATTATGTACCCTTCCAAGACGGTCTTCTCTAGATTATCATGGTTTAAATGAGTCCAAAATATTTAAGTTTTGTCTCTTTAATCTTCTTTACTAGAAGAATATATCCATGCATTACATTCTTTAAATAGGAAAATGTGATATAAGTTTGAAATCTTGGAGATTTTAAACAGATATTTACGACTACATCAAATGTATGTGTGTGTATGTTTGCATGTCAGCTGTGTTCAACTTTCGCTTGGAGGTGCCACAAGATGATAATGGCGTATATTATGGCTAACTCACAACAGTTTAGCCGCTAAATGCTGGATTGTGGGAAATGTGCGCCCTGCAAGGATTTCTAGAACCACCGAAAAAACAAACATTAAGTATTTAGTTCACTATGTTATCTGTGCACTCTGATGTTACTGTTTTATGTGTTCCCTGTGCACTCTGATGTCGCTATTTGATGTGTTATCTGTACACTCTGATGTCGCTGTTTTGTGTTATCTCTGCACTTTTTTGTCGATGTTTACAAAATTAAATTGGTTTTAAATATGAAAATAGTAGTTCTTCCTATAATTCAGTCTCTTTATCATCATCAGCATGTGGCGTCTCGAGACACATTAACTGTCACATAATTTAATTTGATTCTGTCTGTTTTGAGGTTATATTTAAGTTTCTGATATTGAAGCGTGCATTTATGGTCTGATCAAATTTATTTTATCTTTCAGTTATTATTATATTTTTATCCGTGCATTTAATTTTATTAACTGTAATTTCATTTTTTTTGGGGGGTTCATATTCAGAATTTCCGGCCTCTTTATGATGTCTTCACAGCAGAATTTTGGAATGCAGAAGTGAGCAGATATCACACGGTGAGATATTTGAGTTTCTTCTCAGTGCTGCTGCCGCTTTGTCTTGGTTATTCTTTGATTTGTGCTGATAGTTTGTATATTGTTTTCAAAAACGTGCCTCATGATTTGTAGCTCAGATATGCGCATTAATCATATATGGCACATAAATGTTCTGCATGAAGCAGAAATGATTCAGTTTTCTGTATGATTACCGAGAATACTCTGCTCGCAACTCGTTGTAGCAATCATGGAGGATACAGAGTGTGAGAATCACGTGGCTAATAAGTGAAGAATTTACGTGGTCTCTGTTGTGGCAGATCACGCTGGGAAGCCTAGTGTCACAGATTGCTAAGAATATATCGCTCTAAATTCCTTTTCTGCTCGCCGTGACAGCCAGCGACCTCTGTCATCAGTCATCACATCAGTTTTGATGGTCAGAGCAGCACATAGTATAATTACACAGCACTGGAATAAGTACAAGATAGTCGGATCCCTACTTGTACTCCCCCCGCCCAACACACTCAAGCAGGCAAAAATTCACACTTGTATTTGCAGACCTGCTGATCGACTGCCAAGTCAGTCATCATAAATTTCTACGTGTTTTTGTTCGGCTCTAGCTTTTACCAAACACAGTCATGGATAGAATTTCTAGATTGTTGATGTGTTCGATGGACTGAGATTTTCCTGATGATAACTACTTCGAGCAAAATCATATTTTTACTTCTCACTTCAGGATTTTCACTGTCAGTACATCTTGTGCTTATCACTTCAGGATTTTCACTGTCAGTACATTTTGTGCTTATCACTTCAGGATTTTCACTTGTGCTTATCATAACATTTATTCACTTTGACTGAACAAGTTATTTTCTCACTACTTGGACTTTCCATGCAATGGCGTGATATGTAAGGAACAAAAGAAAACCGTTACTACATTCATTATCTGTAATGTATATCCGCCAGGGCGGTTAAGAAGTTAGAAAGCAGTATATTCAGATCTGTCACATGCAACATTCAGTGGCAGCATAGTTTAGTTACGGTGATAATACTAACCAAAAGCACATACTTAGAAGTCCTATGACTGTTTTAGTTGTTTATATAAAGATCCTGCTTGCAGTTACAGAGCAGCTAAGATAACATGAAGCGACGGGTGGAGTGGTATACGCACGCACAGAGATATGCAAGAATAATGTTGAACGAAATAAATTCTATCTTCACCATCAAAGCAGCAAATCACAACCACAGAACGTGACTGAGAATTAAGTATTATCAAGATAGCATAGACTTGATTGCTGGGAAACTGGAATAAATCTGGTCGCCTTAGTTACAGTAAAGGCAAATGCTTCCTCAATGAAAAATGATATTTTACAGCGCTTCTACATTTGAACGAGTTGTTCAAAGGTGGTGTCTCACCTATATGCAGTCAAGCAGAACACGTTAGTATAGTAGCTTGGGATTTCTATTGAAAACTAATTTCTATTCAGGTGTCTTTCACACGCAAGGAGTATGTAGGCCTCGCTCATATCTCAGGTTTTTGTTATACATTCTAAGACTGGTGAGTCGTATGCTATACATTCCTGGAATGGTGAGTTGCATGTTATGCATTCTCAGAATGGTGACTTGTATGTTACATATTCTAAGGATAGTTCTGCGTTCGAGATTGTTGGTCACATAAGATCCTGATCTCTGTTGACATGGAATAGCCTGCAGTTCTCTCCAGATCCTGATAGGAGCCCCCAAATCTGCGGGCTTTGCCATGTCAACAGGGATCAGAATCTGATGTGACCAACAACCTCGAAAGCAGAATTATCCTTAGAACGTATGACACACTTTCTGACGATGGTGATATATTTAACTAGAATTATATTAGGGAGTGTTATTCATGGCTGTATACAAAACTGTAATTAAAAGCAGTATTTTTGTGTGTTCTTGTCACGGTCACTGAGTCATAGAACCAGCTGACAGAGGATGGCTTCTATTTTATTTGTGTGCTGTGCTGTGCCTGTATTGTATGCGCAGCAAGGTGACCACCTTATTCGGTGTTAAGACTTTTGTTCACTATTTATCTGTTGTGATACTGTTATACTATCCTCTTGTGCAATTTTTGTACTTGACGAAACACATCTTATATATATATATATATATATATATATATATATATATATATATTATATATATATAAGATGTGTTTAAAAAAGCAAACTTTTTAAATAGCGCATAAACCAGCACATAGGGCGCAGTGCCGCTACTGAGCGCACCCAGCGGCAGTCTTGACAACTAACTATCAATTGCTCCGTTCCGCTATCATTAGTCGTCGAGCTACATCCACTGAAGTGAGCACGTGCAGAAGCAGTTCGTATCGGATTAATTATAACAGCATATGCCTGTGGCTTGGGGTTACGCCCGTAGTTTTGTGTTACTATCCGCGTCTGTTCAGTGTGAAAGTGCGCATGAGTTCTTGTGAGGTTTTTTATGACTGATAATAGCACGAGATAACACCGGGACTGAACGGGGAAGACAAGGAAGGTTTTAACGGTAGAATAAGATGGACGCTTGAGATGTGAGCTTGTGTTGTCGTCACCGTCTCCGTAAGAGTGAGAAATCGTTGTCAAGTTCTACGGCTGTCCTGTTATGGATATAACTGGAATATCAAGTTTAGCAGCTGGAAATTATGACAGCCGAGTTGTTTTAAATTATCATTAAAGGTTTTCATGCATTTTTAGGAACTTTAGAGTTGTCTGCTTATTGTTTCAAGAATAAAAGAATGTGTTCTAACCTTGGACATTGGTCTGAGCCATGAATAATCAGTTCAGTTGGGCCTTGTCTATCATTTGACTAGACAGGCGAACTATGCGACTGAGCATGCCGGACAGATAAACACCTTAGTTTATTACTGCACAACATATTTAATGCATGCATTAGACATGACTACATATAAACAGCTAAATATATAGTTAGAAAGTGACAATGAAGGAGCTTGAATAACAACATGTGTTTGTGTGAAATTTTGCTGCAGACATGGTAAACATTTTACAGAGACATGGCATTTGCTTAACCAATCATAATGGGAGGGGTGTATGTGTCGACCACAAACAGCTTAGGCCCTTTACAGGTTTTTAGAGAGTATGTAGGTGAAGATCCCAGGCTTGGACGACCTTTTATGTCAGCAGACTACGACAATGTCAAGAGAGTTCGTGTTGTGATTTCTGGAAATGGTAGTTTACCTGTCCGAGAAGTTGCTGACGAAGCGGACATCAGCATAGGATCTTGCCATCAAATTTTGACTGAAAAACTTCAGATGCGTTGCATGTATGCAAAATTCGTGCTCCATTTCCTGACTGACGATAAGAAAGAGAACTATGTTGAAATCAGTCAGGAACTGCTTGCCAATGCAAATGGTAACGGAAACTTTCTTAATGGTCGTGGAAACTTTCTTAAGAACATCATACCAGAATATGAGACTTCGGTTTATGGCTATGATGTTGAAACCAGAAAGCAGTCTTCGCAGTGGGTGGGGAAAGGGTCTCCTCACGCAAAACAAAACACAGATAAGTTGGTCAAAGATCAAAGTGTTGTTGCTTGTGTTTTTTTTTCATTGCAAAGGCATTGTCCACTATGAATTTGTACCATGTGGTCAAATGGAAAATAAATAGCTGTACCAGGAATTTTTATCAGTTTTGAAGCATATTGTGTGCAGGAAGGAGCCTGAACTGTGGGGAAACCAGACTTGGGTGCTGCGACATGACAGTTCACTCATCTCTCCTCATCCGCATTAGAAAGTTATCTGGCACAACATCAAACACCCGTTGTGCCTCATTCATCCTATTCTCTGGAAGTAGCCCCATCAGACTTTTTCCCTGTTTCCTAAACTTAAAACCACTTTGAAAGGACATCGTTTCCAAACCACAGAGGAGATTCAGGAAAGTGCGATAAGAGAACTGCGCGAAATCGCAAAATGTGTTTTCCAGGAACCATTTCAACAATGGAAAAGTCGGTGGAAACGGTGTCTCGCCGATAGAGGGGATTACTTTGAAGGGAACAGTGTTTAAAATGTTGTTAAATGAGCAATTATCTTTTTAATAGCAAAAGTTCGCATCTTTTTAAAATACACCTTGTGTGTTTATGATGATGTCCGGAATGCATTTGCATGCAAAGCCGCTTTAACAAGTGTAAATGTCGCCCGGGTGGGGAAGATGGGAAAGGAAGACTCTTTAGGACACTGTCTGCAACAGACTGGTCTCTTAAGGCAATTACATTGGCATACACAAAATGAAGCATGGTAATACTTACCTGTTTACACGTGGCTTCCAGACAAACACTGTACTAGTTTACACGAGGTGTACTGACTAACATTATATTAGTTTACACGAGAGGTCCTGATCAACACTGTACTAGTTTACATGAAACGTACTGACTAACACTATACTAGTTTACACGAGAGATCCTGACCAACACTGTAGTATCTTATACGAGACGTCCTGACCAACACAGATGACGTAACCTTTCATTCCAAAACCTGTGTAAAATATTGAGCATTGACTTGTCATGGACCAATCATTTAAGATATATATACACAGTACATATATTATTAACTATGAAATCTTGTTTTGTCTCCTTCCTCATATACCCTTCAGTGTTGAGGGGACAAATAGACATCTTGGTAAGGCTCGACGATTTTCTTCATATAATGGGATATTTAATGCTGCTGTAATTTCCTCTCTCCATCTCCTGCGTGAGCGGCCTCTTCCTACAAATCTTAGTGTGAATGTTGTCTGTGATATACTGTCTGTGATATACTGTCTGGTGGTAACCGTGTAACATGGCCAAACTATTTGACTTGCTGTTTCTGTATGTAATGTAATACTGGTGTTACTCCAAACTTTGCCCTGATGGTGTCATTTCTTATTTGGTCTCTTCTTGTTAAATTTAGTATTCTCCTTAAACATCTCATTTCTGTCGTGATGATTTTTCTTTTGTTCTTGGCAGTTAGTGTCCATGTTTGACACAGGAAGAAGAGACGGACTGATATCAACTTGTTCTTAAATACAACATTTAAATAGAGCAGATATTATATCTTCATGACAACGCAGCTTTCGTGGTTTATTATAAACAGCTTAACCCCCATATAATACAAAGGACAAATAAAGTAAAATATTGACACTTATATCACAGTGGTTATTTACAAAATAGATAGTGACATATGATACAAAGAACAACTAACATAAATATATCAAACACATATATCCACTAAGATAGAGACATTAGAAATATAGCAACAATCATACACGTACCAAGGAATAGACTGCATGTAATATACACATACAACAGCTGAAATACAAAGTGTAACATAAGGACATTATATGTTTGTAAAATGCATGTTGAAAAATGAACCATGGCTTACGACACAAAAGATTATAACTACTAGACATCCGAAACTGAAATCATAAATGACAATATGAGAACAGACAATGAAAATATTTTGAAACATCAAGAAACATGTAACAAAAGTCATACTTGAGGGCATAGCTGAATGGAGAAAGAGAATAGAAAACAACGTTATAATTGATGGGCAATATCAGGAGATGGACAGGAATCAGTTTGGCCAAGTACAATGTGGAGACAATAGACAGAGCAAGGTGGGAGATCCACTACACTCAACTTTCCCTGTATACCAGTAGAAGGCATCAGGTGATAAACAATACAAATGCAAACACAAAACTGATCATCTATTAGAACAGTTGTGAACTGCGGTGAAGAAATGAACATGGAGTAGATGGGTACACTTTCTGTAAGAAAAACTTTCTAATCATTTATGTTATCTTCTAAAATACATCAGATCATTGTATGTTTTGAATAATCAACAGGAAAAAGTAAATTAAATTCTCATAATATGATCTAGGACCATTTTAGAAATATTATTCAGAAATGTATAAAATTGTTCGGGTTCAGCTTTTCTTGCAGTCCACGGGTTAGTTTTTGTCTGTTCTCATATTCGTTTTTTTAACGAAAAAGACCTTATGAACAAAACATGATTTTCCTGCAACAAATTACATATCTGAACCAGAATGTCACATTGATCTGTAGGAAGAACTTTAGGAAGAAGGATACATCCATAGATGCTCCAAACGTCTGCTTAGTATTTCCTTCAGCGTAGAGTAACTGATTACATCAGCTCTTTGTTGGTTACTCATGCGTCTGGAACTCTTGATGAATTGTTCATTTTGCGTCACCCAAAGTTTCATCCTCAACTCCTCCATAACGACACTGGTTCACAGTGAAGTCATTTGTTGGGTCAGCTTCTCTTATAGCGCTGATTTGCTCGATCACGTGCTGCGCCTGCACTTCCTTCATGACAGCTACGTCGGCCAACTGATCTACTCTTTCATTTCTCCTGACACCTGCATGACCTGGTACAAAAACGAAGGTCGGTCGATGGATTTCTGTCAGATGTCATTTATTTCTTTGTGTGTTTTAGGTAATCCTTTTTTATCTGTTACTGTTTAGTCAGTTTTTTTTCCTGCCAACGTTATTTCAACTTTCATCTTTATATGGGGAGAATGAGTTGTGCAGTGGGTGTGTTAAATAGCCTCCCCAGAAACGGTTTTAGGGACTCTCCCATCCAAGCCATCCAGGGGGTATTGGGTCTGAAAAGGACTGGTAGTACCTCGTACTGTCACACAACAACAAGCGAACCCGACCGGTCAGTAACATCCTCACTCCTACAACAGACATCACCTAATTCTTACACTTCACATTTATGTCAGCATGACAAAAGAGTTATCAAAATGTATAGGCATCTCATAAGAAATTAAATTAAGATAAAAATCAGAAAATTACAATAAAGCGTATTCTTGACAGCAAATCTGTCATAGCTTCTATTAAGCTGCTAAATTCAGCCAGTTTTTTTTTCTTTCCACGCATTTCTCAGAGATTGTAACCAGTCAAGCCTTACAGTCTCCAACGTCCTGTAGTAACTAAGTCTTATCACCAATAATCTCTATACCGATTCACCATCTGTATACAACTGTGTGAGGTCAGATTCAACTTTTATCCTCTAATCTGAGTTCTGTGACCACAGTTCGCAGGAAGTGTACCAAAATCGACCTAAATGTCCAACCTCATGGGACTTTCTTTGATAATATGTTATTGTTTGGTCAGTTAATGATTTCTGTCTCTCTGATTTTTTTCTCTCTCTGATTTCGTATCTCTGTAGTCGGCTCTCGGTGTCTGACTCCTAATTTTGGGATCCAACACTCCTTTCTATCTGTCTCCTGGGAACGTCTATAGATTTCTTTGTTTTACAATTTTCATGGACCAGGCCAGTAGTTGTCCCCAACTTGTATAAAGAAGCTGTCTAGTTTGAACCAAAGCTACCAGTTTACTCATACTTTAATTTATCTAAGTGCTGTGTGTGCCGTGAGTTTCCTTTACCTCAGAGACATGAATGACTGTGATCACAAGCTACAAGGTCAGATAATCTGTTTGTCATTTCTCTCTCTCTCTCTCTCTCTCTCTCTCTCTCTCTCGGTTCCTTCTTATTACTTCAGTGCCCCTCAGCCTGGTCACTGAGAAGATCCCAGGTTGACGGGGCGGGGGCGAGGGGGAGGGGAGGGAAAGAAAAGGAAACAGCAAGGAGTATCAGAGCAGTTTGAGCGAAAAAACGGACCTAGGGTACCAGGAGTGTGGCTTGAGAGGAAAAGGTAGATAGAGGTGTATGGTGCAGTTTTACAAAGTGAGGGAGGAAGTGAGCAAGGTGAGAAAAACTCACCTTGCTCACTTCCTCCCTCACTTTGTAAAACTGCACCATACACCTCTATCTACCTTATTTATATTAACCAGTTTTACTGCAGTCGCCATCCCTTTTATCGTGAGAGGAAAAGGGGCGTCAAACCGAAATAGCCTGAGAACCTCTGATATGTTTCATTGATCTTTTCTTTTTTTTCTTTATTAATCAAGTCCACTAGGACTTGCTATGTTGCTATAAACAGAAACACTGTCACATGTCCTCTGACAAGTTTGATACAGAGAAAACTATTGCTATGTTTTGTTAGCTTGTATCAGCCCAGTAACAATCAGGAAATGATTGAAAGTTAGGAAAAAGAAGTAAATCTGAAGCAGGCAGAGAATGAAGGAAAAATATTTCAGTAAAGGAAAAGTAAGACTGGAATAGAAAGAATAATACGAGGACAAGAGAATAAATGTTATAGTTCTGGACGGAATGAAAGAAAAGAGAAAAGGAAAAAAGTGTGTGATAAACAGATAAAGAGAAACATAATGAAAGGAGAGAGATACAAATGTTAAAAAGAGTGAAGACAAATAAATAGAAAGAAATAATTTAGAAGAAAATTTGAGACAATGGAGAAGCAAAATAGACTGGTGTTTCTTTTGTTGAAAACAATGCACAACGGAGATTTTAAGACATGAAATGCTGAAGTGGAGATTATGATGTTGCTATGAAGGTCTGATTCAATACTAAGACGATGAAGGGCAAAACGTGTAGAGTTCAGATGAGTTCACAGGATGACGCGTCGTGTTAGAGAGGTAAAAAAGGTAAAAGCCCCGGTTCAGTGCCATTAAGGCATATTGGGGAATACGGTTTTAGGCCCGTATTTTCCATGACCTTCGGCACATTAAGTGTGATGTGGTCAGTATCACGCCTGGCCGCATTTACCTTCCAGGAATTCTCTGGTACAGATTTTTTTAGGCTAGTTGGACTCCGGGGTCTTTTTGGTGTGTACCAGAAAAAAATACCACTGCTAGGACTGAACCCTGTAGCACCGGATTAGTAAACCGGGCGTGTTCAAGAGCTAGAAATTTATATTACTTTTTTTTCTTTATTAATTGATATATCAAATCAATAATAACAGCCGATGGTAAGTGCACAAATGAAATAAAATCGATAACAGCCAAGCCAAAAACAGTTTTTATGACATGAAAAAGATACTAACAAATAATACATCCTAACAAGTGAGAAAAAGAGCATTACCGTTCAAAACAGAACCAGTATTGCTATATTGTTGTGAAATTGGAACAGTCAACAAAAGATGACAAGGAAACTAGAAGCAACAGAAATGTGGTTTGGAGAAAGATGCAACAGATACCCTGGATACGCAGAAAAACAAAGAGGTCCTCAAATAGGTTTCAAAACAAGGAAACTACTTAAAATTATACGAAAAAGTCAAAATTTTTTACGAGAAAACAGAGTAGTAACTGAAAAATTCAAAGGAAAAAGGAAGAGAAAACGGCCAAAAGAAATATCTCAGTGGATCGACAGTGGCATGGAAAACAAGGAAGAAATATTTGTGTGGCAGCCTTTGGTGATAACCTTGGAGCTTGCCAAAGTGTGAGGTGATTGGCAAAAGTAACAACATCACACTCATGACAAGCGATACGACTCCCTATACATAATACATGTGACAGGACCCAGATAAACATCACAGAGCTGAACTACACTTAGAGACCGGACATCACACAGTTGACTACACTTAGAGACCGGACATCACACAGTTGACTACACTTAGAGACTGGACATCACACAGTTGACTACACTTAGAGACCGGACATCACACAGTTGACTACACTTAGAGACTGGACATCCCACAGTGACTACACTTAGAGACTGGACATCCCACAGTGACTACACTTAGAGACTGGACATCCCACAGTGACTACACATGGTTGAACAAATGGCACTTGTTAAAGTGAAACGAAAAACCGGTCAGTTTTTTCTTCAGGTTTTTTTTTTCGTTTTCAAAGAACAGAAGTAAAGAGAATAGATCAGACTAGCTTCAGAAATCCTCAAATATTTTAGATGAGAGAGAAAGACAAATAGTACTAGAATAGATCAGACTAGCTTCAGAAATCCTCAAATATTTTAGATGAGAGAGAAAGACAAATAGTACTAGAATAGATCAGACTAGCTTCAGAAATCCTCAAATATTTTAGATAAAAGAGAAAGACAAATAGTACTAGAATAGACCAGACTAGCTTCAGAAATCTTCTAATATTTTAGACGAGAGAGAAAGACACATAGTACTAGAATAGACCAGACTAGCTTCAGAAATCCTCAAATATTTTTAGACGAGGGAAAAAGACAAATAGTAAGAGATTGACCCAAAACAGAACCTCTGATTCCAGTATGCGAGCAACATCATGGTCACATGACAACGAACTAACCACCCTGTCTTAGTGTAGCTCCTAGTGTCATAATTATTCCTTAGCAGATTAGTTGGAAAACTTGTTTTTATAAATAGGAAACTACGAGGTCTAATCCTACACAACTGTGTTATCTTACTTTAGCTGGAAAACTGTGCGTTGACTTTCTAGTATACTTGTACAAATTACTATTGTGTAGGATAGGGTAGAGGAGGTTGACCAAAGTGTGTACTAAAGTAATGAAAGAGGGTCGACCACCCAGTCCGGCGATGTGTGCGCAGCACTGACTGGACAGGGTGGCCGGAACCGTGTAATAATAATCATCAGTGTGTGCCGTTTGCGAATCAGCATGGGAATAAACGTTTGGCCAAAAGGAGGTGGCAACACGATTTGGGGAGTTACGAGTATGTTTTCGTGGGACGGCTGAACAGTTTTTGTTGTTGTTAGGTGGCTTTTAAATATTTGTCGTGAACATTGTGATGAAGTTTTGTGACGTGGATGTGAGAGTCAACTCCCCACCACTCCCACCTCCCATCAAACCCCGACTCATTTAGATAGAGGTTATAGTAAATATATGTAGTGAAATAGCACAGTGTTCATTCATTCATGAAGCACTTTACCAAATGTGCATGGGAGCTGGTAAAAATGTATATGTGTGTTAAGGTATGTGTTAAGAAGATATATGTATATTAAGAATATACATGCATGTTATGAAAACACAGATCGTTCTAAAGTATATGCCAGTATCTTATGTACGAGTTTTAGTATAAAATTATTTTCTTTTTCTTTAAATTAACAAGTAATGTAAGCCATTGTTTTATCTGACTTTAGGGTATTCTGGTGAATAACAACAGACAGTTGTGCCTGATAGTTTCTCTGGAGAAATGTATGTGGGCCTCATCAACACTAAGAGAAATATGAAGGAAATATTTCCTGTGTGGTAGGGGAAGTAAGCGGCCTCCGACAAAGAAAAATGAGATATAGTTCAGTGCCTCGTCTGCTCATTTTCTGTTCCACTTTTGTCATATCCGCTCTTGGACTGAAGATGTCTGAAGCCTTGGAAAAAATCTCAACTTTGAGTATGGTAAGTCATATGTTTTGTTGTTTGTTATGAGTATGGTAAGTCATATGTTTTGTTGTTTGTTATGAGTATGGTAAGTCATATGTTTTGTTGTTTGTTATGAGTATGGTAAGTCATATGTTTTGTTGTTTGTTATGAGTATGGTAAGTCATATGTTTTTGTATGGAGTATGGTTAGTCATATGTTTTGTTGTTTGTTATGAGTATGGTAAGTCATGTGTTTTGTTTTTTATATTATGAGCATAGTAAGTCATATGTTTTTATGAGTATGGTAAGTAATATGTTTTGCTTTTTGTTATGAGTGTAGTAAGTCATTTTTTTGTATGGTACTTTAGTACATTACTTTAGTACACACATATGTCTTGTTTTTTTTGTTATGATTATGGTAAGTCATATGTTTTGTTTTTTTTATGAGTATAGTAAGTCAGACGTTTTGTTTTTTTTGTTATGAGTATGTTAAGTCATATGTTTTGTTGTTTGTTGTATGTTAAATTATATGTATTGATGTTTCTTGTGAGCACGGTAAGTCATACGTTTTGTTGCTTGTTGTGAGTATTGTAAAGCATATTGTAAGACACTGTTATTAGTATGGTAAGTTATATGTTTTATTATTGCTGTTTTAGAGCGTGTCTGTGTGTTTTAGATTTGTATCTTCATGTGAGTCATGTAGTAACGTTTATTTATATTTTGTATTTCAATTTCCCATAGTTTTCATAACACTTTGTTTGTTGCCAGTTTCCACTGAGATTTTAAATGCAACTCTCCAGCAACGGATATAATCAGTTTCAGGAAACTTTGTGCTTATGTTTTATAACAGTACTGTGAAAGTACTTAACACAGCCTCTGATATATTAGTATACATTCTCTCATTCAAGCGGTGTGACTTGTTTTGAGCTTTGCTCTTTTGATAGTCATTCTGAAGATATCTATTTGTCAAGACAAAATTCACCCTCTCGGGAGTGTAGTGTTTAGAGTGTCATTGATGATTTGGGTATATCCCCTCATCGGTGCCATCTTCCCCTTTTCCCAAAAGAAGTCTCGCTGTCCCGTCGTGTCGTTTAATACGATAAAACTCAGAAGCCGGGTTTCATCTACACTCGGTTCTTCGAATAAGCTTTTGTTGCTAATATATTCTTCAAAGATATTGCAAGAGCTCTTCTGTAAAATCTCATATTAAAATATGTAATCTTCTTTTCTGATGCCTGAGTTATTGTTCATGATTTCACCCACTTTTTGCCTTTAGTAAGTTGTAGGATGCGGGAACCTTTTGCTGATGATATTTACTGTCATCCACATTTTACTTTTGAATCAGTGTTTTTGTTACTGAAGTCTCTGATGCTTGCTTTGAATCCTTTTTATTAAAAACCTTTCCGGTTTAATATTTACATCTGGAAATACTAATATTCTAGGTCTGATAACACGTTATATCTGGTTTCTCTTTCTGGGACATTCAATCGCTCTGTGATGGATCTGTGCTGGTCAATGTAACAATGTTACAGGGGCTGTTGTAGCTACAGGAAAATAATATTGGAATTTTCTATTGATAAGAATAAACTCTGGTTTCGACTAGACTGGCCCCTTCAACAGTCTTATCATTCTGTAAAACATTTTCTCCTGTACCTGCGCTTAGAGTCACGCAATATCCTATTACACTTCTGCTGAGTTTCTGAATTTCCTGTACATTTTCGCTTTTCTCTCATTTCCCATTGTATTAATGTCCAGTGTCACAACCTTTACACTGTTGATTCTTGTACACAAAGAAGTTTGCTGATGTCATCTGCTGCACATGACGTCCTCTACCGGGCGAGACTACTCGTTGGAACACTCCTTTATACAATTATCTTACCTTTGATATATGAAAGCATGAAGTTACTTGGCGCTGCAGTTTAAACGATGATTTCCCTTTACTTTTCAAGTGGGTTGTGCATGGTTTTCCCGCTAATCTAATCATGTTTTATTTGATCTGGCCGTTTTAAGTGCTCACTGATCTGTTCGAAACTTGTATGCAGTGACCTGTGTGTGAAGATGTAGGATTCTGGTTTCTTACACATAATTAACTTCACAAACTCTGATTTTATACTGCCGTCTTGTCAAAGACTTCACATATATACTTCACAGCTATGTTTATTGTAGTATCTCTCTAATGTCTCCTGATTTTTTCTCTCACATCGCTCATATCCATTTTCTCCTAGGCCGTACAGTATTTCTTACCTTTGTCCCGTGCACACAGGCAATATAATGGAGTTCAGTCGCTCCCAAACTGAGAGAGAAAGAGGCATGGTATATTAACATACTTCTATTCTCCAGTTTCTGCAGGTGTGTCAGATTTGAATTCAAGCGATAAGATTTCAAATGCGCCCGTCTTTTGAAAAACAAAAATGCTCCCATAAATTCAGGTGCTAGTTTAGAATGGAGGGTTGTGAATGCAGAAACTGATCACGGACACTGCGGCTATGGCGAATATTATAAAAAAGATATGCTGGAGAAGAAGACTTGTATGTCTTTTTATGTCAGACACAAGGGAAATAATAGAAAAAATAACAGGACTCGGTATGTAGCTAATATCTTTGAAAGCATGAATTAAATGGAGGATTACACAACATTTTCTAGCGGCATACCGCAGTGGCATCCTAGCAGCTGGTGATTGATAGCCCTTACAACAGCCTTCTCTTAGGCATCCTGCGGAGCCAGAGCATTAAATTTCCAACATATACAACTGAAATTTAGAAATACATCCGATAAGCATAATATAACCATGGAAGTTGACATTTGTTTCGGCGATTTCGTTTTTTTTTTCCCATTCGTTATATAACGAATATAACAAAGAAACACGAAGTAATTTTACACAAAAAAGTAGAAAATTTAATTTGCGAAGAAAACAAGAAAAGAAAACGGAATTTAAAAAACTCAAAATGAAAAAAATAACATTTTTGTTACGGTGGGATATGTTGAGAATAATTAATATTAGCTGAAACGTTAAGCTGATATTTGCTGTCGTGTGACATTTATTGTGGTGAGAGCTGATATTTGCTGTAGTAAGTGAAGCTGACATTTGCTGTGGTGAATGGAGCTTACATCTGCTGTGGTGAGTGGAGATAACATATATTGTGGGGAGTAGAGCTGACATTAAATGTAATATCCACCCTCAGTTATGCATGTGAAAGCTGGAAAACAACTAAAGAAATAGACAAAAAATTAGACTCTTTTGAAAACAAATGCCTAAGGAAAATAATCGGCATCAAGTGGAACGAATTCAAGAACAATGCAGAGATAAGACAGATGACTGAACAACAACCAGTCTCATGGGTGATCAGGAAAAGGAGATGGACATATGTTGGTCACTTGATGAGAATAAATGATCATAGAATCTCAAAACAAGCTATCAAGTGGAACACAACAGGCCAAAGAAAAAGAGGCAGACCGCGTGAAACTCTGAAGAGGATATTGTTAAGAGAGGCCAAATTGATAGGCATAAAATCTCCTGATGAGGTTGAAAGACTCGCCGAAGACAGAAAAAATTGGTGAACTACCGTGCGAACCCTATGTGACGTTTAACGGCACGGGAAGGATATAAGATAAAAGCTGACATTTGCTCTGGTGTGTTGAGCTGACATTTGTTGTGGTGAGTTGAGCTGACATGTGTTGTGGTGATTTGAGCTGATATGTGTTGCGGTAGGTTGAGCTGACATATTCTGTGGCGAGTGCAGCCGACACATGCTGTGATGAGTTGGGCTGACATTTGCTCTGATGAGTTGAGCTGACATATGCTGTGGTGAATGAAGATGACATTTGCTGTGGTGAGTTGAGTTGACACGTGGTGTAGTGAATGAAGATGACATTTGCTGCGGTGAGGGGAGCTTATATTTGATGTGGTGAATAGAACTTATATTTTCTATAACGAATGGAGCTAACAATTTCTGATGAGTTGAGCTGATATTTGTTGCTTAAACAATGTCAAAAATGAAAAAATATCTTATGCACTAAAGTAATATAAAAATGTATAAATTAGAAAAAAGTAGGAGCAGCTTTATTATTTAACGAGTACACAGTTGCGACGTTTCGGCGTGAGCCTTAATCATACAAAAACATACAGGACGAAGAAATAGAGAGAGGAGATAAAGTATAAATTAACAGGAATGCTGTGTTAAAAACAAAAATCAAATAAAATGAATAGAGCACTTAGCTGTAACTTGTAAGAAGCTGTGGCTTGTCTGCATTATGCGCATTTCTGACACAGCGTGAGACAAGCCACAGATTCTTACAAGCTACAGCTAAGTGCTCTATTCATTTTATCTGATTTTTAAAATACAGCATTCATGTGAATTTATACTTTATCTCCTCTCTCTCTCTCTATTTCTTTGTCCTGTGTGTTTTTGTATGATTAAGGCTCACGCCGAAAAGTCACAACTGTGTACTCGTTAAGTAATAAAAAGGTTCCTATTTTTTACCTAGTTTATACATTTTTGGTATCACAGCTTTACTGTAGTGGCTCTGTCTATATATTCATACACTAATTATTGTGTGTTACCAAAGTAATGTCAGTGCCTAAGGCGAAATTACTGTTTGAGTGTTTAAAGGACAGCGTACTATTTTTGTTCACTATATAAGTGTGTGTGTTTACAAAGTTTCGAAAGAGGTGATGCGTCAAAAGAAAATGAAGCTTCGTGGAAAAGTGAAGTGACAAAAAATGACAATTAGAAAAGTATTATCAATGTCTAGAAAAATAACATAACATAGAACTATTACAACATCCAGAATCAGCGAGGACAAGCAGTTACAAGACTGTCTCCAGACTTTTCTATCAGATTTTTTATGTCCATAAAGTCACGGAATAACTAGGTAAAAATTTGATTAGCTCATTAAAGTCAACTTTATTCGACAATATAAGAAACCTTTCAGCTTTCATTTTAATATGAACTGCTACCAAAACGTAGAGTTTTCAAAAACAGACAAAAAGATTTGAATAAATTAAAGAGAAAAAACTTATAAGTTAATTTCATGCTGCTTCAAATTTTGATATTAATGTGCAAAATTTCCACCATTCTTCTTTTAAAAAAAGTCACTGATGATGAAAATAACACCGTAGAATATAAGTAGAAACATTATTTGGAAATTACGAATTGCAAAGCTGTTCTATGTAGTTTATTTTCGTTCATTAGAAAGAAATATTCAAAACTACGGCGCTCATTGAGCTAGATTATGAACTGAAAGACTCACACAACAAATATTAGATAATATCAGCCAGAAACTAACAGCTAATCAAAGGTTAGAAAACAAAGTTGGTGGAAGAACATTAAGTGCAAACATATCAAGAACTATTACTTCAGACTGTAGAGCTGAAAAGCAATGAACACATTATTTAGATTCAGATTTTTATCATCAAACCTCAACGGTCAGATGAATAAAGACTAAAGAATAACAAAATGCATCCTTAACTGACGTAGAGGGGTAGACAGAAATTTTCTCGTGGCTGCTTTTTTGTGACTTCACCAGGGACTCGGTCATCTAGTGTTTCTGCAGGACGAAAGCACTCTTGTGGTGATCAACGAGTCTATTTTGGATCCAAATACCGAAAATGGGCTTGGCTAACTGCAGTTTTTAATACTTCGATTTGTCTTGCGTCACATACGCAATTATTTTGGCTGAAACTCGTAATCTTCAACTAAAATTGTGCGTTTCCAAAAATATATTTTGAACGAAATTTGTTCTAAACTCAGAATATTGCTCCAACTTGTAGCTTCGAAACGGTCATTAGTTTGTACCTCTCACCTCTCGAAAACTGACGTCATTGGAAGTTGATCACTGCGACTTGTCATTAATATACCATGTTATTAACCAATCACTCAAAATCCACGATTTAAAGTATAAGTTTTAAAATGGTTACACATGCCGATATTATAATTACAAAATGTGCGGTGTATGGAATTCCTTTTTCGCGACAGCTTACACAAGAAGTAGTGAAGTCAGAAATCATGTGACAGTATTTCTTGTAACTTTATTGCTTATTTCTTGGCAACTTCCGCCTGTCAGACACCATGACACACACATACACACATGCTTGAACATTGGCGTTCTCAAGCTTTGGCTAAGAAATCATGTTCTCAATCCAGAAATGAACAAAGCTTGTGGCAAAGGAAGGTAAGAAGTCTTCTAGTCAAGAATAGCTATTGTTGCAAGAAAGAAAAAGCTTGAACTATAAAATCTACTGAAAGTAGGGTCCCAAATATAAGCTCAGGGAAACAGGAGTAGTGGCAGACCAAAGGAGACACAGAGAAGAACAACAGAGAGGATGCTGCGTAAAGGAGGGCTTATCTGGGCAAAAACTGGAAAAAGGCGAAGGACAGGCTTTTATGGAAAACTTTTGCGGAAGTCTCATGTGATTTGGGCACTCACACACAGAGAGAGAGAGAGAGAGAGAGAGAGAGAGAGAGAAAGGTAAAACACGTTGGTTTCGTCTCTCACCCTACAGCTTCTTCTCGTTCCACGACAGGTACTTCTGCTCCACGAGTACGTCGTATCAAACATGTTCTAGCTCATATCATGATCACAAAACCAGGACTGACTTTTTATAAAATATCAAGTTATCATTGCCTTCCATCAACTCCAATGAAAGTAATATTTTTGTCGTTTTTCTGTTTTCATAAAACATTGTATTTAGACTGAGGAACAACTTCGGTTGTTTTCTGGATAAATGTGGACTCATTCATTCATTTGCATGTCCCTTGCGGAACTTTGCCTCCCAAACAGCACTCCTATAGGCCTCTCGGTTGTGAGCAAGATGGCCTGCTGCTGATGCATCATTTGCAGATCATCAACGATGTCTTGCAGCCATCTTCGCCTTGGTCTTCCTCTATTTCTTTTTCCCATTATGTATCCTTCCAAGACGACCTTCTCTAGATTATCATGACGTTTAATATGTCCAAAATATTTAAATTTTCTCTGTTTAATCCTCTTTACTAGCCAGCCTTCTTCAATATTAAGTCCTTGTAGTATGTATATATTTGTTCTATTTTGTGTCCATGATATTTGAAGAACTCTCCTGTAGCATTTACATTCAAAGGCATTATGTGTTTCTCAGCTGTTTTGTTAAGTGTCCAGGTCTCACAGGTATATGTTGCGATGGGACAGATACATGCCCTTAAATATCTTATTTTTGTAGTTATGTCTGTTCCTCTCAGATTCTTTAGTTGTTTTACTTTCTGAGGAGCGATAGATGTCCTCCCTTTAATTTCCCTCATTGTATCTCCATTATTAGTTAGTAATGATCCAAGATATTGAAAACTCTCCACTTCTTCCAATTTTTCCTCATTGATACATATATCAGCTGCCTTGTTTGTTTTATCATTTGGCATCAAGTTGGATTTGGACTACATATTATTTATAATGTTTACGGTTTGCTGTCAGAAGAAATTTGTGTTCATTTAAAGTCTGTTGTTTCATATGGTGCACTCCATATTTTTTTAACATCTGCTCTCTCTCTCTCTCTCTCTCTCTCTCTCTCTTTCTCTCACACACATACACGCACACACATACATAAATAAAATAAATTAAAATATTAGTACTCATACATAAAAACTTTTGTCAGTGCACAGAAAAGAGGACTGTAACACACCGGTCTCCGTCTGAGCATAATTCCGCGCCAACTGTTCCTTGTTTGACCGAAACATTGTCCCTGTGTCACATCAAGTCTCCACATGTGATGCTATAAGCGCTGGGAACCTACTTTATAGCTCAAAAACATTTGCTTGCCTCCATAATTATCCTTTTAAAATATTAAAATTCGAACTAGACTAGTACCGAAAGAAATGGTCTCCCCATCTTAGCCATCCAAAGCTGACTTTATGCCACAGTTATCTTTAAGTATTCGAATATAAACCAGATTAGACTAAACTTGCATTTTAAAAACACAAATTATAGGACAACTGCAGTAAATCATCGATTTATCGGGATCCAATATAATTGATTTCAGATTTAACGGATTGAAAAAAAAAATTAATGAAAAAAATCAGAAACTCGACACTCTGCGCATTTCATATAGGCACTCGTTTGGGCATGGTGAGGTAAACTCGGTTTGTTTCTGTTTCAGTCTGTTTCGAGCTATTGTTTGGTCAATTTGTATACAGCGTGTTTCTGTCTCAGTCAGTCTCGAGCTATTGTTTGGTCATTATGTATACAGAGTGTTTCTGTGATTTATCAGCTGTAACTTTGTTTATTACGATTCAACCCCTTCTCCTCCACCTTCTCCTTCCCTCAAACCCTTCTCCTCCATCTTCTCCTTCCACCTCAACCCCTTCTCCTCCATCTTCTCCTTCCCTCAACCCCTTCTCCTTCCCTCAACACCTTCTCCTCCACCTTCTCCTTCCCTCAACCCCTTCTCCTCCACCTTCCCCTGTTCATTCGATTACATTACATTAACGAACGCTCCTTTCCCCCGTTAGTCCCGGTAAATCGAGGGTTTACTGTAATTCTATATCACATTCACTATCGTTGGTGGTACACAAAGACTGTAGTGCTTTAAGTATTTAAATAGGACATTTAAAGGAAATTAAGTTTTGTAAAATAATTTAACAATTATTCCATTTTTAGATATCGTATGATAATCACATATTTTGAAAGAATGTGATGTGAGACATATATTGTTTACTTCGATATATATATATATATATATATATATATATATATATATAAACGTGTGTACGTGTGATATTTAGAAACGTTATTGTATGCTGCAACGGTCACTGGTGCAACATTCTCCGTAACTAAAAGGGAAATCATTTTAGCATTCCGAACCCCTCACGGGTGCTCTGACCTCCTTTTCAGTATCTTCACCTGTGTTCATTGACCGTAGCACCTGTCTGAAGTTGATTGATTATATTCTCTTTAAAGACTCTGTGTTTTTCCACGTCTCACTACTAGCTCCTTATTCACGTATATACAGTACATACTAGTCATTTCTGCTCGATCTTTCGTCTGTCCATCCTCTACAACGGCTGAGTTACTCACTTGATTTGCTCCTTCACTTTCACCAACGCCTGCGTGGCTTCGTACGAAAACAAAGGGCAGTCGACAGATTTTTTCACCTGGGAAAAATGTAAGGGAGAGAGCGAGGGGAGTGAGCCACTTGTGAGAGTGGTAGTTAAGTAATTAAAATTCTTCCAGTGGTACAAACGTAATGTGAACCACCAGCCCTAATTTTGAAGAATATCTGACCACAACCATCCTGGTTTTGTTAGCCAACAGTTCAACTTATAGATATTATGTCTACTCTGTTTCCTCATCATCCCTCATACTAAAAAACAAAACAAATATCTCAGTGTGTAAAAACAACTAACAAAAAAAGTTTATTACGACAATATCAAGACACTCGTCATGAACACACACATACACACAATATCAATAACGGCTCAGACCACATTATACATATAAGAACCACATAAAACACACACACACACAGACACACACATATATATATATATACATATATATTCAGCAATGCATTTACATTATAAACAAGTAAGGCATTATCAAAAGAGTTAGGGCCTCATAACTGCTTTATCATAAACACTAGAACATACCAAGCTGTCCATCCTTATTATGAGTAGAGTTAATAGGCATCATGTCAAAACTAAACGTTATATGTATACTATATGTGCATGACAACGACATCAAACTCGTGGCCAAAAATATGCATAATGAACCATCATTCAAGGTCTCTTATATAATAAATTATATAATAAATATAAACATGTTATCACCATAAACCAAAAATATTATTGTATGTCAACCCATATCAGCTGTAGATATATATATATATATGAACACTAGAAAGGAAGTTAGGATCAGAATTGCAAAAGCAGCATCAATCTTCAAGAATCTTGAGAACATATGGAATTCAAAAGTTATAAGCACAAAAACCAAGTTAAGACTATTCAATTCAAATGTAATATCCACCCTCATTTATGCATGCGAAAGCTGGAAAACAACTAAAGAAATAGAAAAGAAATTAGACTCTTTTGAAAACAAATGCCTAAGGAAAATAATCGGCATCAAGTGGAACGAATTCAAGAACAATGCAGAGATAAGACAGATGACTGAACAACAACCAGTCTCAAGGGTGATCAGGAAAAGGAGATGGACATATGTTGGTCACTTGATGAAAAGAAATGATCAGAGAATCCCAAAACAAGCTATCAAGTGGAACACAACAGGCCAAAGAAAAAGAGGCAGACCTCGTGAAACTCTGAAGAGGTCATTATTAAGAGAGGCCAAATTAACAGGCATAAAATCCTTTGATGAGGTTGAAAGACTAGCCGAAGACAGGGAAAATTGGCGAATTACTTTGCGAACCCTATGTGACGTTTAACGGCACGGGAAGGATATAAGATATAAGATATGAACACCATCCCAACTCATAATACAATCTTGCCATATATACCTATGGGTGCACCCAGGAAATATACACTATCATCCTTACTATCATCTCTACTAACCAAACTCAGACACACAAAACTTAATTGAGTTCGGGGTGCTCGATGGGGTCATAGTCAACAACTACATATCACATATACTTACAACATAATCGGTGCAGGCATAATGACACTGTATATGCTTCAGTACCAAGAACCAATCACATCCACATAACCACATGATGGCTCACCCACCGAGACATATCCCGAACTAACTGGAAATATCTTTGCAACAACTTGTATACTAAATAGTGCTCGGAGCCTAATGTCCCAGCCGCTGACAGCAGGCTATTTACACGGTTTACAGAAAAAAGAAGTGAAGGGAGTGTGCAAATGGTACAGAAATAGTTTACTAGTATCTGCTGTGAATTATCTGTAAAATGTAACAAGTTTTGAAATTTTCCTTTAAAATGCTCGAGCAAAAAGGTGCATAAATATAGAAGCATGTCAACGTGCATGCACGCTCAACTTATCATTTCTTCCATCTTTCGAACAGACAAGCTTCATTCTAATTCGCTTTCATGCATTCAGACACACATATCACACACACACATACACGTTGCATCACAGATAACACATTCACACATGTTCACGCACATACAGGTGCCACTTGAATCACTCAGAACAGCCCTCTCAAATATATTTGTACTGTTGGCCAGGACTTTAAAATTTCACATGTCAAACTCTCCTCTGCTGCAGCAAAATGCACTCGGACGCCATTAATAGAATCTATTCTTGCGAAAATCTGCCTCAAAATTGCATTTTAATTGAGGGCTGAGCTGCCTGTTTGTCTAAATGAAAAAATCGGAAAGCCCTGAATAGACGCATAGACTAGTATTATGGGATATTGAATTAGGGCAGTGGAGAGCCATGTATGCCAGGACACAGTGGGCTGGCTTGAGAAAATGGCAGCAGAATGAGTGAAGAGAGGAGTAACAGTGACGTTTATAGGGCATTATGTAATGAAAAGTTCAGTCAGAGAAACGATTTTAAAATCATGAATTACTGAACTGAGAGTCTGAACAATACAGTAAAAACAATGTCATACATCACCATCGTCTCAGCAACATCAGATAACCGGCCCAAGCTTTGACCAGAAAAATCATAATTTCCTTTATCTCTAAGCATAAGGCGACAGTCATGCCTGATACTGTCAGAAACTGAAACAATATATCTTTCAATGTGACCCACCTCCTGTCTGTGCTTGGATGGCACACTAATGGGGTGCTTCTGCACAGAATTTTATATTTATATAAAATATATAGTATATAAATAAATATATATATATATATAGTGTACTATAAATTAATACATTTTTTGGTTTCTCTTTCAAATCTATTTCATGATAGATTAAGATCAGCAGTATCTGTTTGGGTTGTAAGCTAGCTCTGGTCTGTTTGGGTTGTAAGCTATCTCTAGTATGTTTTGGTTGTAAGCTAGCCCTAGTCTGTTTAGGTTGTAGGCTAGCTCTAGTCTGTTTGGGTTGTAAGCTAGCGTTTTTCTGTCTGGATTGTAGGCTAGCTCTTGTATGTTTGGATTGTTGACTAGCTCTTGTCTGTTTGTGTTATAAGGTAGCTCTTGTCTGTTTACTTTTCATTTCTATTCTCATCTTTCAAACATAACTTTGCTTACATATTAAGGCACAGAACGCGCCATTACAACACACAATGCCTATGCGCGCAAGGCATAGAATAAACCACTATACTTAACAAAGCAAGAACCATCCTGCGCTACTACAAAACATAACGCATGTCACTGCAAGACACACTTTGTGCTATTATAAAGATCGGAAGAAGAAGATCCATGTGCCACGACAAGTCAGTCATTTTCATGTCCCTTGCAGAACTTTGCCTCCCTAACAGCTCTCCTGTAGACCTCTCGGTTGTGAGCAAGATGGGTTGCTGCTGAAGCATTCATTTGCAGATTATCAACAATGTCTTGCAGCCATCTTCGCTTTCCTGGGGAAAAGAAAGAGAGGAAGACCAAGACGAAGATGTTTGAAAGACATCGTTAATGATCTGCAAATGGATGCATCAGCAGCAGGGCATCTTGCTTACAACCGAGAGACCTACGTGAGAACTCTTAGGGAGGCAAAGTTCCACAAGGGGACATGCAAATGACTGACTGAGGTCTGCTCCTCTTCACAAGCCTCTTTAGTTGTTTTACTTTTTGAAGAGTGATAAATGTCTTCATTTTAATTTCCTTCATTGTATTTCCATTATTGGTTAGTAATGATCTAAGGCATTCTTCCAATTTTTCCTCATTGATAAATATTTTAGCTGCTTTGTTTGTTTGTCAGTTGTTATCAATTTAGTTTTCTTCGCAATAAGATAGAGGTTTTGCTATTCACTATTCCTATGAACTGATATAATTAGTTATTCCATTCCTTTTTGTGTTGTGGGCAGTAATACTGTGTCATCAGCATATATAATCTCTGATATGTCATAACTTCTAATTTCATGGCATCGTAATATTCTTTGCCTACATCTTCTCTAAGATTCATCATTATATTTTCAGTATAGAAGTTAAATAAGTAAGGCGGCAGAATGCACCTCTGACGGACTCTTTTAAACCAAGCTGTTGTTTCATCATTTATTCTCACTCCTGCCTGTTGGTCTAGATACAGCAGTGACGTTAATTGTGTCACATGTATTGGAAATCTCACTTTTTCTACTATTTCCCAAAGTTTCTGGTCTTGTAACAAATTCAAATGCCTTTGAATAGTCTCATTCATTCATTCACATATCTCTTGTGGAACTTTGCCTCCCTAACAGCACTCCTATAGACCTCTCGGCTGTGAGCAAGATGGCCTGCTGCTGATGCATCCATTTGCAGATCATCAACGATGTCTTGCAGCCATCTTCGCCTTGGTCTTCCTCTATTTCTTTTTCCCATTATGTACCCTTCCAAGACGGTTTTCTCTAGATTATCATGAAGTTTAATTGTCAAAAATATTTACGTTTTCCCTGTTTAATCCTCTTTACTAGCCAGCCTTCTTCAATATTAAGTTCTTGTAGTATGGATATATTTGTTCTTTTTTGTGCCCATGATATTTGAAGAATTCTAAATTTAGCATTTTTGTAGTATGGACATATTTGTTCTTTTTTGTGTCCATGATATTTGAAGAACTCTCCGGTAGCATTTACATTCAAAGGCATTTATGTGTTTCTCAGCTGTTTTGTTAAGTGTCCAGGTCTCACAGGCATATGTTGCGATGGGAAAGATGCATGCCCTTAAAAATCTTATTTTTGTAGTTCTGTCTGTTCCTCTCCACAGATTCTTTAGTTGTTTTACTTTCTGAAGAGCGATAGATGTCCTCCCTTTAATTTCCCTCATTGCATCTCCATTATTAGTTAGCAGTGATCCAAGATATTGAAAACTCTCCACTTCTTCCAATTTTTCCTCATTGATACATATATCAGCTCCCTTGTTTCTTTTGTCAGTTGAATAGTCTATAAACGATATAAATACAGAATCACATTAAATTCCCTGTATTTCTCTATTATTAATCTTATATGATTTCTTGTCCCTCTTCCTTGTCTGAAACCATTTGGACCATACTGACTTCTTCTTCTATTTTCTTACAAAATCTACCCATTATGAATTTTAATAGAATTTTCCTGACATGACTAACCAGGACAACAGTTCTGTAGTGTGTGCATAATTTCAAGTTGCCATCTTTTGGCAGTGGTATGAATACAATTCTTTTCTATTCTTTTGGCCAAATACCTGAATGCAAATAGTGCACGATAGATTGTTGCACATTCCTTTCCTCCTGCTTTAATAAGTTCAGCTGTTATCTCATCACATCCTGGTGATTTACCATTTTTCAGATTCTTTATTGCCCTTAAAACTTCTATTGTCGGTTCGTGTTCTTTTTCCTCCTATAATAATTCACACTGTTCATTTCTGTTTTCACAGTCAGTTGTTTCATACATCCCTCAGCAATATCCTTTCCATCTTTCTAGAATTTCCTCTGTCTCTGTCAAGGTCTTTCCCATCTCATCACAAATTACATTTAGCTTAGGTGTGGTATCTCTCGTCAGTTGCATCATTTCTTTAAACATTTCGCTATCTCTTCCACATGTTCTACTCTTTCACATCAATCTTGTATGTATTGTTTTTTTTTGTCTTTTCTTATGTTTCTTCGGACTTCTTTTGTTAAAGATTTATATTCCTCTTTGTTGTTGTTTGTCACTTTCCATTTCGTCTTCATTTCTCTACGTTGTTTTATCAGTTCTAGTGTGCCTGTTGTGACTCATCCATTCTTTTGTGTCTTCTTAACTGGAACCATGTCTTTAGCTGTTGTTATTAAGATATCTCTGGCCTGCGTAGCCAGTTCATCTTGTGTCATCTCCTCCTGTACAGTCATCAGAATCTCGAAACAGTTCTTCAGTTCTTTATTGTATTTTTCTGGTATTTTTGTAAGATCAAAGCAGAGTGGTCTTGATCTCTGTATTTTTTATCTTTATCTTCATTTATGCTTTTAATAATTCATGGTCTGTGTCAATCGGCACCTGGTAAAGTTTTTACTGATGTTATACTTTATCGCCACTTTCTTTGCATTACAATGCAATCTCTTTGATTCTTGGTTTTACCATCAGGTGATGCCCGTGTGTAAAGTCTTCTTGGATGTTGTTTAAAAAGTGTGTTACCTCATTTTCTATGCAAAGCACCATTAGATTGTTACCTGCTTCATTACTATGTCATATATTAAATTTCCGCAAATAACATCCTTCGTCTTCTGCTCTTTCTGTACCAATTTTTAAATTAAAATCCCCCATTATTAATACAATATCATTCTTTTCGTATCTGGTCTATCGTCGTCTGCAGTGTGTTATAAATGTCTTCTACTTTCTTTTCTTCAGCTGCTGATGTTGATGCATATATCTGGATACTTGTTACATTTCTAGGAGTCCCCTCAGTCTGGTAGTGAGGATTCTATCACTTAATGAAGTGTAACCTAGTAATGATTTTGGTGATAATTGTCTAAGTAAAAAGCCACTCCATTCTTTCCTCCTAATTCTCCACCAGAGTATATAAAGATATTATCATTCTCGCTCTTGATGTGTCCTGATCCTTCCCATCGATGTTCGCAGATTCCCAAATGTGTATCCCCGTTCTTTTCATCTCGTCACTTATTATTTGATACTTTCCCTCATACATACTTCTTACATTCCATGTTCCTACTCTTATTTTTCTTTTCAGTTTGATGCAGGGGTTTTCCTTAGTAACACTGTCAGGATTTTGTCTGTCATCACAATTACTAGTACTGATCTGTGCCTCACTCAACAAGAACTTACACGGAAAGACACAACACAAATCACTACAAATGACAGCACTTGCCACCACAAATAATAACTCATACCACGACAAATAACAATACATCCCACTACAAATAACAAAACATAGCATCACAACTTACAACACACCACTAAAAATAACAACACACCACTACAAATAACAACACTAAGTAATACAAATAGCAGCACATACCGCCTCAAAAATGCACATACCACTACAAATAATAACACATACCACGACAAAAAGAAACACGTACTGTCTCAAATAACGTACATACAACTACAAATAATAACACATACCACTACAATAAAAAACCCATACCACTACAAATACCAATACATATCACCACACATAGCACATACCGCTACAAATACCAATACATACTACCACAAATAACAATACCACTACAAATAACAACACATGTCACTAAAATAACAACATATACCACCACAAATAACAACACATACCACTATAAATAACAACCCGATACAACACCGCTGAACATACAAAACGACCGTCACTAGTGACTACTACCTGAAGAGGACACACCATGTGCTCCTAGAAAACATGTCTACTATCATTAAGAAATTCACGATTTCTACTAAATCACACATTGTATAAAACAGATTATGTATATTTAAAATATGTACATAATATACGTATGCATTATGCAAATTGTATGTACTGATATTAGTCATGATATGAGCTGCAAGATGACAGGTAAGATCTCAGTCCGAGCCACAATCAACAATCTGAATTATCAGTGTCTGTCTCGGTGTATTTTACGTGAGAACTCTTTCCTGTCAGAAGTCCTGACCTTGAAATAACAGTTGTCTGAAAATGCTGATCATAAATCGAACAGGTACACTGCGTTGTCTCACCTGCAGCTACTGTTGCTTAAATGTTTTATTCTACTATTAGATTATCATCGCTCTTCATTTTATTGCCGACTTGCTATACTCGTGTCCGTGAACTGCGAAGAACTGAACAGTTTGAACATCATGAAATATGGAACCATGAGAGAGCTTTTATTTTTATTCAAATTTCTTTTAAACATATTTTCGCGCTGCTATGTAGTTAAATATTTTAGTCAGAAATGCAATCAGGTGTTGATCTGAGCGAATTTCAACGACATTGATCTTGGATTCATTCATTCATTCATTTGCATGTCCCTTGCGGAACTTTGCCTACCAAACAGCACTCCTGTAGGCCTCTCGGTTGTGAGCAAGATGGCCTGCTGCTGTTGCATCCATTTCCAGATCGTCAACGATGTCTTGCAGCCATCTTCGTCTTGGTCTTCCTCTTTATATCTTGGATATAACTTATAATTCATTAACCAGACAAAACACTGTCACTTAATGCAATCTGTTATTTACATATTACTCCATATTTTAAAACCAATGTGTTAATTACTAAATCAGACTATTTTAACAAACCTTTTTCACATGGCAGTTTCTAACTCCGCGTTAGCTGTTGTGAATTTTCCTCAAGGGTCTATAACTGGGTTAGATCTCGCAGATCTTGTTTCCATGGATTACTCCCCTTTACAACTTTTCTATCTATCTATCTATCTGTCTGCTTTATTAATCCTGTCAAATGTCTGTCTCTCTTGCTACTAGCCAGTATTTTAATTTCTGTTGTGTACTTTACAGTTCCGGGTAAAATAAAGTATTTCCGATGTTGGCGATAATGCCACCGCTTCTCTCAGTATGTCTACCAGATGAAATCTCCAAATTTTTCTGAGTGAAACGAGGACTTTGATAAACTTATACTGCCACTTCACTGGAGCTGAAGGCATTTCACTTTTCTTTTTCAAATAAGAACGCGTTCACAGCAAAAGAAAATGCAAAGACTTAATAAACCAATATTTCGGCCGAGAAAGTTTCTTAGAGGACATAAAAGAGGGTAAAAACGAAAAAAAAAACATCTGTTTGTCAGATTCTAGCTTTTATGAAGACAAGAATAATTAGGACACAATTTTTATGAATCACAGACGTTATTTGTAGTCAGTGCTATTTCATATGAATTATTTTCAGTCAGTGATATAACTTTTTATACTTACGATTTGTTTCCATTTGATTATGAATAAGCATTATTTATTCACAATATTGTTTTTTTTGTCTTTTTTAAAAAATCTCTGTCAGTCCTTTTGTGAAATCCCACCACAGTCTTTTAACAATATGACATTTTGCAAATCGGGATGATTCGTACTCCTAATATCTTTGCCTGGACCTGCATTAAATTAGTTTGTCCATCCATCCATCCATCCATCCATCCATCCATCCATCCATCCATCCATCCATCCATCCATCCATCCATCCATCCATCCATCTATCCATCCATCCATCCATCCATTCATCCATCCGTCCGTCCGTCCGTCCGGAGATCCGTCCGTCTAGAATGCAACAAAAACTTCACTACAGCTTTGTGCTGGGACTAAGGCAATAGAAAATGTTCATGAACATAAAACTTTGAGACTCATAATTGATCAACATTTAACTTGGAATTCTCAAGTACATAACTCAACAAACTTGACTGCACAGAAAGTTTACCAACTAGCCAAAACTTTATCGACAAAGACACAAGAAAGATATACTACATATCACATAGATATACTACATATCACATATACAAACACATTTAGATTACTGTTTCATAATCTGGGATGAACGCTCAGTCTCATATACAAAAAGGTTCCCCACACTTCACAAACGAGCATTAATAACACAAAGTAATTAATGTATAGGCATACAACTATACACAAAGCACTGCAGTAAAGCTGTGATACCAAAATGTATAAACTAGAAAAAAAGTAGGAACAGCTTTATTATTTAACGATAACACACTAGATTATGTGTAGCTGAATAACGAGTTCAAACCATGTGGTTGTAGTGTCCCAAATTCATGCATGTAGCGGTTCTCAAACAGTGTCAAGCAGATGACACAAGCCGCCTAGCGCTTGAGAACCGCTACATCCAAGACTTTGAGACACTGGAACAACATGGTTTGAACTCGTTATTCAGCTACACATAATCTTCCACAATCTTACTCTTTCTCACTTGTTGCGAATAGTTTAGTACCCTCACACATTACTATTAATCTTACACAACTATAATCATTCATTTCACTTTCTCCTAAATGGATTGCCATATATTCCCTATCATCATCTACTATCAAACATCACAAATCCCTATATATTCACTACCATCATCATCATCATCATTATCATCATCATCTTTCACTCCCTTAAGAGCACCGGCCATGCAAAGGGGCTCTCCACTCATCCCTGTTCTTGGAATAATTCTCTGCTCCTTCTGTGCGCATCCTTGTCTCTTAACATTTTCTACACTCAACCATGCACAACTTTGTACCTTTTCAGAACGTACGTTCTGTTTACATCTTAACCATTGGTTATTTTTTGTTCTCCTATCGAGGATAAGCAAACGATTTTGGTCCAGAAGCTGAGAGAAAATTATTTGCCATTTTTCTTAAATTTTTTTCATTTCTTATTGTTTTGTTAACATCCACTTAAAATGAATCTGTACTTTGTTCCTCTCTCTGATTTTTCGTCCTGTTTGTTTTTGTTTGACAAAGTCTCGCGCCGAAACGTCACAAGTGTGTTATCGTTAAATAATAAAGCTGTTTCTACTTTTCGCTAGTTTATGCAAACGAGCATTAAATCTGATTTGTGACATACACCCAGTACTGACTGTAGATCAGCACATACACACACAAATTCAAATATAGAGTCATTTTTAACAAAGTTAAGTTTGCTCACAGAATTCTGTCGCACAATGCTCCGCCTTACTTGTGGTCACTGCTTGCGTATAACACTAAACATAGCCAGCGTTTAAAAAACTGTCTTCTTCCAAAATCCAGGCTTGCATACTCTGCAGTACAGCTCAGGAACACCCTCCCCTACCATTTAAAATCAATTAGTAATACTTCATCCTTTAACTCAAACCTTTTTCATTATTTACTTGCTTGTAACTATATGCCTCCTTAGAATAACCAACAATCTCTCAACCCATGACTCGCCAGCCATCAAGTACCAAAATGACATAGTTCGAAAAGTAACGTGTTAGATATTGTTAGAAACTATTTTAATATTTGTTAAAAAACATATGTTAGAAGATCTGTACTGAAAATGTATTTTTGTTTATGGATATGTCTGTGTGTGCGCGTGTAAATGTGTGAGAGCTATTGTATTGTGTTAATTACTTCGTTTTTACTTTGAATGTTTAACCTTACAAACTTCTGGTATATTTGTTTTCCTAATGTAATTTGTATACTTGTTTTAAATCGAGCGTATAGGAAGAATGAAAGATGGAGTGATGAAGGGCAGAATGGATGCCCAATTCTCTACCCTTTAAACATAAAGATCATTCATTCATTCATTCTATCTACCTACCTACCTACCCACCCACCCAGTTACATGCCTACCTACTTATCTACTTGTCTGTCTGTCTGTTACAAACAAGTATTTACTACTTTCACAAGCTAGACTCTAATACTCTGAAACACTAGTAAAAGTGATAAAAAATACAAAGCCCCTTACATTCATCCTATGAACTGAACTATTCAGCGAAAACATAAACAAGGACAATGAGCCCAGTATTTATGGACCTTTCCTTATCGTCATGATCAAATGCTTGGTTATCTCCCTTGGGGTATAATTTTAGATGATTATGAACATCTTCCAAAACAGCCTCCTAAATTTGGCAGGATGAGTCAAAGAATTATTAGAGAGCGCACTACGCGGAGCAGGGAACATATCGATAAATAGGAAATATAGGAAATTCTGTAGAGAACAACATGCGAATATTGTGTGACATAAATGCAGATTTACTCTTTAGAACGCTCACATTAATGGTGAGAAATATACAAAGATCAGGTGTAGATAAATACTGAAATAATAGAACTTATTTGTGAAAATGCGACTAGGCGGGAAGCAGAATATACACTTAATAGAACGTTATCTGCCAACAGAGAGTAGGAAAGCGTAGCAAAACTAAAATGATTATTTTTCTGCATTATGCTGTTGTATGTTTTATATACTCTTGTATTTAAGAGTAATGTTCCAAGTGTACTACTTTATGGAAGTGATAGCTGGAAAATCATCAAAACTATGGAAAACAAATTGAATTCTTTCCAGACTAAGTGTTTGTGAAGAATAATTTGACTAAACGCCGTAAGAAATAACATCTTGTTGGCAGAAATGCAGATGAAGCCACTGACAGCAGTTATTGAGGAAAGACGCTGGCGATGGTAAGCACTTTGCTTCGGACGACTAACGACTCACTATCAAAAACATAATTAAGATGAACATCACAAGGAAACAGAAGTAAGGGTAGACCAAAGGAGACATGGAGAAGAAAACAGAGAGAATGTTTAGCAATAGAGCGCTCACTTGAGCAAGAGTGGAAAAAAGCCAAAAGACAGGCGTTTGTGGAAAACCCTTGCAGAAGCCCCATGTGCCTTGGGCAGTTAAGGTTCAGAGAGAGAGAGAGAAAAGAGAGAGAAAGAGAGAGAGAGAGAGAAAGAGAGAGAGAAGAGGTTGTGGGGGGGGGGGGGGTTCTGACTGACGACGGGAAAAAAAAGGGTAGAAACGAGGATAATGAAGAAAACATTTCTGATAGCCAATAACAGACAACATGACAAGAGATCAAGAGATATATGATAATATATATACATATATAAATATATGTGTGTGTGTGTCTGTGTATGTGAGTTCGTGCGTGCGTATGTGTGTGCCCCCTCTGGTTATACGATGTTATTAAGTCAACATATGTTAAAGAATATTTGTGCACATGATGAAAGTCAAGACTAAACGTAATTATGTAGTTAATTCAGATATTGAAGTTTCATAATATTAGGAAACGATCTTCTATATATTTTTAATGCATGAAAGAAGAATCCTACATGTCATATGGTCACAGAAGATAGAATCACTTGTTACAGAAGATATAATCACATGTTACAGAAGATAATTCACGTGTTACAAAAGATGGAATCACACATTGCGTAATATCACAGAAGATGGAATTACACATTGCGTAATATAACAGAAGATTGAATTATACATTGCGTAACGTCACAGAAGATAGAATCACACATTATGTAATGTCACAGAAGATATAATCACACATTACGTAACGTCACAGAAGATAGAATCACTCATATTGTAACGGCTTAGAGGACAGAATCACACATTTTGTAACTTCATATCTAACAAGAGAAACCGGTTAACGGGAGGAAAGCTGGAGAAGTTTAAAGCTTGCAGGAAAGAGTCAAAGAGTATGGCAAAGATATAAATATGTAGCACAGAAGAACTAGCTTTATCTAAAATGTTTGAAGTCTGTGATTACAAAATTTGGAACATAGGAACTGGTCATTAAGTTGTTCTGGGTATGTAGGTAGAAAGAGCTGTAACAGAATGTTTATTCTGTTGCAGAATGAGTCATTTACATCTACTTATTATGGTTAATTAAAAGTCTGACCACGGCTCAGCTGTTTACGTGAGCACAGATATTTTCGTATTTGGATTGCCTAGTCAGTTGCGGGGTCTGAGCTGGCGGGTTGCATGGAATGTTCAGTTCTGTTCTAGATGTTGTAGAGAAAGGAGAGTTCTGTGGGAAATGTTGTAGAGACAGGTTGTATGTTCTGGACGTCTGCTAGAATGGTTTGATTCGTACTGTAAGTTTCTGGTTGCTTGAACTTTTTTAGGACAAAACGTATGTTCGAATTGTCTTGAAATGTTTCTCGGATGGCTTGATTAGTAGTGTTAGTTTTTGGTTGCTTGTCCTTTTTAGAAAAAAAAGTGTGTTAGAGTGGCTATGCAGTTTTGTAAGTTGATTCGTCCCTTTGGTCATGGAATGCATTCGTGATAGAAGTGTTCTTTGAGTTTTGGGTGAATATGAAGCTAGCATGTTTTTTATGTTGTGTAATTTTGTGTGTCCTATGGCAATGTTAATCGCCTGGACCGTTTTTCTGTTCTTATGTTAATTGTCTCATCAGTTCCAGTCCACATCCATGTGCAGCACTCATTTACAATGGGGATTTCATTATTAAACTTTTGTTATCTTTGGCAACTGCTGAATCCTGTGCTCTTTGGATTCATGTTGAGTGTGCCAACTGTGATGTTGAGTTGATTACATGGAAACTGGTCATGTTCGTATACGAATTTGTAGTGGTTGTTCTTCCTGGGTGTTTTTCTGTTGCTTGGAGTATATCATAAGGCAAGATAAGAAATAACATCTTGTTGGCAGAAATGCAGATGAAGCCACTAACAGCAGTTATTGAGGAAAGACGTTGGCGATGGTTGGGATATGTGCTCTACCAAAAATAGCACTAAGATGGATACCACAGAGGAACAGAAGTAAGGGTAGACTAAAAGAGACATGGAGAAGAACAACAGAAAGGATGTTGAGCAATAGAGGGCTCACCTTGGCAAGAGCAGAAAAAAAGGCAAAAGACAAGCGTTTGTGGAAAACCCTTGCGGAAGTCCCATGTGTCCTGGGCACTTAATGTTCAGAGAGAGAGAGAGAGAGAGAGAGAGAGAGAGAGAGAGAGTATATCAATGAAACGTCTTGTCACTTGTGAAGCAGAAAGAAAATCTGCTCTGTAATTAGTGATGTTATGTATTTCAAAGAGTGAAGTAATACAAAACACTCATACATACAGTAGTGAGCAATAATACTCCGTTAGTGGAGACTATAGTTTAAAACTTTAATAGTTGTATAGGCTAACACCAGGCCCAATACTTGCAATACACGTAAAGTTGCAATGCGTGTTTAGAATGTACAGTAGTGCGTTCTCAGAGTGGACGGAAAGATCTAGACGTATGGGAAAGGTTTTCATAATTATTATAAAATATAAAAATGTATTGAAAATATTAATAAATCTATTCAGAAAAACTGGACAAAGAGATTTTGAATATATTCTAGCCTGTATTGTCATGTGTATGCTCAAATAACATCACTTTTCTAAGAGCAAAGAGTATTTCTTGAAAGCCAGTTTTTCAGTAATAGGTAACATTTCCGATTCCATGCCATCGAGGCATATTGGGGGATATGGTGTTAGACTCGTACTTCCAAGACTATCGTCGCACGAAAGTGTGATATGATCAGTATCATACCTGGCCACATTTACCTTCCCAGATTTCTTTAGTACCCATTTTCAGCGGTTGGGTGAACCTCGGGACCTTTATAGTGTGTACCAGAAAAAATCCACCTGCTGGGACTGAATCCAGTAACACTGGGTTAGTGAACCGAGCGAAATTTTCAGTAATGGAACTCTTATCAACGTAGCTTTAAAATTTTCTAATTGAAGTCTCTTCCTCGTTGCACATGCCCCGTTTTGTGAGATCGAATTTTGGATAACTTTAATCTTCAGAAAATTAGTTTATTGATTTTTCAACAGGAGACAGACAATACGGAAGTGTCTCATACCACATGCTTATCATCAGTGTGTCTATCATGAGGTAATGGTCGGTAATAGTCTTTACTGAAGCGCAAATAGTAGTCTAGTTTGCTAATCGGTGTACTAGAATAGAAGTATCAGTGATATAGTGCTAATGTTAGTCCATGAATACAGCACGTAACAAGAGATGTAACCACAGGAGAAAATGGGCACTGAGTCAAAGCTATTTCATTTATGAAAAAAGAGATGCTTCTATTTTGGTTTGAATACTATATATTTTAAAAACCTTTACCAATATTTAATAAAAAAATATTTTCCAGCTTAATCCAGCAAAGATAAAACAGTTTTTTTCGTTTTTATTATCAAAATAATATACATATACTCTTCTTTCATTTGTATGAAACAAAATAGTATGAAATCGAGGTATCTCGAGAGTTTCTCTTTAGATTAAATTGTTAACAGGTCTCCAGGTGTTGCGGGTAGCACACACTCAGAAAAACTATCCTTTCAAAGCGAAATGACTGGCTTCCGTAATTTTTATTCAAATGAGTGTGAGCGCCTGGTACTTGTGTTAGGAAACTGCCAGAAAGAAAGACGGTATCTCATCTCTTAGGAAACGAGTTCCCCAAAAGTGAGAACTTTAATACTAGTTCATTATTTTATGGCTCAAACGTGTTAATTTACTGGCAGTGTTTTTGCATTTTAGACCCAGTTCATGCTAATTAATGTATTTTCGCAGAGTTAGCACTGACATTAGTAATTACGTTTATCTGTGGGTCAGTATTACTGATCAGCTCAGTCTTTTTTAATCATATCTGATATGTAGCTTTTATATTGCAGCTCCCACCAAAAATGTGCAACACATGATCAGTCTGACTCGGTGCAGACAGAATATAAATACTAGAAGAAATACTCATCTAGATGAAAAGATCATACATGGTTTGTGCTCGGATATCTACACACAACAGACGTTCTCCGCATACCAGTTTTCCGCAAATGGAACAGGTCTCAGTTAGAGTCACGTTCTCCTTATACTGGCCTTTGTTCTACAGGGTTTATTTGCGGCGTTCAAATCATTTTATCCACTAGAAACTTTCACCAAAGCTGTAAATGTCTTAGACCGTGATATAGTACCTGGCCTTAGACACAATAAAGACATTTCGTGAGTTTCCAGCTTTTGGGTGGTGTTAGAATTGTCAACGACTTACAGGAAAAAGTTACGAAAATCATAGCACTGGTGTATATCAACACTTCATAAGAGACCTTTTCTCCAGTATTTCACCATGAAAAAAAGATGTGCCTCCAAGCAAGCCGATATATCACAACGAAAGTCGCTCTGGAATATTTAATTTGTTGCGTAATAAAATATAGAAAATATATCAAATATATTTAGGCTAATGACAGTAAAGTCCGGGATTAAGAACATGTGTGTGTCACAACAGATATTATAGGAAAGTCAGGGATTAAGAACATGTGTGTGTCGCAACAGAAATTTGCTGTGGCTAAGATGCGGTCCTCTTAAAAATTTTGAGAACCACAGATCTAGATTACAGGGCTACAAATAATTACATACCGCGGGTAATCAGGGCTATATATCAACAAATTTAATATTGTCTTTTTGCTGCACACTGTTGTTTTTATAAGGTTAAGATTTCAGTCATGTTTATGTTACATGTAGTAATTGTAAACTTAATTTTATTATTTCATATTTTAAACGTCAGTTAGAAATGTGTCATAAAGTTTTGAAGACATTCTGAAGCGTTAACAATCCAGAAAATTCTGTGGTAAAAGTGTTGTTTTATAAGGTTACACGAAGAAGACATGTTAGAGTTGTGAGAGGGAAATGGTCATGATAATTATTGGGGTGAATAAACAAACAAGTTTCACCAAACCATTTTGCTTATGGATGGGATGATAAGAAGTACAGAGATGACAGACAAAACAAAATGACAAAGAAGCAACACGTGATCAGGTACCTACTTTTTACTGGCGGCTTAACTAAAACATGGCCTCCTATGTACATGCCTAGAACTGGAAACGTGCTGGTTTTAAGGGGAAGTAGCTTATACTTGTATAATCCAGTCGCCCTCGTTTTCCTGCTCACTTTTTTTCTGTTTCAAAACTTTTGCTCTGCTTTTTTTTCCTTCTCTTGATTCTTTACGTGTAGATGTTCTTCCAGTCGCATGGGATGAGGCTCGGTCAGTTTACTTTCTCTTTCAAGGTCACAAGTGGCAAATGATAATTCAGTGTTTCAGTGAGCTCGTATGTAATATCAGCTCTCCTTCTCTCCATGTTTTTGTATCCTCTGTAGTTATTTTTTTTCTCTAGTCTCCGTCTTCTTTATATCACAGTGTGAAGCCATCTTGAGATGACTGAGATTATTATTTCTAAGTAAATCCCGGAACGTTCATTCTAAAAATTGTTCATTCTCTCAAGGCAGTTTTATTTGTTCTTCATTGTATCTTGTATAAACCATGCTAATGTTTAACTTCAACATTTCACTTTACCGCTTATGCGATGTGAACTTCTGTCGTTTAACAATAAATTGTCGACGAATTCCTACGCCGTGAAGACAATGAGTTATCTGTGCAATGAAGATTATGTTTTTAGCAACAGCAAATAGTTATTCCCCTATGAAAGGAAAAGTAAGACGCCTCCTTACCTCCGTCAGTCTACGGGACATCCTTGGGTAAGGTGGAGTACCCGTATACCCTCTCCCCCCCCCCGATCAGGGTTACGTGAAGCCACGGGAGCAGGTGGTGGATAGAATGGGAGAGCAGCCGACAGATAATGTTGGTTATGGTCACCATTCTATGATGGTAGGCAGATGATCTCAATGTAGGGACAATGGCCACGATTACTGACTAGTACAGTCACTACCCGGAATAAAAGCACTGGTAAACTATCTTCTGAAAATATACCAAGAAACCCAAACAGCAACATGGAAAGTCAAACAGGAAAAAGATCTGGTGGCGAGTCCCCCAGACCAGATAGATCTAATTTTAACACTGGGGAAGAGTGTGAGACAGAGGTCAGTACTAGTAATTGTGATGACGGACAAAATCATGACGGTGTTACCAAGGAAAACTCCTACATCAAACTAAAAAGAAAAATAAGAGTAGGAACATGGAATGTGAGAAGTATGTATGAGGGGAAGTATCAAATAGTAAGTGACGGGATGAAAAGAACGGGGATACACATTTTGGAAATCTGCGAACATCGATGAAAAGGATCAGGACACATTAAGAGCGAGAATGATAATATCTTTATATACTCTGGTGGAGAAGTAGGAGGAAAGAATGGAATGGCTTTTTACTTGGACAAATCAACATCAAAGGCATTACTAGACTACAATCCAGTGTGTGATAGAATCCTCAGACTTAAGGGCACTCCTAGAAATGTAATAATCATCCAGATATATGCACCTACATTAGCAGCAGACGAAGAGGAAGTAGAGGACTTTTATAACACACTCCAAACTACAATAGACCAGGTACGGAAAAATTATATTGTATTAATAGTGGGGGATTTTAATGCAAAGATTTGTACAGAAAGAGCAGAAGATGAAGGACACGTTGTAGGTAAATTTAGCATATGACATAAAAATGAGGCAGATGACAATCTAATGGCGTTTTGCATGGAAAATGAGCTAATGATCGCTAACACACTTTTTAAACAACATCCAAGAAGACTTTACACATGGACATCACCTGATGGGAAAACCAGGAATCAAATAGATTACATTTTAATGCAAAGAAGGTGGAAGTCAAGTATAACATCAGCAAAAACTTTACCAGATGCAACTGTGACACGGACCATGAGTTATTAGTAGTATACGTGAAGATAAAGATAAAAAAAGACAAGGGATCAAGACCACTCCGCTTTGATCTTACACAAATACCAGAACAATACGGTATAGAGGTGAAGATCCGTTTCGAAATCCCGATGGATGTACAGGAGGAGATGACACCTGATGAATTGCTACGCAGGCCAGAGATATCTTAATAACAATAGCTAAAGACATGATTCCAGTAAAGAAAACACAAAAAGAATGGATGGATTACAGCAGGCACACTAGACCTGATAAAACAACGTAGAGAAATGAAGACGCAGTGGAAAGTAACAAACAACAACAAGGAGGAATATAAATCTTTAACAAAAGAAGTACAAAGAAACATAAGAAAAGACACAAAATAATACATACAAGATTGTTGTGAAAGAATAGAAGAACATCAGAAATGTGGAAGAGATAGCGAAATGTTTAAAGAAATGAAGACATTGACGAGAAATGTCACACCTAAGCTAAATGTAATTTGTGACGAGATGGGGAATAACTTGACAGAGACAGAGGAAATTCTAGAAAGATGGAAGGAATATTGCAGAGGAATGTATGAAACAACCGACTGTGGAAACAGAAATCAACAGTGTGAATTATTATTAGAGGAGAAAGAACCCGAACCGACAATAGAAGAAGTTTTAAGGGCAATAAAGAATCTGAAAAATGATAAATCATCAGGATGTGATGAGATAACAGCTGAACGTATTAAAGCAGGAAGAAAGGAATGTGCAACAATCTATCATGCATTATTTAAAAAGATATGGCATTCAGATATTTGGCCAAAAGAATGGAAAAGAACTGTATTCGTGCCACTGCCAAAAAAGAGTAACAAACTACAGAACTGTTGCCCTGATTAGTCATGCCAATAACATTCTGTTAAAATTCATAATGGGTAGACTTCGTAACAAAATAGAAGAAGAAATCAGTATGGTCCAAGTTGGTTTCAGGCAAGGAAGAGGATCAAGAGATCATATATTCAATATACTATTAATAATAGAGAAATGCAGAGAGTTTAATGTGAATCTATATTTATCTTTTATAGACATTTGAAATTTGATTGTGTACAACACCAGAAACTTTCGGAAATAATGGACATTTGATACAATTAACATCACTGCTTTATCTAGACCAACAAGCAGCAGTAAGAATAAATGGTGAAACAACAACTTGGTTTGACATAAAACAAGGGGTCCGTCAGGGTGCATATTGTTGCCTTAATTATTTAACTTCTATACTGAAAATATAATGAGGAATGTTAGAGAAGATGTGGACAAAGAATATTAGTATGCCATAACAACTGGAGGTTATGAAATACCACAGATTAGATATGCTGATGACACAGTATTACTGTCCACAACACAACAAATGAATGGAAAAACTAATTATGTCAGTCCGTACGAACAGCAAAGAGCAAAATTAATTATGTCAGTCCGTGAGAAAAGCGAAGAGCAAAACCTCTATCTTAATGCGAATAAAACTAGACTGATGACAACTGACAAAACAAACAAGGCAGCTGAAATATGTATCAATGAGGAAAACTGGAAGAAGTTGAGTTTTGAATATCTTGTACATTACTAACTAATAATGGAGATACAATGAGGGAAAGTAAAAGGAGGACATATATCGCTCTTCAGAAAGTAAAACAACAAAAAAATCTGTGGAGAGGAACAGACAGAACTACAAAAATAAGATTTTTAAGGGCATGCATCTTCCCCATCGCAACATATGCCTGTGATACCTGGACACTTAACAAAACAGCTGAGAAACACATAAATGCCCTTGAATGTAAATGCTACAGTTGAGTTCTTCAAATACCATGGACACAAAAAAGAACAAATATATCCATACTACAAGAACTTAATATTGAAGAAGGCTGGCTGGTAAAGAGGATTAAACTGAGAAAACATTTTGGACACATTAAACGTCATGATAATCTAGAGAAAACCGTCTTGGAAGGGTAGATAATGGGGAAAAGAAATAGAGGAAGACTAAAGCGAAGATGGCTGCAAGACATCGTTGATAATCTGCAAATGGATGCATCAGCAGCAGGCCATCTTGCTCACACCCGAGAGGCCTACAAGAGTGCTATTAGGGAGGCAAATTTCCGCAAGGGACATGCACATGAATGAATTAAATGAAATAGTCATTCATCAATTTTTATGAGTTCTACTTCAACTTTTTCTGTATTCAAAGCTGTTACTTTCTTATTCCTCACAGTCCAGTGTGTGAACACTTAGCCCTTTCATGTAATTAATATTAATTAGGATTATTTTCTGACAAAAACTTTCGACCCTCTTGGTAAGTGATGTCCGCAGTTACATTCATTGTACCCTACCAGAAGAGTTTGACCCTTAAGTCGATTATAGTCATTGTAGTCCGTGATTTCGCTCAGCAACAAATAAGTTCTGGAGTAAGATAATTCAAAACGTCAATGATTCGCCTGTTAATCATTGCAGATACCATTCATTCATTTGCATGTCCCTTGCGGAACTTTGCCTCCAAAACAGCACTCCTGTAGGCTTCTCAGTTGTGAGCAAGATGGCCTGCCGCTGCTGCCATTATTGTAGATACCATTATTATTATTAACGTACTTCAATATTGTTACTGTTCCCGTGTTACCAGTGCTTTATGTTCTTGCAGTCTTTCCTTGATCATTTGATCCGGTTTTTCCGGGGGTGGGGGGGGGGGTGGATGTATTCTGTCATTTCTGAAAGAATTTTGGAGCTTTAGAGTGTTGCTGGGTGTCGCCATGATCTTCTTTGCTTGATACTTTTTTTCTGTTTCTCTTTGTGAACATCTGTTGCCAGATTCATATTCGGCGACTGTTTTGTCCTCCTATTTATTTATGATAATCATCACCTTCAAGAAAAATTATTTCAGATACAAAAAAAAAAACAAAAGACTGTATTCACTTTCTGACGTCTTTTAGTATGCACTGTTTCAAAACAGAGACCTTTACATAGATGGGTTTTGCTGATTTACATTATATCGAGAATTCAGCAGCGCCCTCTACATGTCATCCTATAGAAGTATTCAAATTACTGGTACATGGTTCGCCTGTGTCTGCAATCCCGAAACTTCATAATTTAATCTAAAAAACTGACTGGACTGGAGGAGTCAGTATATGACCTATATTGTGAAATGACGGAATATTTATACCCATACCTTCAGTGTTCGGACCTTGATGATTGCACGTGCATTAAGATAAATAGTATGTGGAAAATAGCTGATAATACAAAATGCTGTATTTTAGCATTTTTAAAAAATTTAGAATGTTGATAGACAACAAATTTAACTGAAAAAAATATATCCCCAACCTCCCGTTCACCATCACACATCAACATTCACACGCACCACCACCAACATACACTGACACAGACACCCCACCAAAATACACTGACACATACACCACCAACATACACTGACACACGCACCACCAACATACACTGACACAGACACTCCACCAACATACACTGACACACACACCACCAACATACACTTACACATCCACACCCACACACTCACACACCACCAACACACTATGACACACCCACACCCACACACTCAACCACCCCCATCCCCGCCCACATACACACATACACACGTTCCCTACGTCTGATTTTTTTTAACCAAAACCTATCCTGCTTATTTCGTTCCTCTCTTGTTTATCCCGATCCCCTCCTGGCCTCACAGTTCCGTCTCGTTCACGATCTCTCTTCCTACACTCTGAGGCCATAATCAAATAGAAAACAACATCAGGATAGTTAAGCGGACGAGACTGCTCACAGGGAGGATTAGGAAACCCCCAAAGACACAATTAATTCACTTACACGCCGCACGATGATGTTCACTTTATGTGCATAGATCGTATTGTTCAGAGAGAGAGTTTTAAATATAGTTTGCTCTGATACTTGTTCGGAAGTTAGAGCAAAGAAATTAACCATTAATGACGTCACATTGACAATACTGAGAGGTTAGGAAGTACAATCCTCGCAGTTGCTACTTTCTTGCATTAAGTTCTATATCTCACAAGACGATACAAACGATCTCATAGCACGTAGTGTGGTAAAAAAAAAATTCAAAATGTAGCTACTTGGCCTTGGCACTTGTGTCGTACAGTAACTTTCCTATTTACTACTTCATACTTAATTGTCCTCGCAGACAACCCTTTACTTCAGTTTCAGGTTGTTTTTCACTTATGTAGTGTATCTCATCTCCTTCTTATTGAAAACATATATGTGCTAACATAATAAGATGCTTAACGAATGTATTAAAGGACAGCCTGGCTTTATCAAGGAAAACTCTCAAGAGTTTCATTACTTACACATTAACACATAACTTTCTCCAACTAACATGATGCATCTCATCACACCAAACCGAAGTCATAATAATCATCATCTCATTTCAGCAAAAACAGCATAATCATTAAAGCGCGCATAATACCCAGCGCATATCATCATCGTCATGAATTTCTGTTCGATGACAATAAAACATCATTTAAGACGTCATCATCATGACCAGCTTCGGACGTGAGTCTATCCTTAGAAGTTACCCTTCACCCTGCAGTTCTATCTTTTATCTTAGTCTGTTTCAGTTTGTCAGAAGTGCCCCTACTCCTATTTAAACACGATTATGTGCTTGTCCTACTTGTATCCTCTGTTCTCTTTCCAGTAACTTCTTCAGCCCATACTTTACTCTTTGTGGGAACTTATCCTTCCTAGACTTCGCTAGACAAGAACAAATGTTCAGGAATAATTGTTCTGATCAAGATTTAACATATATAATGGATTACGATGACAGTCGCTGTACATTCCCAGACATAATTTTTTAACAAAGGACAAATCATTTTTAACAAGGCTCAACCTTGTTAAATGATCTGGTGGCCAGTCAGAACCTGAAGAATCCGACTAGCTCAGAGGGTCATCTTGGCATGTTCTGGAAAAACTGTTCTTACCCAACGTTCTTAGCTTGTCACGAGATTAACATATTTTTAGTCCGACATGACTTAATAGCTGCCTGTTCCTACTGGAATCTTCTAACAAAGTGGTGCAAATAAAAGATTTCACATACTGAGCGATGAAGTCCGTGGCTGTAGTCACTGGCATTCTCTTGTCAGTTTTCCTTCTGTGACATCTAAAGTGTTTTGTCCTATATTTTTCTAATGCTAAGTGTAAAACTTTTTATTTATACTAGCTGATTACCCGGCGTTGCTCGGGAATTTATTAATTATTAATACTGCGGAGTGGATTTGCGATCGCCATGTTTCTCTCACGGAAAACGTATGTTGCTTGCTCAAGGGTGGGGGGGGGGGGGGGGTTCACCCAAGAAATTATTTATTCTTGCTCCTGGAGGTGAAACTAAAAATGTTGTATATAATCAAGTTTTGAGTTAAATTAATATTATAGTGAATTTTTAAAAGACTTTACTCTATAATGTGTAGACTGCCCCTGTGACTTGTTGACTGTGATCGAGAACGCAAATCTCACTGAAAATTGCAATCTCTTAAAGTTAAAATGGAGATCCGTCGGAATGAGTGGTATCCGTGGGATAATAACTGCTTCACTCTTTCCCTGACCTGTTAAGATTGTCACTTCAACTACATTGCCCAACATCCTCTTTGCACACAGCCTTGTGCCGTTGCAAAGTTTTGGCAGGTCGAGGTTCCGTAGTAAAATAATTGGAGATCCCAGTCTAATTTTCTTCCTCCTCTCTCTCTCTTCCCCCATGGAGATGGGGGCTAAACTTGGACGCAGACGGCTACGGGAGTGTCACTATCTCAACTACCCCGAAAACTATGGACTCGACACTAATATCCGTCGTTTTCGATCACTTTTTCATGCCATCCCCATCCCACGCCCACCCCTCTCTCACCCCCCCCCTCATGCCGATGGTACTGAACTTTGACTTAAATGGCATCTGGACTGTGACTATTCATCTCAGCGACACTGAAAACTATGGATTCGACACTAATATCTGTCGTTTTTGGTTATTTTTACACGTCACCCCCATCCGACCCCACACTCAAGCCCCCTAGGAGCGCTAGATATGTGTTACCCTCATAGTACTTTTCTCCAGATTGTAAGTCAAATGTGTACCAATCTTGGCTGAAATTCCTCCCGGCGTTCCAGAGTTATGCTGGAACATACATATACACATACTGGCGTCCATTTGTGTATATATATAGAGATTATATATGGTTGGTATTTACTATTTATCTCTTTACCTAAAGCTTTACTTCTTTCAGGGGTGGAAGATTGTTTTACTGAATTTGTTAATGTGCCGTGTCTATTTAATTGACTTAATCTTCACTATACAACTGAGGGTAGAATAGAGGGTAGAATAGTCAATGACATCAGTCTCCCTATTCTTTAGTACAGTAATACAAATAGGACCTGAAACGTCTCCCTTGATGTTCCTCCCGGGTTCTGCCCCAATATATATGACTTCTTACCCGAGCTACCCACAACTCCTAAAGCTGTAAATCCCAAACTAAATGCATCTTTATTATCAACAGAAACTAATGCAAGGTTGTTAAACCTTGAGACGTTGACAACAAACATACACTTTCTACCTTTTTATCTGGAATTAGTTTATTACAATACGAAGATAACACCCAACAGAGGAAAATATACGTTTCAACATGATATACAAGAAATGCAACATGTATGACACACAATCATTATATTAATGCATTAACTCAAATCTTAGTAATAATGATAATGAGCTGCAACACTAGTTCGGTCTAGAAATCAATATCACACTCATATTTCTTATCAAATCATTGTCTAGAAAAATAACATAACATAGAGAACCTGTGCTTCTTGTGGCGCATTCATTACACAGTTTTAACGTGCCAAGCTTTAGACAAACATACACAGATATCAAACATTTGACAAAAAGTGAATGATGAAAATCATGGTAATGAATGCAAACTAAAATACTAAAATATGATTCAATAGGACGCAGACAGTTTTGTACACAGTGAACACTTAACACAATCATTGCACTAAAAATCTCATAAGCCCCGTGACACGTTTCATGTCACATATTTATCACGAAACTCCACAAGTAACATATAGAAGAATGTCACTAGTTCAATATTAATCGACAAATTAGTAATTCTTACAAACATACGTGATATATCACGACTCGTTACTTTTACTTACACGTTTAATCGTGATGAATACAGCTCACACATGTCACAAAGACACCTCAAAAGTAGAACTAAAACACTACATTCACCACATCCACAAGACTTCACAAATGACAACATGGATACACCATATCAGACGACACCTGACGATACTTGACAACATACGGTGGCACGAGGTCTCAAAAACATCAAAAACACCATCACGAACAATGTTTACGAATACATTCCAGGATAGGACATCACAACCCCCGGCGCTACGCACGATCTGCTCTCTGTACGACACACACATCCCCCATATATACCCGACACACCTGCGTGACGTGAAGTGGTCAGTCTAATTCTGGATCGGCCGAAATCAAAACGAAACTCAGCGTTTGACATAAGCATACAACACTGTGATCTTTCTCTTCACTGTTTTTACTGTTTACTTTATTTCTTATCTAAAAATATCTTTTTATCTGAGAAATAATGTCATTATAGTAATGTTCTGTATTAATGCCACTACAGTAGTGTTTTGTGTTTTTATTATTACAACAACGTTTGGTGTTAATATCATTACAACAAGGTTTTGTGTTAATATCATTACAATAGTGTTTTGTGGTTTTTTCATTACAACAATGTTCTGCTTTAATGACATTACATCAGTGCTCTATGTTAATATCATTGCAACAACTCTATTCTTACATCTTACATCCTTCCTATGCCATTAAACGTCACAAATGGCTTGCATGGTAGTTTGCCAAGTGTTCCTGTTTTCGCCGAGCTTTTCAACCTCATCAAGGGATTTTATGCCTACTAAATTGGCTTCTCTTAAAAATGTTCTCTTTAGAGTTTCAAGTGGTCGACCTATTTTTCTTCGGCCTGTTGTGTTCCACTTGCTAGCTTGTTTTGGGATTCTCTGACACCGTATTAATGTTCCTCTTGGATAAAGTCACCAAAGAAAGTGAACAGAAAGGCCTTACTTTGAACATCAAAAAAACAGAGACTATGGTTATATCTAAGAAACAGAATCCACCAGCATGCAGTATTAAATTAAACGGAACTATTCTAAAGCAGGTGCAGAAATTCAAATACCTTGGAGCAGTAATAACTTCAGATGGGAAATGCAAAACAGAAATTAGGAACAGAATAGGCCAAGCAAAGACTGCATTTCAGAGAATGAGAAACATATTAGCTAACACATCGTTATCAATGAATGTTAGAAAACGAGTCCTAAAATGCTATATTGAACCTATCTTGTTATATGGAAGTGAATCATGGACAATAGGCAAGTCTGCACAAAAATCATTGGAAGCAGCAGAAATGTGGTTTATTAGAAGAATGTTGCGAATCCCCTGGACAGCAAAAATAACTAATGAAGAATGTATGATAAGAGCTGGAGAGACAAAAAACCTTGTCAGAAAGATAAGAGAGAGACAATGTACTTTCATAGGACATGCAATGAGAAGAGGGGGCATTGAAAATATTATAACAACAGGAAAAATAGAAGGAAGAAGATCAAGAGGAAGACCAAGAGAAATGATACTGGACAGTCTGACGGGATGGTGTGAGAGGAGATCACCAACTGAACTGATGGCCTGCATGAAGAATCGGGTACTCTGGAGAAGCATAATAGCCAACGCCAGTCGGCACGGCACCTGATGATGATGATGATTTACGTTGGAGCTGTAACGTTAGAGTGTCTATTATAGACAGATTTACGCGTAGGCGTACTCTTCATAAACAGATCGGTTATTTTGCGTCTAGAGGCAGATCATGTCCAGAGACAGTTTAATATTTGATGAATGTGGATATATTTACTACATTATATAGAGCTTTGCTTTGTTTTTTAAGACGCCAGCTGACTCATGTGTGATCTTTATAACAGTGCAACTGTGCGTGAGTGAGTATGGACATGTGCGCGAATCTGTGAATGCTCCCAGTGTATGTTGCAGCAGTAACTGTTGGCGTCTGTGTTTACATAGACTGAGTTCGAGACTAGTAACAAACTCCAACCCGTTACCGTGAGCATGTTTTGGTGAGAGATTTACGCGTCTATGTTTACTGGTTTCTGTCTTCAAATTGTCCCTATGGCTCATAAGATATGAAGACTGGTAACAATGTCTGCTAGCAGGCAACCAACTATCTTGTATCAAACAGATGTCGGTGAGAAAAATTAATGATGATGCTTGTTTACTTCTTGTCCACTTTGACAGGCGTGATTTAAGATAAATGAACGCCAGATGAAGATTTATGACATGTGATATAATAAAAGGAAATATTGATATGGTCGGGCTTACCGAGATGACAGCTTCGTTGGCAAGCACAGTATTGCTACAAGGGGAAAACTGAGGTGTTGGGATTCATTCATTCATTCATTCATTTGCATGTCCCTTGCGGAACTTTGCATCCCAAACAGCACTCCTGTAGGCCTCTCGGTTGTGAGCAAGATGGCCTGCTGCTGCGGCATCCATTTGCAGATCGTCAACGACGTCTTGCAGCCATCTTCGTTTTGGTCTTCCTCTTTCTTTTTCCCATTATGTATCCTTCCAATACGGTCTTCTCTAAATTATCATGACGTTTAATGTGTCCAAAATATTTAAGTTTTCTCTCTTTAATCCTCTTTACTAGCCAGCCTTCTTCAATATTAAGCTCTTGTAGTATAGATATATTTGTTCTTTTTTGTGTTGGGAAAGAATAAAAATAATCTTAAATAGTCATTTTAGGCAACTAGAGAAAGAAATAGTATCTTCTATCACATCCGTACATGAGTTTTAGTCCGTGACGCTGAAAGCTGAAAGAACTGACATCTTGATGTCTAGTTCTCGTTAATGACTGAAACAAAGAAAGGTTTTTGCAAGATTGCAGCTCGACCAGTGGCGGTAGTTTACTGACCTATGGATACGTTCAAAGAGAAGAGAGAATCCAGCTGTTGGGCAAGTTTCATCCCTGCAAGTTACAGAAAATCTCTCTCTGAGAGAAAACTTCATAATGAGTTGAATATGATGTATATTGATATCTGGAATTTGTGCAGCTTTTCTATTAACAATTCATTGTCTGTTTACTTTTAAAAGTCATTTCAAATTTTTCAAGTGCGTCTATGACTAACGGAAGTTGAGAGTGTGATAACAGATACCTTCGTTCATAACAAATATATTGTATTACATATAAATATAAGATAGAAGGAAGATAAATGTTTCAGTGTTACAAAAGTCAACAAAAAATTGCACACAGACACCCCACAGATAAGTATTAACGAACCTGAGAAAAGGCAGGTATTAGAAAAAAGTAGTGAAAAATTATGAGAAAAATAGAGGCAGGTGAACACGAAAGAGATGGGTGTTAACAAACTTGAGCACAAAAGAGTTGAGAATTAACAAACTTGAGGATGAAAGAGGTGGGTGTCAGCAAACATGAAGATAAATAAGGTAGGCATTAGCATGCTTGAGAAAAAAGGAGACAAATGTTAGCAAACTTGATGATAAATGAGATGATTGGTGTTACCAAACTTGAAGAAAAAATAGAGGTAAGTGTTAGAGAAAGCATGATGGACTTCTTCTTAATCAATATATGGATGCTAACACTGATTAATTCATTTCTATCTTACCCAGCCTTGATCATATTTGTTTATGTTCAGAACAAAGTAGATTTTTTTTTCCTTCAACTCCAGAGACTCTTACTCACATTATATATTCTAAAATATATATTGAAGTCTTGCGCATACTCACATCTGAATGTGATATAGTTCTGCCCAGATCTAGCACATCTGATTGTGATATAGTTCTGCCAGATCTAGCACATCTCTCTCTCTCTCTCTCTCTCTCTCTCTCTCTGAACCTTAAGTGCCCAGGGCACAAGGTGCTTCCGCAAGGGTTTTCTACAGACCTCTGTCCTTTGCCTTTTTTTGGGTCTTGCCCAAGTGAGCCCTCTATTGCTCAACATCGTCTCTGTTCTTCTCTGTGTCTCCTTTGATCTACGCTTACTTCTGTTACCCTGTGGTGTCCATCTTAGTGCTATTTTTGGTAGTGAGTTGTCAGTCATTCAGAGCACATTTCCCAACCATCGTCAGCATCTTTCCTCAATAATTGCTATCAGTGACTTCATCTGAATTTCTGCCAGCAAGATGTTATTTATGGTGTTTGGCCAAAATATTTTTCTAATTCTTCGTAAAAATTTAGTCTGGAAAGAATTCAGCTTTTTTCTATAGTTTTGGTGATTTTCTTGCATCTGGCACATCTAAGTGTGGTATATTTCAGCCCAGATCTAGCACATCTGAGTGTGATATATTTGTGACCAGATCTACCACATCTGAGTGTGATATTCAAGCATGTTTAGTCCCCGTCTGTCACAGTTATAACGCAATCTCATAAACAAAGACCAGAAGGAGCAAGGTAATGGTCAAATTCTAGGTCTTGTCCTGAATGCAAGTGACCAGAGAGCGTGAGCACCAACAATAATAATAATAGCAAACTGTGATCACATTAAAAAAAAAAGAAACAACGTGACTTTGCACAGTAAAGTAATTTAGCACAGTGTCATATTGTCAGGCTTTAAAAAATGACAAGAGAATAAGCATGATATTTTTAAAAAAATTTCTTCAAGTATGTACAAGAAGACATGAATAGTTAGTACATAAAACGAGGTATATCACTATACACCAGGCTACCGCTGTAAACCTGTAAGAACAAAATGTTAAAACTCTTTAGGAAAAAAAGTAGGAACAGTTTTGTACTTGTTCAATACATAGCGCTCATGTATATTGTGTTGTACTTGGGGTGCTCCTCTCGCTCGCTCTCTCTCTCTCTCCTTTTCTCTGTGTGTCTGTTTGTCTCTCTCTCGTTCTCTGTCTATCTCGATCTATCTGTCTCTCTCTCTCTCTCTCTGTCTGTCTCTCGTACTCCTTCTCGCTCTTTCTCTGCATTTCTTTCTGTCGTTCTCTTTTTTCTTTCGCCTACTCTCTCTCTCTCTCTCTCTACCTACCTCATTGTTAAAAACTCACATTGAGAAATCCCTATATTGCTGGTAATGCTCACCGTACTAGCCCTTCTGTCAGCCTCCTTCCTCTTACAAAGTGTGTCGACACCAGCTACAATTGTGGTGCCAATTCAAAAGCACTTAAGTAGAGGAAATAGGCTTTAGCGTTGCTAGTCTCAGGAGAAATTTGTTTCCGGGAGACGTGCCCTCTGTCCTCATTGTGCTGTTATAGGTATTCATCTGGTGACGAGAGAGGAGGGAGTGAAGAGAATTAGACGGGAAAAGTCTGAACCAAACATGAGGACTGTGGTCTATTGTAAGCTACCGACTGCAAAACAGATAAAAATTGAAAGGAACAAAACAGATTAAATAACTACAGATTCCAGTGAATGGACTGTTCTGTAGCACTTCTATAAACTCTGAACGGACTGTCATATCTATCCATTTCTTTCTCAGCTTTCTGTTCATCTAGTCATACAAACAAAACTTTACGTTGGACTGATTTTTCTTATATGCACCGTGTGGATTTAAACATTTGGGGCCTTTCATGACATAAAGTAAATTCAAACATTATCCTTCAAACATTGCTTGCCAAGTTACTATGTGAGTTAAACAGGGAAATCATTGGGAAATTTGCAGATGTTTGGAAAACAGAAACTGTAGTATTATTTTTCCATTTATGCGACAGACATAATGAATTTATTGTACAGTATTCAGATCTTGTAAGAAAACAAATTTTGCTTGGTACTTTTCGGAAATAGTATATGCCTGACCTGGGTCCTCCCATAATGAACAAACATTTCTTACTTTCTTTCTTTCTTTCTTTCTTACTTTCTTTCTTTCTTTCTTTCAAACACCCTTTCTGCAGTTTGCAAATTAGAATAAAACAGTGAGAAAGAAATAGCTCAGTTGACAACTGATACTTTGTAAGTACTTTTTGAATCTTGCTCATTGAATAGCTCAGGCTTATGACAATGGCGGAAAATTGGCTTGAATGTACACAAACGCACAAAAGCGTCAAACAGTTTTGTAACCGTGCGGTTGTCACACACTTAACTTACGTGGAAATAATGCTGCCCAGCGCATACCTGATGGTATAACCAGTTTTGTTCAAACTGTCTACGACATGTTCAGCTGCAATTCTATGAGGTGGGTGTTGTTGAAAAACAGCAGCGATCATCCTCTTCATGGCATATATGAAACAAGATTGTGAGATCGTGTTAAGAGCGTATAGCTTTCTGCAGCTCGCCTGCCGAGCACTAAAGCAGAATTAGAAGACTTGTCAGAACTAAATGTGACAGCTGGAACAAGAAATGACATCAAAGGAGTTTTATTCTGTGTCACATCTCTTTTGTGTGTGGAGTGTGTGTGTGTGAAAATGTCGACTGTGTGGTACAAAATGTTGAATCTTCTAGATTTCTGCAATAAAAATGTTCATGTAACATTGTCCCAGCTCTCATGTGGGACGGACAAGGTGGAATGTTGAACAGGCTCTGGAAGTTAGAGTCGTTTGATCTCAGGTGTAATCTACATAACTACCACAGGCAGGAGCTGGTTGATTTCAGTGTAATCTACATAACTACCACAGGCAGGAGCTGGTTGATTTCAGTGTAATCTACATAACTACCACAGGCAGGAGCTGGTTGATTTCAGTGTAATCTACATAACTACCACAGGCAGGAGCTGGTTGATTTCAGTGTAATCTACATAACTACCACAGGCAGGAGCTGGTTGATTTCAGTGTAATCTACATAACTACAACAGGCAGGAGCTGGTTGATGAGAGACCAAAACGTAACTTTCTGCGTATAGCGTTTGTCCTGATGGTGTCATTTCTTATTTTGGTCTCTTCTCGAACCATCACGTGTACATTATATGTACTATCAAGCTTCCTGGATTTATTCTGATTGGTCAGCGGGCCTCTTTGATCTGGCCACGGGTTATAACTGGTGGTTAGTTTTGAGCGGCAAACGGGCGTGAAGAAATCAGTTCATCACCGGACAACCAAGTGAGAGGTCGCAAAGTAACACGTTTTTATGCAGGAAACTTTCAGGGAGCGGAACAACAATACAACTCTGTCAGATCATCAGAGGAAGTTACCCCCCCCCCGACAAGTGTTTCGACCCTATTAAACTCCTGACACTCTGTTGGGAGGGGGGGGGCCTCTGGTCATGACTCCCTGAGATCTCTTGAGATAAAAAGCCTCTCTCCGCCTGATTGTTCAGGTTAGTGTACACAATTTGCTGTCCATCCTGTAACTTCCTTGCTTTTTGTAAACACTGTTTTGAAAGCAACAGATGATATTTTGTGTTGTTGGTGTTATTGTTATTGTTGTTGTTGAATAACACCTTCGTATGTCTGCTGTGCTGAATTAACAATAAACGTTGACGTTGTACAAGCTGATCACTGAACGTCTTTGAAGTCGTTACAATCGAAGAGATAGACTTGTATTCTTATAAAAAAAAAATCAATGAAGAACGATGAACAAAAGTATATTTTATATACAGATATGAGAACACAGGACAATAATCTGCAATGGATAGTTTATAAGTCCTTGCCAGGAATGCCACTTCGGATGTTGAAGTAGCCATTGAAACACTCTTCGTAGATCAGACAAACATCGAAACAACTAAAAATAAATATGGAATGAGACCACTGTAGTTAGGCAAAACATCCATATAGGATTAACACGCATTCGAGGTCGTGTACGTGGACGTGGTGTAGAAGTTAAGTGAATCAGATAAAGGGGGAGTGGGCGGGAGGGGGGCGAGGTTTGATGATGAAGATTCCCCCCAGAAGATGCCTATTTCAGAACATCTGCGTTGTAGTTTTGTTAGATAATATTACAACAAGATTTACAGTTCGCTTGGACACTGCTAAGTTATTGGTTGTATATGATGAGGTATAGACACTTGGAAGAAGTTTTTCGAAATGTTTGGGCTATCTTACAAATACTGTTAACAGTTCATGCAATAGTAGCCTTAGAAGAGATATATTTCCAGCAAACTCAGGGTGATAAAAAGAACATCGTGTAGAATTAGACGGGTTGAGTTTCAGATGAATGAAAAGAAAACCCAAACCAAAAGAACATTAAAATTTCATGAAGAACCAAAACACGTAAATATTTTTTAATGAAAGTGTCATACCTGTATTTGGAGTGCGCTGTCCTGTAGGCCTAAAGTGCAAACACACTGTCAGCTGGCAATATAAAGTTGTCGAACAGCTGTTATATCATAGTGTAAAATGATTTTCAAATCATCACTTGACTCATTTCGTTTTGTCTTCTTCCTCATATACCTTTCGGTGATGAGGGAACAAATAGACATCTTGATAGGACTTGACTGTTTGCTTCATATAAATGAGTATTTAATGCTTCCGTATTTTCCTCTCTCCATCTCCTACGTGGGCGGCCTCTTCTTCTGTTATCTACAAATATTAGTGTGACTGTTTTCTGTGGTATACTGTCAGGTGGTAACAGTGTAACATGGCCAAACCATGTAACTTGTTTCTGCATATAGTGTAATACTGGTATTACTCCAGCATTTGTCCTGGTAGTGTCTTTTCTTATTTTTGTCTCTTCTAGAATCATCGCATGTACATTATCTTTTCTAATCCAGCCTTTCATTGTCATATGGTGTCTTTTCTTATTTTTGTCTTTTCTTGAATCATTGCATGTACATTATCTCTTCTTACTCAGCCTTTCATTGTCCTGTGGAATGTTGACCTTCTACTTCTTAAAATCCACCCCCAAAAATCATTATACGAGGAATGATTGATAATTTCTCGGCAAAAGGTACAGCGCATTATTTGTGGACAACATTTTTGCGTTGTTTCTCAACATAGTCCCTCTGGAAGTTTATGCACTTAGTACAGCGATCCTGGAGCATACGAATCTCTTCTTTAAAAAAGTCAGCATATTGTGTCAGTAGAAAGTGGTCTACAGCATGAATGACGTCATCATCTGAAGCAAACTTACCACCAATGAGCTCCTTTTTTAGTTTGGTAAACAGGTAATAGTCCCAAGTGGCCAAATCTGGGGAATAAGGAGGATGTTCAAGAAGCTGGAAGCCGCATTTATGAATGACAGCCATTGCTACCACCGACTTGTGAACTGGAGCATTGTCTTGCTGAAAGATGACTCCTCTCGTCAATTTCCTTCGACTCTTTTCCTTCAGTTTGACCCGCAGTTGCTTCAAATGTTTAGCGTAATAGACCTCGGTGACCGTTCTTGCCCTTTTGAAGATAGTCTATCAATAGCATACTTTCTGAATCTCAAAGGATGGAAACCATCACTTTGCCTGGAGACAGAAGCACCGTTGCTTTTTTTGGAGATGATGTTTCCACTGCTTTGACAGTTCTTTGGTGTCTTGTTGAAAATGATGAACCCACAAGTAGCATCCATAGTCACAAATTGCTGGAGTAACTTTTTAGGATCTGCAGAAAAATGGCCAAGATTTTCTCTTGACATGCTGAGATGATGTAGTTTGTGATCAGCCCTAAGAAGTTTCGGGATTCACTGAGCAGAGACCTTTGTCATTTGAACATATAAACTAGGGAAAATGTACAGGTCTTCATTTAAACAGTCTCCACGTTCTACTAAATCCATTCCTGACACACACCGCCGGACAAGTCACACCTTACAATTTACACCTAAGTACTCTATTTTTAAAAAAAAATAGCATTCATGTGAATCTATACTTTATCTCCTCTCTCTATTTCTTCGTCCCGTATGTTTTTGTATGATTTAAGGCTCACGCCGAAACGTCACAACTTTGTAGTTGTTAAGTAATAAAGCTGTTCCTACATTTTTCCTAGTTTATACATTCTGGTATCATAGCTTTACTGCAGTGTTTCGTGTATAGTTATATACTTATACACTAATTATTGTTTGCCATTTGAAGAACATTGTAAATAATGGCATGAACACGATCCTGAGAGATGCCCAACTCTGTAGCAATGTACCGCTCAGTTAGTCATCGATCCCTCATTATCATGTCATGGATTCTGCCGGTGGTTTCATCGGTGGTTACCGTTCTTGGTCTTCTTGGACGGGGATCATCTTCCAACTCTCCCTTCCATGTTTGAATTGAGCTGCCCATTTCTTCACTGTGCTGTAAGAAAGGGCACTCTCCCCTAGAGTCTCTACATATCCTCATGGGTCTCCTTCGATAATAAGCTCTTGATGCAGAAGTAGCGAGTGACTGCTCGATGAGAAATTTTATCGATTTCTCAATTTCTGCCACTCCTTACCACTTCTGTAGTCTGTAAAAAAAATTTATTGCAGTTAATTTCCTGAAACGTGGTGTTTAATCTTACATTAACCTGATCTACAAATGCGCCTAATATCAACTGTGCGTCTCAAGTATTTGTACCTTATGTCGAGAACTTATCAATCATCCTGTAGTTTAAAACAACCGTAGTGAAGGAAAACAGAGGCACTCAGTAAAATAAGGTGTCAGAGAATAACTGTACAGCACCTGTCAAAGTTCCTGTCATAGACCCCGACTGTTATCACGACACTCACACAAATCTAACTCAGTTATCCTGGTCTGTATCAAGCACTATCATCCAAGTGTACCACACAAATCTAACTCAGTTATCCTGGTCTGTATCAAGCACTATCATCCAAGTGTACCACACAAATCTAACTCAGTTATCCTGGTCTGTATCAAGCACTATCATCCAAGTGTACCACACAAATCTAACTCAATTATCCTGGTCTATATCAAGCACTACCATCCAAGTGCCCAGTATTTCAGGTTCATGTACTTTTAACAGCAGGAAAAAATCCAGTATTGTTTACTTGATGCTGTTAGCAAACCTGCTGCTCTATGTCGTATAGCATTAGAAATGTCCACTAATTCTGGTTCATGTATTATTAGCAATATGAAAAATCCAGAATTCTTTATTTTAGGGCAGAGTGCTGTACAGATCTGTGGGATCTATTTTCAGTTTTCTAAATATCTTTCTACATTTTTGTTTGTTAACTCGTCGTTCTTCTTTTTCATAATCACAAATATTATCTCCATGTATTTGTTTCATCCTTATCTTCTATCTTTTTTTTATTGTAAAAAACTCTTAAAACACAGGCACATTTCACAGTGTGTATCTCAATTGTGTTGAATTTCAAGAGACCATAACAGAATACATTCATGTTACTTTTACTGCGCTGACATGGTGGCATATTGGCACGGTGGCTTGGTAACACGCGGGTAATTACGTTCGTGTTAGCGTGGGCTAAGGCATAAAGTTTAGAAGCCACTGCTTATGCGGACTCTTCTCTCCATAAGTTGTCCACCATCAAATCCCTCGTCTTAATGAGCAGGCTGGGGACATGAGTTCTGCTTCACGCAAGTTCTGGTAATGACAAGTCTCTGTAAAGCGCCAAATCATACCTCGTGGCTCATGCTGTGATGACAGGGGTGGTGGCACCTATGACCGAGTCCAGGAAAGCTTAATCTCCTGTGGTCAGGGAAGTTCATTCTTCGCTTTCCTACTCCGTAATTTATCAGCACAATGTCTGTATCTGTCTTTCTGACTGTCCGTCTGCTTATATGTCAGATCTTTCATTTTCGGATATCTATCTATCTATCTATCTATCTATCTATCTATCTATCTATCTATCTATCTATCTATCTATCTATCTATCTATCTATCTATCTATCTATCTATCTATCTATCCGTCCGTCCGTCTGTCTGTCTGTCTGTCTATCTATCTATCTGTCTGTCTGTCTCTGTGTGTGTGTGTCTGTCTGTCTGCCTGTATATATATATATATATATATCTGTCTGTCTGTCTGTCTGTCTATCTGCTTGACACTGATATTTCTGCCTATAGGTATTTTATGCCTGTGTATCTAACAATTCAGTCACTCCACATGTATGTATTCTTTCTGCCTTCTTCTGTCTGTCTATCTGTCAGTGGTTCACATGCCTTCTTGCGTATCAATCATTCCACGAAATAACTGTACCTGCTACGTAGGTTAAAAATTGCTGATAAAAAATATGGCTGAAATACATAGGCTTTCATTATAAAAAATCATTAACTTGTACAGTCTAAAACATTTCACTTTCACACTTTTCTTCATTATCATGTACAGTATGTTTTTAAAGTCTCACTACACTTTCTATGAAAAAAACATTGAGAAATGAAGAAAATGACGTCATTATAAAATGTGCTAAAAAGTCATTTAATAAGCTACAATAGTGATTGCAATGATACAACGCTGTTTTGGGTTAGCTGGAATGTACCACATTATAACAGGTGTTGGAAATGTCCACCACGGGCTTCAAGACATGACTGTACACATCTCTTCATATTGTCAAATACCTTGTGCAACGTGTCTGTTGTTATTTCTTGAATGGTAATTCTGATTGCTCTTTCAGGTCCTCAATTGTTTGTACATTATTTTTGTAAACATTTCCACAGTTCCCGTATCACAAAACCTATTAAACAAATTTCTAACCGTAGTGCGATGAGGAGGTTGTTTATCACGAAATTTTGCTATAAATCTTTGAACAACCATCCGTGTGTATCGACCACAATTTCGAAACAACAATTGTTCAACCAAAAAAAATTATTTCTTCCATTAATAACACCATTCTGTTTTGAGTGCAAAAAAATTGGCAACCATTTTTCTTCACGATTGACTGTGAAGCATTTTTGATGACGGCATTTTCTTAATTTTTACATAGAAAGTGTAGTGAGACTAAAAACACCATGTAGCTATCATTTCATAATCAAATAGCTTTCACTTCGTCATAGTGTAGACGTCACTTAATCATCATGTAGCTGTCGCTTAATCATCATGTAGCTGTAACTTTATCATTATGTAGCTATGATTGTATCATTATGTAGCTACCACTTTTACCGAAAGATCGCTAGTGGAACGTTTTTTTTTATGACCACAGCAGCGTATGTTAGAGTATGTAAAGAATTAGCAGTTTTTGCTCAGCTAACAGCCCGCACGATTACTTGGAGCATGCAAACAGGACAAAACGAACATATAGTTCTAAAACGTTGAACTCTTTTTTCCCTAAAGCTTCTTCATTTCTGTAAAAGAAACATTATTAGTTTTTACATTCGACTACAGCTGGCATCACACATCAGCCGTGGATTATAATTAAGGAACCTACTCATTTTGAACAATTTTAGAGAGTTTTTTATCTTTTTTTTGTTCTTACAGTTTGTTAAATGTCTGAAAAGCCATGAAGTCTCTATTCATTTTTATTGTAACACCCTTCGTCATGGTACCTCACACTGTTCAGAACCACTCAAGTCGAATCGAGGAAAATATAGTTAATAATAAGCTTAGCAACTCTGACATCATTCATCAAAGTTTATTGTACTTGTTGTAAGTCTTTTCTCTGCACCTCCTCTTCGTTGTTGTTTGTTTTCTATGCGGAAGACGCAAGTTGAAACCACTTGTTTGTTGGCTAAGAATTCTCATATTTGTTAGCAGTAAATAATGTTACAGAATTGTGCTAAAGCGACAAGCATATACCATTTATATATATAAAAACTAAAAGCGTAAACACACTGTCATAGGCTAGTCTGTAGTAGTTCAAACATGATGAACTAACAGTTATTTAATCATAAATTCTGTTACGTCGTTCATTTTGATGGTATAACAGTTTCATAAAAATAAACTATAACAGTTTCATAAAAATAAACTGAAATAAAACAAAGAGTGTCACAGTACAAAACTGGAATAATACAGAGAGTGTCACAGTAACAAACTGGAATAAAACTAATAATATCAGTAACAAAACGGGATAAAACTAAGAGTATCACAGTAACAAACTAGAACGACTTGACATAGAGTTTGACTAGGTTCTCAGTATCATCACAAACGATACACTCTCACAGTCGCTCCACCGCTTGTGCCAGTGATTATTGCAAAGAATGTTCATCGACGGTAACTTGTATTAGTTCTTGATGATGAGCCATCCAGCGATGACGCCATTTTTGGACTTACGAAAGTTTACATTGGACTCCAGTCAGTGTCGCTCTCCGCACAAAGTCCGCAGCTAACGTTTCAAGCCGAATCAGGTCACATTATAGTTCACTTTTGGCAGAGAGACGCAGCGAAGTATCATCAGTGTTGTCTATGCGAATTTATAGCGCACAGTGGTGCCATAGCACTGACTCAGTCGCTCGACACACGGAACCAGATCAATAATGAAAGAAATAATGAAAGCAATAATGACAGTGTTGCTAGTTTGATATGTTTGTGCGTTCCTGTTCACACCACACTCAGTCAAACAGCGAAAATTCACCACAAAACACAAACACTTTCAACCGACAGCACAGGAATCCACCACCACATCGAATATACTAGCACATGAAGTAAAGCTTGTGAGAGCGTGAATTTGTCAAAAGCGACCTACACCATGGCTGAACCGGAGGTCAACAAATTGTAAGAAAACAACGAGTGTCACAGTAACAAACTGTAAGAAAGCAACGAGTGTCACAGTAACAGACTGTAAGAAAGCAACGAGTGTCACAGTAACAAATTGTAAGAAAGCAACGAGTGTCACAGTAACAAACTGTAAGAAAGCAACGAGTGTCACAGTAACAGACTGTAAGAAAGCAACGAGTGTCACAGTAACAGACTGTAAGAAAGCAACGAGTGTCACAGTAACAAATTGTAAGAAAGCAACGAGTGTCACAGTAACAGACTGTAAGAAAGCAACGAGTGTCACAGTAACAAATTGTAAGAAAGCAACGAGTGTCACAGTAACAGACTGTAAGAAAGCAACGAGTGTCACCGTAACAAATTGGAATAAAACAAAGAGTGTTACAGTAACAAACTGGAATAAAACAAAGAGTGTTACAATTGAAAGTGTAAAAGATTGTTACACTAACAGGATGAGATAAAACAGAGGTTTTGAATCTGTCTTTCTGCAATAACAATCTAATGCATTCAACAAACGAGAAAGAAAAAGATTTGCAAATGGCAAATTGCAATTTTTCACAATCAAAGGTAGTGAAAAATCTCACAATGTCAAGTGCCAATGATACAGTGATGATCTACGCCGACAAAATAATATGTTAAAAATAATGACTAAAGAGTTACGGGGAAAGGTATAGAAAAGCTAAACCACAGTCTTTTCACAAATACATCCACCAGTCACAGAAATTGGTAATAGCCACTTGTGCCATCTCCGCTGGGAAGCTTGACTGTAATGGATCTCTAACTTTCGGAAGCGATAATAGCATATTCAAATGAAGCTTGACAGAAAGGTTAGTACCACACGCAAAACAAGTTTGATGGAAGTGATAACACTACATCTAACAAAAGTAACTACGAGAATGCAAAACCTTTAGCCAGAGTACTCCCAAGATGGTCATCACTAAAAGCGAATGACCCGGAAATGAAATCCAAGATTAGGCACTTTCAAACTCCGCTGCCATGACAATCAATCAAACCTACCATAGAAAGCAGTAATCAAGAAAAGAAGTGGCAAGAAGATAAATATAAAATAAGAAATTACCAAGGGAATGGCAGAAATAAATACAAACTATGATTGCTTTATGGAAAAGGCCCGTGCAGTTTATGTATGAAACTGTTCGCACACAAAATGGCAACTTTGTATGATATGAGGGGAAAAAGCAAGAAACACTAAGAAAAGGTCGATATAAATCATAGATATAAAGGGGACTGATTGAGAGGCCGTGTTGGACGAGAACATTATAGTATTGTTACAGAAATGACACTGACAGTGTGGTCCTCCGTCCCAAGTGTTGGTCTCATGTGTCATGTTCAGCACGAGTTTCAAGAGCCTGATGGTTGCCAACATTTACAATGTGTGTTCCAGAACTGATAGAATGAGCCATTTGTGTCTGTTGTGGTGAGCGCTTCATGGAATTCCGATCATTGTTCAGCACAAAATCTTAGGCACATAACGTTTTATTGTTTTCTATTTCACATTATATTTATTGAACAGTATATACATTATATTTTATGAAATATAACATTTTATGCACAGTAACATTTGATACCACATAAAACTTTATACCACATAACATCTTATACTACAAAACATTTTATACCATATAACATTTCACTGTACATTTTATGTGTCTCAGATTTTGTGCAGCATAATTTATTCCACATAAACTTTCACACAATACAAAGTTTTATGCAAAACATTTCGTGTTGTATACTCGTAACAGGTTATATTCCATACATCTTACATCCTTCCCGTGCCCTTAAACGTCACATAGGGCCCGCAAGGTAGTTCGCCAAGATGTCCTATCTTCGGCGAGTTTTTCAATCTCACCAAGGGATGTTATGCCCAGTGAATTGGCTTCTCTTAACAATGTTCTCTTCAGAGTTTCACGTGATCGACTCTTTTTTTCGACCTGTTGTGTTCCATTTGATAGCTTGTTTGGAGATTCTCTGATTGTTTCTTCTCATCACATGACAGAAATATGTCCATCTTCTTTTTCTGATCAACCATGAGACAGGTTGTTGTTTGCTCATCTGTCTGATCTCTGCGTTGTTCTTGAATTCGTTTCAATTTATACCGAGTATTTTCCTTAGGCATTTGTTTTCGAAAAAGTCTAATTTCTTGTCTATTTTTTTAGTTGATTTCCAGCTTTCACATGCATACATGAGGGTGGATATTATGGATATATTTCATAGCATGTTATTTATTATATATGTTTATGTGACATAACTTTTTATGTCATAACGTCTTACGTCACATAACAGTTTATGTAACGTCAATTTTTGTTCTGTAACATCTTATGTCACATAACTTTTTATTTCATACAACATCTTATGTCACATAACTTTTTATTTCATACATCTTACAAGGGATGATTGATAAGTTCTCGGGATAAGGTACAAATACTTGAGACGCACAGTTGATAGTAGGTGCATTCGTAGATCAGAGTTTCAAGAAATTAACTAAAACCATTTTTTACAGGCTACTGTAGTGGTAAGGGGTGGCAGAAACTGAGAAAATGGATACAATTTCTCATCGATCTGTCATTCGTTACCTCTGCATCAAGAGCTTATCATCGAAGGAGATCCACGAGGATATGGTAGAGACTCTAGGGAGAGTGCCCCTTCTTACAGCACAGTGAAGAAATGGGTAGCTGAATTCAAACGTGGAAGGGAGAGTCTGGAAGATGATCCCCTTCCAGGACGTCCAAGAATAGTAACCACAGATGACACCACCGGCAGAATCCATGACATGATAATGGAGGATCAACAACTAACTGAGCGGTACATTGCTACTGAGTTAAGCATCTCCCAGGAACGTGTTCATGCCATTATTCACAATGATCTTCAAATGACAAAGGTCTCTGCTCGATTGGTCCCGAAACTTCTTGGACCTGATCACAAGCGACAGCGTCTCAACATGTCAAGAGACAATCTTAGCCATTTTTCTGCAGATCCTGAAAAGTTTCTTCAGCAATTTGTGAGTATGGATGAGACTTGAGTTCATCATTTTCAACCAGACACCAAAGAACAGTTAAAGCAGTGGAAACATTATGGATCCCCACTTCCAAAAAAGCAAGGGCGGTTCTGTCTGCAGTCTAAGTGATGGCTTCCAGCTTTTGGGATTCAGAAGGTGTGCTATTGGTAAACTATCTTCAAAAGGGCAGAACGGTCACCAGGGCCTATTACGCTAATCCTGTGAAGCAACTGCGGGTGAAACTGAAGGAAAAGATTAATTGATTTTCCTCTTCAACAATCATAACCCCTCCCCACTAGGCTCCGCTCTCTTTTTCTCACTTGTTACACATAGTTCAGAACCTTCTCACAGCATCACATTACAACCCCCCACCCCATCTATAATCATCTATTTCACCTTCGCCTGGCTAGGTTAACATTGTATAACTCTCTCTCTCCTCTCCACGGTTTCCCCGCCCACCAACTTCAGTTACGACCCACCAATCACACATCACAAGCCTCCATTTACACATTCTCTACGTTCCACCATGCGCATTCCTGACACACAGCGCGGGACAAGTCACATCTACTTACAAGTTACAACTAAGTGCCCTATTCATTTTGTTTCCTTTTTTTTTAACATAGCATTCATGTGAATCTATACTTTATCTCCTCCTATTTCTTCGTACTGTATGTTTTTGTATGATTAAGACTCACGCCGAAACGTCACAACTGTGTAATCGTTAAGTAATAAAGCTGTTCCTAATTTTTTTCTAGTTTATATATTCTGGTATCACAGCTTTACTGCAGTGCTTCGAGTATAGTTGTTTACTTATACACGAATTATTGTGTGTTACTAAGAATGCATCGGTGAGCTATATGGAGGAGAAAGAACAAAAGTAACACCAGATACTGAAAACTGTGATGAACCAACAGTACTTGAAGATGAAATTATGGATGCCATCAAACATATGCAGAAAGGAAAAACAACCGGGCCTGATAATATAACAGTAGAAGAAACAGAGGCGCTAGAGAAGATGGCAATAAAAATAATAACCAAGTTACCAAATGACATTTACAACAGTGGTTATATGCCAATCGACCTGCTTAAATCCAAGTTTATAGCAGTACCAAAGAAACCAGGTGCAAAGAAATGTGACGACCACAGGCCTATCAGCCTCTCATGTCACATAACGAAGCTACTTCTGAGAATTATTATGAGAAGAACAAGGAAAAAAATAAAAATCGAAATAACAGATGAACAGTTTGGATTTGTTGAAGGGAACACAAAATGCCATTTATGCTTTACAAACACTAACAGAAAGAGCTTTAGAAGTACAGAAAGATCTCTGCTTATGCTTCATTCTCTACGTTCCACCATGTTTACACCAAGGCATTCCACAAGGTGAAACATGATGTGATTATTAAAATACTTGAAGACATCATCTTAGATGGCAAAGACCTGAGGATTGTAAAACATCTATACTGGCAGCAGGAAGCAGCGATTCGAGCTCAAAATAAAATTGGAAAATATCAACCAAAACAAACAAACAAACAAACAAGGAGTGCGACAGAAATGTGTACTATCTCCAGACATTTTTTCTCAATATAGCGAGCATATTCTAAGAACATTCATTACAGAATCAGGTACAAAAATAGGATGACACAATAATTACAACCTTTGGTATGCTGATGACACAGTACTGATAGCTGAGAACCAACAAGACCTGCAACATCTCTTGGAAAGTGAACAGAAAGGCCTTACTTTGAACATAAAAAAGACAGAGACTATGGTTATATCTAAGAAACAGGAAACAGAATCCACCAAAATGCGGTATAAAATTAAATGGAACTATTCTAAAACAGGTGCAGAAATTCAAATACCTTGAATCAGTAATAACTTCAGATGGGAAATGCAAAACAGAAATTAAGAACAAAACAGGCCAAGAAAAGACTGCATTTCAAAGAATGAGAAACATATTATGCAACATCATCATCATCATCATGTGCCGTGCCGAATGGCGTTGGCTATAATGCATCTCCAGTGTACACGATCCTTCATGTAGGCCACCAGCTCAGCTGGTGATCTCCTCTCACACCATCCCGTCAGACTGTCCATTATCATTTGTCTTGGTCTTCCTCTTGATCTTCTTCCTTCTATTTTTCCTGTTGTTATACTATTTTCAATGCCCCCTCTTCTCATACATTCTTCATTAGTTAATTTTGCTGTCAAGGGACATATTGGTGTAACCTTGTTTCACCAACAGTGACTTACAGGTATCAGTCGATTTCGTTTCTCATCGGCATTCAAACGTATCGCTCCCACTCAGATCACTGCTTCTGCATACGTAAATTACAAATCGAACGCTTGTCATTGATATCTCTAATGTCTTAGGAATTGTTTTAGTAAAAATTCGTCAGTCTGCCCAAATCAGGCCATGAACATGATTAATTTCTGGAGCTGATACTGTTGAAATATGAGTTAATTATTCATCTCCCAGATGGTGCTGCATCTCTGCATCTTCGATCTCAAAATCTTCAAGCAGAAACTTGTCACTCAATGTTTGTAGCAGACGCTCGTGGATTTCCTTTGGAATTTTCTTCTCCAGAAACGGGAACTTATGAGGGCCAGGAGTTCTAATCTTTAAATGTCCACACATCGTTTATCTATCATTGATTTCTTAAAAAAAAAAGATAAAACATTAGTCCTACGATCATGCAAAATTGGCACTTTAAATTATAAAATAACACTCCTTCCAGCTACAGTAACAAAATTGTGCACAGATTTTGGGACGTGAGTTAGGACGATAACTTCTCAGCACCCATCCGTAAAGTTAGTTAATTTCTTTGCCAATTTTTGTTCCTCATAGTTTTTTCTTACATAATAAAAAGTGCGTATGCCAAGAACACTCTTTCCTTTGACGAAATGCTAACACTTGATGGAGTTACACACACACACACACAAAAACAGAGTATAATAAATGAAACTAAAACACCTTTTATTAACCTGAAAGACATCCGGGATTCCCTCCTGAGGTAATAATAGTAACAAAATAAAATTGTACCAAAGCCGTGTGCTGTCTGTACTTCAGTATACATTAGATTGTTGGAAATCAGTCGAAAAGGAAATGGTTAAATTATTCTCATTTCATACAGCTTGTCTAGGAAAGATCCTCAATATTTACTGGCCATGGACAACAAAATAGCAAAGACGTACTTGCCAGTGTGAATAAGAAGACATGCAAGACGTAAGCACCACAAAAATGCTGGAAGTTCATTGATCATGTCTCACACAGGGACCCATCAAACAACCTGGCCAAGGACTGTAGAAGCAGAGATGAACAGCATACAACATGGCAAGGGCACCAAACAAAAGCTGATGCAGTTTATGAGGAGTGGGTATAATTTGTTGCTGCCCTACAAGAACCACAAGATTTACAGCACAATGACACATCACAATGACACAGCACAATGTCACAGCACAATGTCACAGCACAATGACACAGCACAATGACACAGCACAATGACAGTGATGATTATAATGATGCTGGTAGTGGCAAATAATAATGAAATGTAATTGTCTTTTCTATAACATGAGGCGTTTTAAGAAGTACATACAGCAACCGCTAGACAAGCATGATCTTGGAACATGCCACTATCTAATACCTAAAATATCCGTGATGTCTCAGAGGTCATCAGTGTTTAGTCAGAGATTTAACTTGCAGACATTTGAAGATGCATTCATCTGTAGCTGAAATGACAAGACGTTAGCCAGGTATACTTGTAAAAATAAACTACAATCTTCATTATAACTGAAAGGACGAGACCTGATTAATAAAAACGAAATATAACGATTAAGAAATAGTGTAAAGCCTTTGTGATCATATAATATGTTGCTCTCTGTAGACAGTTGCTCATCAGACCAGCTATAAGAATTTGCGAAATGTAAGAATCTTAACCTTTGTTTTCTAGGCCAGCGGTTCTTAATCCTTTATAGCCGTCAACCGCTTTCTGGCCTAAGAATATCTGTGCACCTCCTTTTCCGGCTTGAAAGCGTCCATTGAATCATCATTAAAAATAAAGCAGTAAATAGAAGTCAGATGACATTAATATTTTTTTTATAATTGCGGGTCTATGGACCCCAAACTAAAGAACCACTTTTCTAAGCGCTTATGTATCTTAGAATAGAAGAATTTGTATCTATGTCGTGTCAAGATAGACTTGTGACGCAGGCTCAGTAGTAGATTCAAGAAGAGAAAAAGAAAAAAAACATAAAAGTCGAAATTTCAAACTCCCTGTATCATTTAGACAAAAAAAGCTAAGGCCAACTTATCTTCACCAGATTTTGGCCACGTTTTGTGAGTCACACTCTTACCGACTGACAATCTGACGTGGCCTAAGGCCTCTATTAAAAGATTTTTCTTGTAGAAGAAACTTCAGAAGTAGTCAACAATTCATCTGCCTTTTTCTCTGATGTCGGCTAGCACTCTCTGGCATAAGCCAAAGAGATGAGAGCTTATGAATAATCAATGTTTGAGCATATTCTGTTCCTATTTGTGGGGCTTCCTTTTAAAATATCAAGCGGGGGACAAAGATTTGCAAACTCACGAATGCAAGAGATTTAGTCAGATATTTAGCCTCTAATGTTAATGTTATATTTGTCAGTTCTAAAAAAGGGCCAGCTTATATACATTATGTCCAACAGCAGATTCTTTTTACCTCTACTCAGGGACTGAAAAAATAATCACTGCAGCCCGCTCCCAAGCCGACACCATGTTGTGCCTCAACATCTTCACCACATCAGCAGCGCTGAACACCAGCTCGAAATTCCTGAGAGATAGAAGAAGATGTCGATTTTATCACCAAGAAAATATTCCTATTTTATAGTGAACTGCTATTTCTATAATTAAGACGTATAAGACATGTATACAAGAGCGAGCAGTTACCAGTCACATGTCTGTGTCTGATGTGTGAGTCTGAGGCAGGAAATCATGAATAAAATGACAAAAGATTTTCACCAACAACAACAGAACTGACTGTCTTCATAAAGAAGCGTGAGAGCAAGTACACGAACGCCAGTCTCAGATCACTGGGACTTACAAACACTGGATTAGATTAGCCAAATAATTTTTAGAACACCAAAAACGAAAGATAAAATAATCAGCCAAAGTAAGAAAAATAATTTGAAATGAATGACAGAAATTACTGATCTAAATTTGGAATTTATTGAACTTTTGTTTATTTCTCTTCTGGTGCACATCATTTCTGTCGCTTTATGATAGGGCGTTATGGCAACACTCCAGAACTCCTGAATCTTTGATCTGATCTTTGATGTCTGCAATTTCTACACGAGCATACAGGCAATAATTCTCCTCTAGGTGCTTGTCTGAAACATCTGAACCAACAGGTTAACAGTATCACACCAGTCAAGTCTAGAAATGATGGCCGGAGTAGCTGTTTCTGTTATCAGATATTGGAGACCATTCTTCTTCCATAGCTTTCCGAGGCATTAAGACTCATTGCTGCAGATAAAGTTCTCCATTTCTCTCTATTCTTAATCTTCTCTCTCCAGATGCTGACACCAATTTCTTTTATATCCTCTTCTATGTTGTCCTTCCATCTCTGTCTTGGTCTACCATTTGATCTTGTTTGCCTCATCTCTTGTGCATACATAATTTTCGTTTGTCTGTTCACGTCCATTCTTTCTACATAGCACAACCAGATTAGTCTGTTCAGTTTCAAGACATTTATAATGTGTTGAGATTTAAATAAGCTGTTAGTTCAGTGTTCTTTCTAGCTCTCCATTCTCCGCTGTTGGTACCCTTTATGGGCCCAAAGATTCTTCTTATTATCTTGTTCTCAAAGATCTGCAATTGTTGTTCATCTTTCTTCGTTGTACTCCATGTTTCTAATCAGTACGTGACGGCTGGTTTTGTTATAGTTTTGTAGATTGTTACTTTGGTGTTTTGGGACAGAATTGTGGATTTTAACAGGTGTTGCAAGACGAAGTATATGTTATTCCCCATCTGTACTCTGCTTTTAATTTTCTCGCTTACTATGTTGCTTCTGTTGAAGCTTGTGCCTAGATATGTGTATGTTTCTGCTTTCATAATGATCATATCTCCAACATTTATATAATCTGGATCATTCTGCCTCTGGTTTCTTGATATCTTCGTATACTCTATTTTATCTTGGTGTTATCAGGTACTGATGATTTCTTGTATAGTTTCCCCCATTATATCATTGTGATATATTATCTCCATTACTATTCAACCTAGTACTAGAAAAGTTAATCAGAAAAGTGAACGAAGAAAGTGGTACAGAATAGCAAACTAAAATACTAGGATAAACTGATGACAAGGAGACCATACACCAATATATATTTACTTACACACACGCGCGGGCGTATGCGCGCATTAGACACACATACACATAGATTTCTTTTTATAGGATACATTTCCCTTTCCTCATCATTGTCTGCTTCAGCTGAGAGTGTCAACAAATTTTCAGTAGGTTGCTCTTTTTTAAAATAATATTTTAAAAGATAATTATAATTTTTTGTCCATTAAAGGCTATTCTTATTATTTTTATTGATATCATCATTAATTTTGTGATACATAGGTTCTTGTAAGTGCTGTGTTTGATGTATGGAATACAATAAATATTAGTAGCGCATGAGAGAACATATGTTAATTACAGTACATCGTGTTAGTGTTTCTAGAACAATCTAAACATTTCAGGCTCACTGTTTATCTCTAGTGTGCTATAAATGGTGCAACATTTCCAGAAAGGCAAGAGAGAACGGCATCTGAAGTAACAATGCTACTGATAAAAAACACAGGATAAACATGATCTCGGTGGTGGAGCTGTCAGAGGAGCTTGCTTCATATGTCGCTTGTGGAATTAAATAAGAATATTTAGCACTCTTCGTTTTACATAATACTATGAAGATTTCCATCATAACATCATACACCAGGAGCTTGAAATTACAGAAATATGCAACAATGTTATGTATCAGTATCATGTATCAGTATCATGTATCAGTATCATGTATCAGTATCATGCATCAATATCGCATATCAGTATCATGTGTCAGTATCATGAACCAGTAACATGTATCAGTATCAAACTTCGGAGATATGTTGAAAGTCTAGGCTGGTCGGTAGCTTTTTTCTCTTCCTACCCTCAAGGTAGTGTATCAGTGAGCACAGACACGGATGTGTAGTAGCAAAACAGTCCCTGAACATGTAGAATATCTGCCTGCAGGGTAAGGCATATCGACCTTCATTCGCATTTACGGCTTTCAGTGAATCAAGGAAGAAGTAGAAAATGACATGAAGTCCATATTGTACCAGTTGATATATCCCCGGTGTGTGTTTTACGACGATTTTCTTCTGTCATTTTTATCACCAGTAATAAAAGGAACTGCATACATTGTCCCACTATTATGGCCAAGATAAAACCAAAGTGACCTGCTCACCGTTTAACTTTCTTGAAGATCTTTGCTTGAGATGTCCAAGGAACGTGGCCCGGTATCCTGCTTGAGCAGTTAAGTGAAATATTTTTTTCTCTAGAAATCGATGCTCCTTCTCCGAAACACGTTCACAGGCTACACTTGACTACCGTTGCTTTTGATCAGCGAGTCTCAAACTATCTCAAGCTTCGGACCAGCAGTTTTTATCTCCACACCCCTACCCTCTTTCATGTTGGATGGACTGCCATTATTTCATTTAATGCCTGGATATACAGTAGCTAAATGTGTGAATGAAATGTTTAAAGATGGAGATCACTAGCATCAAAATAAATGTACAGAAAAATAGCAATATCCTTATGTTCTATCTCTGAAGAGACTGTTGCCAACACTTTCTGGGCTCATTAAAAGAAAAACACGGTAATTAGACAGAAATTTCCAAATACAAAATAATTTTTGTTTTGAATGTGTGTTACATTCAGTTCTAAAGGTTGATGAAGTAGGTTTAGAATGTAGGTATCTTTAGTTATCTACTAGCAATTATCTTCTTATTTTTTCTACTGTGGACAGCATGGAAAACTTCATCATTTAGCAGGATTTTATCACGGCTATTTGATCTTCGTAGCTTCTCGCTTTACATCTGAACTGAATGGTGAATCTTTACAGTCTTTAATTTTTATAGCAAAATTTACTAGTTTGCAAATAGAGAGAGCGAGAGAGAGAAAGAGAGAGAGAGAGAGAAAGAGTGAGGGGGAAGGGAGGGAGGGAGAGAAGAAAGGAGGGGAGGGCTAATATGCTGCAGTTCTCTGTCTATTATTAGTCGTAGAGCCAATTGTTCCAGTTTTATTCAACATTAGCCATCCCCTTCTTCGCCTATGAAATAAAAATATCTTTCTCTGCAAAAAGAAAAAAGAACCAAATTTCATTACGGTAGCCTATCGTCTGCAGTTATTGTTCTGTTGGGATCTTAAACAATCGCAAGCGATCAATCGAGCTACACGATACATTCTCCATTTCTAGTCTACGTAGCATTCCAAGGTGTAAAGAAATCAGACCGGGGGGGGGGGGGGAATGGGGGGAGGGAGGAAGGGGGAGAGAACGACTTTTACTTTCGAAGGGTAAAGAACTCAGCAGGCAGAAAAGTCTAACATTCTGCCTTTCATCTCTCAACATTCACTCTGTCACACACGTTCAGTGTGTACTATTAGAAACATGATAGGCTTGAATAAAATGATCAAACATTTACATAAAACCTCTTACTAGTACATTCAGTTGTATACATAAACCAGGAACACGCTGTGTAAAAGCGTCTATATTCTAACAGATTCATTATAGTCAAATAGATATATACTTAATAGACTTAAAGTAATGAGAGAGAGAGAGAGAGAGAGGGAAAGAGATGAGTTGAACAAGAAAGGATGAGGAAATTTTAAAGGAAGGCCTTTATTAATATCGTGAACTTTTTACTGAAAGCTAGTCAGGGGAGCAGTAGTAAAATAGGAAAAATATTCAGATATTTTTGGATGAGAAGACTGAGAATATTTTGGAAAGGAAAGAAGATGTGAAGAGCTACAAATTCGGCACAAAAAACAAAGAGGAAATGAGAAAGACATAGTTCTCTATGGATGAGTGAGAGGATGAGACAAAATCGTTAGAAGACAGATAGAATTTGCGTTTAAAAAATATATAATAAAAACAAAGATAGCATGCGCGTCATGGAAAACTTTGTGACAGGTCACGTGATCGAGTGAATAGGGAAAGAATGAGAAAAGATTAATAGAACCAATGCTGAAAGAGAGAGAAAGAGAGAGATACGAGAGAGTGAGCAAATAAATGAGAGAGCAAGCAGGTAAATGAAAATGTGAGCAGGTAAATGAAAGATCGAGCAGGTAAATGAGAGATGGAGTAGATAACGGAGAAAAGGAGCAGAGAGAGGGAGCAGGTAAATGAAAAAGAGAGCAGGTATATGGGAGACAGAGAATGAGATGACCAGAGAGACTTTTCGATGATAATGATGAAGAAAATGAAGAAAGCAAAATGAGAACGAGAATTGGAAAAAGAAAAGGACAGACTTAATTTAATGCACAGATAGTAAAGTCTACGAAAGACACATAGATGAAGCGACAGAGAAGTAGAAAAGACACACACAAAGAAAGAGACAGATATATACAGAGAAAGACACACAGAGAGAGATATATACATATAGAGAGATAGAAACACACAGAGAAAGATACAAAGATGTAGAAAAAGACACACAGAGAAAGATACAGAGATGTAGAAAAAGGCACACAGAGAAAGATACAGAGATGTAGAAAAAGGCACACAGAGAAAGATACAGAGATGTAGAAAAAGGCACACAGGGAAAGATACAGAGATGTAGAAAAAGGCACACAGAGAAAGATACATAGATGTAGAAAAAGGCACACAGAGAAAAAACAGAGAAGCAGAGAAGGACATTCAAGGAAAGAGACATGTAGAGAATAACAAACAAAAAAGTAGAGAAAGAGACAGAGATGTAGATAAAAACATGCAGAAAGGGAGAGATACAGGTGGACAGAGAGAGTGAGAAAGAGAGACAGACAGACAGACAAACGGACAGATAGACAAACAGATGGACAGACAGAGATACTGAGAGAAAGACAGAGAAGGAACTCTACAGAAAACTTAGAAATAAACAAACAGAAAAAAATTCTAATGACCTCATGGGCATTTGTGGTCCACATGAGAAAGTAGCGTATTGACTTTTGCCTGTAATGATTTCTCTCCTTAAGTTCACATACTAGTTATACCTCATTGGTATTTCTTCATGCCAGATATTCACATGAACTATACGTCATTAAAGAATGTACAGATACATTCTTCATAATCTTCTTCTGTGTATTTACACGGTGTTAAAACTAACTCTCCAAGGCTTCCTATCTTAAATGAGTGAGATCGTGTGAGATGAGATTCTCAGTTCCTGATTGTCTTCAGTTAAGCCACCTGACCTAAGAAACAAAGTGCGACTAAGATGTAAATAATGTAGTTAGACTTTTAAAAAATGTAGGTAGGAATAGCTTTATTCATTACCTGAGCATGCACATGTAACGTTTCAGGATTACGCCTTATTTGTACCCAAAAAAAAACCATAAATAACAACATAGAACTAAAACGTATGTGCAAAAAAAAGACTAAAATTAACATGTACGGTAGTGTGCGGAACATTGTATCTTTATTTTTCTGAAAAGAAATTTGTAACTATTTATCAAATACTGGTTCTAAACGAGTTCCTAGCTGGAGAGTCGGCTGCTCCTAGTTCAAGTTAATAATAAGCCTGCACAGCTGTTAGGCTGTTTAATGCTAATTATTGCATTAAATTACCTCTTGTCTTCATAACTGATCGACTGTGATGAATATTTGATAAGTGTGTATGGGGTTGAAGAAGGCAAACTTGACAGATTCAAACAAAATTTCACACCCAAGCATCGGTGAAGTGAACATTTCTATCTTGTAAAAAATTAATTGAATAAAGAGGAAATTATTTAAAACCAAACAAAAAGATTTAAACTGATCACGAAACAAACATCTCTCACAGGCCAATAATTATGCAAACAGAAAAGACGACTAATGGAGCAAGGAGTATTCAGTTTAATAATAATTGCGTGGAAAGAAAATAATTTCCAGAATTATTATTTGAAAACTAAAAATTATGAAGATTAAGGAGTCATTTTAAAGCGAACAATTATAAAAAGAGAAAACCATTACAAAAAATGACGTGAGCAAGTGAATATTTCCTTATTTCTTTACATTATTTACACAGAGAATATTTAGAAAACAAAGATTCGCAGTCCAAGATTTTATTCCTGGACTAAGTGTGGACAAGTCAAAACAAGAAAGACTAGCACTCCTTTTCCAGCTGAACAGTCTCGCCAGAGTTCCCTTGATATTTACCTGGCAGTCCTTGAGAAGCAGTGAGTTCTTGTCTTTATCGACTGTTCTCAGCATTTAAAACCTTTATTAAAATGCGCGTAAGAGTGCTGCCTTATATAACGAAATTAATTCATGCTAAGTCACTTTTTTTTAAAAGCCAGTATGGCCGCATGTCACGCCAAGCTCACAGAAAGTGGCTCTTAAAGCGAAAGATCAAGAAAAAGAGAGGAAGAGAGAAGATAAACTAGAAATAATAATACAGAGAGCCAGAAGAAACAACGACAAAATAATTTTAAACTATAAAAACAAAAGCGCTTGAGGCGTTCAGGAAACGAAGCGGGAGTCAATAAAGGAAACGATAAAATCTTCAAAGCAGGATCAGTTAAAGCGAAAACCAATCTTTTCAAGATTCAAAAAGTCAGGATCTTAACCATTAAAGAACCCCCATTAAGCGTTAATCAATCACATGCCCTCTCCAGCTTGCCTGGTTCTTGTGTCCCCGTTTTGCTTTAAATTCTTTTGTTTGCTTCTCCCTTGTGTTACATTAGGCCCCTAAGCAACCTTGTATTCGATTGTATACACATAGCCAGTACTGAAAGAATGCCTGTTGGTTTATTTTATAATTTGATTCATGTAAATGCTAATAGTTTATTACGATTTTAAATACAACTCTTTATAGTAGAACTATAATGTGGCAGAGTTGTCTAGAAAAAAAAATATAACAGAATTATGAGGGCGGAGATTTTAAAACTTGTTACACATAGTTTATTTGTACGATGAGTGAAGAAACAAGTTCCCCCCTATAAGAGTTGCTAGAGAGGGGAAACTAATTATTTTAATATATGACATAAAGACGCAAGCCGTTAGTTAGATGCATGATTCTCTAACAAATAATAAAGATACATATATATGAGGCTATTATAACAGTAAAATATACGCTACAATGTAAAGAATAGTATTTGAAAACATTAAAGTAATTGTTCGTGGAATAAATGTAGAGCAACGAGTAGGAGAAAAAGAAATTTAAAGTCGAGTGAAAAAAAGTGAAAGTAAAAAACAATACATACAAGATCGTTGTGAAAGAATAAAAGGACATCAGAAGTGTGGAAGATATAGTGAAATGTTTAAAGAAATGAAAACATTGACAAGTGTCACACTTAAGCTAAATGTAATTTGTGACGAGATGGGAAATACCTTGACAGAGACAGAGGAAATTCTAGAAAGATGGAAGGAAATTTGCAGAGGAATGTATGAAACAACCGATTGTAAAAGCAGAAATCAACAGTGTGAAATATTATTAGAGGAGAAAGAACCCGAACCGACAATAGAAGAAGTTTTATGGGCAATAAAGAATCTGAAAAATGGTAAATCACTAGGATGTGATGAGATAACAGCTGAACTTATTAAAGTAGGAGGAAAGGAATGTGCAACAATCTATCATGCACTATGTAAAAAGGTTGGAATTCAGGTATTTGGCAAAAAGAATGAAAACAAAAAACTGTATTCATACCACTGCCTTTTGTACATGAAATAATACACAAACTACAGAACTGTTGCACTAATTAGTCATGCTAGTAACATTCTGTTAAAAATCATAATGAGTAGACTTCGTAAGAAAATAGAAGAAGAAGTCAATATGGTCCAAGCTGGTTTCAGGCAAGGAAGAGGATCAAGAGATCACATATTCAATATACTATTAATAATAGAGAAATGCAGAGAGTTTAATGTGAATATATATTTACCCTAAATAGGACTACTCAAAGGCATTTCATTGTGTACAACACCAGAAACTTTGGGAAATAATGGAAAAAATGGGATTTCCAACACATTTCATACAATTAAAATCACTGCTATATCTAGACCAACAAGCAGCAGTAAGAATAAATGGTGAAACAACAACTTGATTTGACATAAAACAAGGGGTCTGTCAGGGGTGCATATTGTCGCCTTAATTATTTAACTTGTGGACTGAAAATATAATGAGGAATATTAGAGAAGATGTGAATAAAGAATATTACGATGCCATAACAATTGGGGGTTATGAAATATCAGAGATTAGATATGCTGATGACACAGTATTACTGTCCACAACACAAAAAGGAATGGAAAAACTAATTATGTCAGTCCGTAAGAATAGTGAAGAGCAAAACTTCTATCTTAATGCGAAGAAAACTAAATTGATGACAACCGACAAAACAAACAAGGCAGGTGATATATATATATATATATATATATATATATATATATAAATGAGTAAAAACTGGAAGAACTGATGAGTTTTTAATATCTTGGATCACTGCTAACTAATAATGGAGATGCAATGAGGGAAATTAAAAGGAGCACATCTATCGCTCTTCATAAACTAAAAACAACTAAAGAATCTGTGGAGGGTAACAGATAAAACTACAAAAATAAGATTTTTAAGGGCATGCATCTTTCCCATCGCAACATATGCATGTGAGACATGGACACTTAATAAAAAAGCTGAGAAACACATAAATGCCTTTGAATGTAAATCTACAGAAGAGTTCTTTAAATATTATGGACACAAAAAAGAACAAATATATCCACACTACAAGAACAGAATATGGCAAGGGTTTGACCTTCGACCAAGTGAGCTGGACCTAAAACAAAACCTAAAAGTAGTATGATCATAAAAGCTACATTACTTTTATGTCCACTTTGGGGGAAGAGTAAAGACTAGTTTAGAAATGACCAGGGCCATTATCAGACCAGTTTGTGCCCTTGACATGATTCATTAATCTAAATGGAACTTTTCCGTGTAAAATCAGCACTGTGTCCCTCCAAGGTATACGCCCAGGCGACTGCCTGGGGCTTCTTATAGTTACACCTGTCCTGGATGCATATATATTTGTATGAACAGTCATAAAAAAGTAAAAAACTGTGTATGCAGATGGTGAAAGACAATTTAAGAAAGTTGTGCAGAGTGTATATTACATGTAATTATCGTTATAAATTAAATGTGTGGATAGTGTGATGCATCAAACTTTATATGTTACATCACTGTGTGTGAGTTTTAACGTGCTACTGTGTGTGTGATTTAACGTACTACTCTGTGTGTGAGAGTGTGCTACTGCGTTTCTTGAATTAACTAGCTACTGTGTGAGAATAACGGGATGTAAGTTTACGTGCTACAAAATGTATAAGGTATTGTGCTCTTTGATGTGTGATTTAATGAGCTACTCTGTGTGAGAATTAACATGTTACAGAATATGTGTTTACATACTTCTGTATGTGTGAGTTAAAGTGTTACTGTGTGCATGAGTTAAAGTGTTACTGTATGTGTGAGTTAACATGTTACTGTGCGTGCGAGTTAATGTGTTACTGTATGGGTGAGTAACGTACCAATGTGAGTGGAGTTAACCTGTTACTGTATGTGTGAGTTAACGTGTTACCGTATGAGTGAGTTAATATGTTACCGTATGAGTGAGTTAATATGTTACCGTATGGATGAGTTAATATGTTACCGTATGAGTGAGTTAATATGTTACCGTATGAGTGAGTTAATATGTTACCGTATGAGTGAGTTAATATGTTACTGTGTGAAAGAATATGAGTTCATTATTTCATTAAAAATGAAGAGACAAAATGGTGAAGGCCTCATGCTTGATGATGAGTGTATGAAAGTATCAGAGACTTCTGACCACGTGTTTGGAGAAATGTTTTAGCGAAAGATGTAACAAATACCCGGGACAGCCATAAAGGCAAATGGTGCCCTCATAATATCCATATCTGAATTTATTGTTCATAAGATTGTATAAAACTTTCATGGCGGTATTATTGTTCATAAGTTCTTATTCATATATAATTTAGTTTATTGTTTATCGATCTTATTCAAGGTTTGACCTTGTTATGAATGTGCACTGCCGCTTCTGCATCGCTCCATCACTCAGCCATTCTGTATTAGAAGACAATACTAAGACAACATATAAAATACAACAATAGTGTGAGACATTACTACTCAACAGAAGAATCAGTAAGATTATTTATCGTGTGTCCAGCACTTAGGCAATAAAATAAAGTTACAGTTGTAGGCAATAATAAATGTTACAGTTGTACTTTGACTGGTTGGTTGAGTAAGGTTAAGCTACGACATGTTCAAGTTTTCTACAAACTTTGTTTCCTTGTCTCTCTAGTGAATGTCTTCCTAGCATCTCTTCTTCTAACAACTGGTGTCACCATCCTAGTCTATGTAGCTGCCAAGGTAGGCAGATTGGTTTACTTCGTCAACAGTTGTTCCTTCTATGTATATTTTCCTTCTTGATTAATGAGAAGTTTCATTATTTTTGTTTTGTCTTTGTTAATTTCAAGACCTATTTTGCTAGCCAAGGAAGACAGGGAATCTGTTTTTTCCTGCATCGATTTCACATTGTCACTGATAAGAGTTATGTCATCTGCAAAATCAAGATCTTCTATTTGAGTCCCATTTACCCAATCAATGCCGGTTTTACCTGTACAGCATCTTTTCATTATAAAGTCTATTTCAATTCCAAAAAGCAAAGAAGATAATTACATCCTTGTTTCACGCCTGTTTCAGTCTGAAACCATTCGCTCATTCCTTCTTCTGTCTTGACTGCACAAACATATCCGACGTAGAGATCTCTAATGATGTTGATAATTTTAGATGGTATTCCATATAGTCTTAAAATTCTCCTCCATGAATCTCTGTGTATGCTTGTATATTCAATATAAGATTAATAACAGAGAAATGCAGAGAATTTAATGTGAATCTATATTTATCTTTTGTGAGCTATTCACAGGCATTTGATTGTGTAAATCACTAGAAGCATTGGGAAATCATAGAAAAAAATAGGATTTCCAGCACATTTGATACAATTAATATCACAGACAGCAGTGAGAATAAATGATGAAACAACACTTTGGTTTGACATAAAACAAGGGGTCCGTCAGGGGTGCATATTGTCACCTTACTTATTTAACTTGCATACTGAAAAATATCATGAGGAATGTTAGAGAAGATGTAGACAAAGAATATTACGATGCCATAACAATTGGAGGTTATGAAATACCAGAAAATAGATATGCTGATGACACAGTATTACTGTCCACAACACAAAAAGGAATGGAAAAAATAATTATGTCATCCGTAAGAACAGCGAACCTCTATCTTAATGCGAAGAAAACTAAATTGATGACAACTGACGAAACAAACAAGGCAGCTGATATATCTGTCGGTGAGGAAAAATTGGATCACTACTAACTAATAATGGAGATACAATGAGGGAAATTAAAAGGAGGACATTTATCGCTTTTGAAAAAGTAAAACAACTAGTGAAGCTGAGGAGAGGAACAGAAAGAACTACAAAAATAAGTGTTTTAAGGGCATGCATCTTTCCCATCGGAATATATGCCTATAAGACCTGAACACTTAACAAAACAGCTAAGAACACATAAATGCCTTTGAATGCAAATGCTACAGAAGAGTTCTTCAAATATCATGGACACAAAAAAAATCAAATATATCCATACTACAAAAACATAATATTGAAAAGGCTGGCTAGTAAAGAGGATTAAAGAGAGAAAACTTAAATATTTTGGACACATTAAACGTCATGATAATCTAGAGAAGACCGTTTTGGAAGTGTACATAATGGGAAAAAGAAAGAGAGGAAGACCAATGCGAAGATAGATGCAAGACGTCGCTGATAATCTGCAAATGATTGCATCAACCGCAGGGCATATTGCTCACAACCGAGGAAAGCTGTTAAGGATTCAAAGTCCCTCAAGGTACACGCAAATGACTGATTGACTGAATGACATAATGCCGACTCCTTCCTCATGTACATGTTGACATGACTTGATGATATTGGTTCATATCAGGGAATATTCATTGTTTCCACTTTCTCTATGTTCACCTTTTGCGTACTGGATTTCTCCGTTTCCTTCTGTTCTCAGTGTAGGTGATTTCTGTGTTATATTTTCTGGTCTTGGTTACGTGGCCAGACCATTTGGTGTGTTGTCTTAGAATGTACTTTAATCCTTGGTATTATATATATATATATATATATATATATATATATATATGTTAAAATACCAAAAAAGGGCAACCTTAGTGACTGTAACAACTGGAGAGGAGTAACCTTAATATCAGTTGTGTCAAAAGTATTTTGCAAGGTCATTTTGAATAGACTCAAAGATATAGTGGATACTGCAATGAGAGAAGAACAAGCAGGATTTCGAAAAGGGAGAAGCTGTCTCGGCCAGATCTTTACTCTCAGAATAATACTTGAAGAACATATTGAAAAGCAGAAACCATTAATACTGAACTTCATAGATTTTAAAAAGGCATTTGATAGCATACACAGAGATTCATTATGGAGAATTTTATGTCTATATGGAATACCATCTAAAATTGTCAACATCATTAAGGACTTATACAATGGATATGGTTGTGCAGTCAAGACAGAAGAAGGGATGAGTGAATGGTTCCAGATTGAAACAGGCGTGAAACAAGGATGTATACTGTCTCCTTACTTTTTGGGATTACAATAGACTTCATAATGAAAAAATGCTGCACAGGTAACACAGGTCTTGACTGGGTACATGGGACCCAACTAGAAGATCTTGATTTTGCTGATGACATAACTCTTATCAGTAATAATGTGAATTTCATGCAAGAAAAAACAGATAGCCTGTCTTCACTGGCTAGTAAAATAGGACTTGAAATTAACAAGGACAAAACAAAAATAATGAAAATTCCCATCAATCAAAATGGAAAAATACACATAGAAGGGACAGATATTGAAGAAGTCAATCAATTTGCATACCTTGGCAGCTACATAGACCAGGATGGTGACACTAGAAAGGAAGTTAGGATCAGAATTGCAAAAGCAGCATCAATCTTCAATAATCTTGAGAACATATGGGATTCAAAAGTTATAAGCACAAAAACCAAGTTAAGACTATTCAATTCAAATGTAATATCCACCCTCATTTATGCATGTGAAAGCTGGAAAACAACTAAAGAAATAGACAAGAAATTAGACTCTTTTGAAAACAAATGCCTAAGGAAAATACTCGGCATCAAGTGGAATGAATTCAAGAACAATGCAGAGATAAGACAGATGACTGAACAACAACCAGTCTCATGGGTGATGAGGAAAAGGAGATGGACATATGTTGGTCACTTGATGAGAAGAAATGATCATAGAATCCCAAAACAAGCTATCAAGTGGAACACAACAGGCCGAAGAAAAAGGGGCAGACCGCGTGAAACTCTAAAGAGGACATTATTAAGAGAGGCCAAGTTAACAGGCATAGAATCCTTTGATGAGGTTGAAAGAATCGCTGAAGACAGGAAAAATTGGCGAACTACTTTGCGAGCCCTATGTGACGTTTAACGGCATGGGAAGGATATAAGATATATATATATATATATAATATGATAAAAACTTCGTACAGTATATTCCTTCATTATGGTGCACTTATATTATTTCATTATTAACTATATTTATTATTAATTACATTACTGTACCAAAACTACTTCAAGTATTATTTAGTCTTTTAAAAGTTTGTCTGAGCTTAGTTGTTTTTTTAAAATATATGTTCTTGTAGCCCTCGCATGTGTCATCTTGATTTGTCATGACGTTTTCTCATAATTTCTGGTGATTCATTTCTTATTGTGGTTATTGTTTTAAATGTAGAGTTAACTCTCACCTGTACCCAAGAAGTAGCTGTTAACGAAAGGGTAAAGAATAGCCCAACTATAAGAAACGGCAACACTTGCTTTTTCTTCAAAAGAAACACCTTAACTCCTTTTCTCGGGTTAGATAGGTTTTTATTCGTCGAAGCGTCGTTTACAATATGACCGAATTGGTTCTATTTACGTTGAGGAAGAACAACACTGTTACAAAAACATATATATTCCTTTCTTCCAATGTCCTGTCGTGTTTTCGGTATTCGTTAATTATCGTCGGTCGTTGTCTTCTTCTTCTTCGTTCGCAGTCGGTCGTTGTCAGTGTCTCAGTTCCAGCGTCCTTTCCCAACAAAGGTACGTCCCCGTAACTATCTAAGTGTAGTCTCTAAGTCCCCATAACTATCTAAGTGTAGTCTCTAAGTCCCCATAACTATCTAAGTGTAGTCTCTAAGTCCCCATAACTATCTAAGTGTAGTCTCTAAGTCCCCATAACTATCTAAGTGTAGTCTCTAAGTCCTCTCGTCACTATTTGTTGCCTCTTTTCATTCTCTGTTTATTCAACTATTTGGTGTTCACTCTACGATTTCCGCCCATCGACTTGTCGTGTGCATTTCCCGCGCTCCTTCCCCAGTCATAGTGTCCTTCCTGTCACAGTAGCCAGTGTTGTTTCCCCTATGATTCCTTCTGGAATAATTAGTAATAAAGACGGAGATATTTTGTCACTATACTGTACTAATTCTATTAGACTAGCAATATGTGTCTCCAACACCTTTAGTATGCCCTGCATTTACTTTTTCCATCGCACAAAAACAATGTGCAATAACTGCAGCACAATAAATCACCTGACATTTGTCTTACTTAAACGCATATTTCTTTCACGATGGAGTGTTACATTCCCACCAGGCCCCACGCTACACAGTCCACATATTTGCTTCATTAATTCCACTTCACATATTCCATTGACGCGTGAATCTCAGTCCTGTCGTACATGGAGAAACCACTCCATCTGCACGCATGTACATTTTTTGTTGCTGCATTCTCTAACCTTTCTAGCACTTCATCATAACCTCTTGAATGACCTGCTTTTGGAACACACGTTGGAGTTTAAGATCGAAAGCTCCTGTCTTGATTTCGCGTTTTGTATGTTGTCAGTCTATTCATTCATTCATTGATTCATTGATTCATTCATCATCCATCCATCCAAACATCCATCTTTCAGTCTATGTACACGTCTGCCGTTTTGGCGGTATAAATTTACGTTTGTAAGATGCAACTATATTTTTCCTTGTCTCCCTGATGTAGAGGCACAGCATCGTGGCGGATTGATAGCGGGTTATGATGACTATTTTTCAGTGTTTTAATGAGGCTAATAGCACGGGGTGTGCAATACTTCTTTAGCAGACTCCATCGCCATGGGAACTGTGGTGATCCCCGCCCGTTAGCCAAGTTAGGCTGTTACTGGAGGTACCAACAGAGAGGTGGTGAATTGTGGTTCGTAAACCCTGACGCCAGCATGTCATCTGTGTGTTGCTGAATGCAAATCTGCAAGCACCTTCGGCCCCACAACTATATATATATATATATATATATAATTTATATATATATAATTGTCTCTCTGTATCTGTCCGTTCTTTTGTTAGTTGTCTGTTTGTTTCTCCTGTTTATTTGCCTATGTTTGTTTGCTTGTCTAAACTGTTCCAGTGTGTCGTGGTTTCAGTCATCCTGTTTTTTTTCACAGCTCCCCTGAATAAAAAGACATACATTTGTGGTTGGTTTTTACTTCACTCTCTTTGTTTTGTTTTTATTTTGCTCCCTTAGTATCTGGTTTCCACTCTTGCTTCCTTTGTTTGTAGTTTTTAACACACACACACTCTCTCTCTCTCTCTCTCTCTCTCTCCTAGTTTGGGATTTCAATTTTTGACCCTCTTGTTTAAGGTTTTTATTTACACGCCAAGTATGTGGTTTCTGTCTTGCTCCCCGGATTTGTGCGGTTTCTATTGTGGTCTCCAAGTTTACGATTTCTAGTGTTTCTCCCCGTGCTCCTGACTTCTTTTGTCTCCCTGTTTATGCTTTGTACTGCTTTTCCCTTCTTTGTGGTTTCTATAGTTTTTCCCTTATTTGTGGTTTGTACTGCTTTTCCCTTATTTGTGGTTTCATCTCTTTTCCCATTGTTTGTGACTTCTACTCTCTCTAGTATTTTTATTTATGTATATGTCTGCGTGTGTATGTGTGCGTGAGTGCTATTTTATTAGTTTAATGACTTCTTCTCTTTTACCTTGAATGTAATAGTTAAATCTTACACTCTTTTGATATGTTTTTCCTAATTTAATTTGTATTTTTTTACTAAATCAAGTGTGTGGGAAGAATGAAAGATGGAGTGATGAAGGGCAGAATGTAAGACGGGCCTGCATGCCCAATTCTTTACCCTTGAAAAATAAAGATTATTCATTCATTCATTCTCTCTCTCTCTCTCTGTTAATGATTTGTACTGTTTTCTCTTTGTTTCGGCATAATAATACATATTTGTCGTTTATATAATATTGATTGAAGTGTTCTCTGATTTATATAATAATGATTGAAGTGTTATCTGATTTAATACTGTCTTACTGCCACTTGAATCAATGGGTGCTTGTCTTTCTCCATGTTACTTTTTATTTATGAATGCATTACCACGCATTGTTTTTTTGCTTACTTCGACATTTCTGAATGTTACTATCTTATCTTATATCCTTCCCGTGCCGTTAAACGTCACATAGGGCTCGCAAGGTAGTTCGCCAATTTTTCCTGTCTTGGCAAGCCTTTCTTCAAGTATTATTCTTGTTACTTTGCGTGGTACTATAATGTTCACCACAAGACTGAAATCTTGAACCACAAAATCACTATAAAATTCAAATGGTTCGTTCCTGAATCAAATTATAGTTCACTTTGATTGTTGGCCAAATGAAATTCACAAGTGTCAAATTAAGACATCTCCGAAAGCATTTTACACGAAGTTTCAAAAACATCAAATCTTCTGCATTTCTCACGCAGTACTAATAATCACTTTTCTAACTTGAAAGATATATTCCGTCTGTTCTAAACTACTTTTGGTTCTAAACCGATCTCCTGAATATCTACTGGCGCCACTTGCCTATCTGTTCTATCTATCGTTGCTCTCTACCTGTCTTTCTGTTCTTCTTTTTGTCTATCTCTGTATTCCCTCAACTTTCTCTCTTTTTTGTCTTCCACCTCCTCTTTTTTCTTCCTTCCTTTTCTCAAAACTGCATACCTTGCTATATATATATATATATAATAAGTCAGATGCCCAATAGGACACACCTCTAGATCTTTCTATTGGTCAGTTGGTTGACTACATACTGATTGGACTTCGGAATGAGTCGGTCCACTCCCTTTGGTCATCTTATTGGTCCGGTGGGCTATTCATGTGTGCGAATTGCGACCTAAGATTAGTAAATATGACTCACCTGCCAGTAACTCTGTTGCGTCACGTCCATCTATTCAATTTTCTCGTGTCGGTAAACTCTACTTTTAACAAAAGGATATCTGTTTACACAGTGTCTGTCTGTCTGTCTCCATATTGTTGACTTAACCATTCAGTTTAGTTGTGTCAGGACTATTATAATCTGGACGTATCTCTTTAATCTGCCTTTTCTGCAGCGTCTTAGCTCCAGTATTTGTAAGTATCCACTTAATTTTATCGTAATATTACTAATACCGTGGCAGTGTTCCTATCCCACCGGTTCTCAAGTTTTCCATCGTTTCTTACCTCCATTCTATTTATAAATAATAACCTTAACTATAATGAAAATGTTAATAGTAATAATAATAATGATAACATTCATAATTTATATTCATTGTAAAATAATAATAACAATAACATTCATAATAATAATAATAATAATATCCTAATATACAAGACACTATGTCACATCTGGTTTGTACTGTTTTCTCCTGTTTGTGATTTCTACTGTTCACTCCTTGTTTGTGATTTGTACTGTTTTCTCATTGTTTTCTTTTATTTCTGGGCAATCAGCAACTCACAGTACATATGGTAGTTCAAGTTTAGGGAACGATAGCTACCAAAATCCTGTCTCACCTGTTGAGCCTCAACATTCTTATCGTATCGGCTGGAAAAGCAGCAACAGCTCAGTTCGAAGGAGACTGAAGAAGACATTTTCCCTTTGTTTATGTTTTTTTTTTTTACTGTTATCCGCTTGTTTGTGGTTTTTTTTTATTCTCCTCTTCTTTATGTTTCTGTATTTATCCGTTCGTTTGTGGTTCATTTTGTTCTCCACTATTTTGTGGATTCACATATGCTGTTCTTGTTTGAGGTTTATGCTTATACTATGTTCCTTATTCACGTAGCCTGTCATAATACTTTTGCCCGTAGAATAAAGAGATGAAAGATTCAAAGGAATATTTTTAGCAAGCCTGTACTTGTCTCTGCCCAAAGTTGGCATAGATCACAAGCTACAGTTCCTGACACAGAAGGTAAATCTGTTATTGTTTCCATGGTGATGTAGGGCGTAATTTCCACATGAAGAAGATTCAGACACACAGAACGAGGCGGACGAGAGGGTGTTGTCCCGGCGAGCTACGTCTGTAGTTTATAAGCTTTTAATCATGGCGGACATTTGAATGAACGCTTTACTGCTTGCCTGCACAGTTAGAGAAGTGTTTCTGGTGAAAAAACATAGTTATAAAAACGTTACTGATGAAAGGCATATTTGTAAAAATGTTACTGATTAAAGATGGTTGATGGTTACCGGTTAGAGAAAATGTTATAAATGTTAATGGTGAAAGTAAGGGTAATAAAAGCCTTACTGATGAAAGACCTGATTTTAAAATCATACTTGTAAAAAGTGTGTTTGTCTCATGCATTACTGTCAAAGACACAATTAATAGCGCATTGGAAGAGGCGGATTCGCAATATTGATGGAACATGCTGTGGTGTAAAATAAATCCATCATTTAATTTATTATTCTGCTTCATTCTGTATTCATATATTAAATTATCTTCGGTAGCTCTTGTGGTCTCATAGTGCGACCAGAATATATTACTGTGTCTTTTATATTTCACGGACTATGTTCCTATTTTGTAGTGATATCAGTTTTATACCGGACACCTCATCTGAATTTTTTAAACTTTAATTTGTTATACGTTGATTCTTCTTGAACTATCTATCTGTCTGTCTGCCTGCCTGCCTGCCTGCCTGCCTGTCTGTCTGTCTGTCAGACTGTCTGTCTATTTTCAGCGAATCTGTAGATTTAATTTCCTTGCAAATTCAAAGCACGAAGTGTTTAAAAGAATGCAGACATGCTAAAGTCTCGTGATACCTTAATTTGCATGTCAACGTTAGAACGAGGCAGCAGAACAAGTGATGACAAGAGATGTTTGTGTGCTGAATTTTGTGTAAATGATGGAAAGACAGAGAGTAACATGTATTTGGTAAATGTATTAAGAAAATCCATGGTTGTACAAGTATATGTATATGTGAACATTGATTGCGTTACTTTGTGTCCCAGACAAATTAGACACAAACTCTTTCACATCATATCTTAGGCAAAAAAACTACTTTAATAGTCAGTTTTTTCTCTGTTATTATTAAAAATAATTGAAGACATGACACGTGATAGCGAATACACATTAGTCAAGAAAATGGTTCGTATGTTTGTCTGTGTATGTTCTTATCGCCCGTCCATCCATCCATCAGTCTAATCATTTAACTTCTTTCTGACTGTAAGAATACATGAAATATAAAATGTAAAATCGCATATATATATATATATATATATATATATATAGAATGTCGTTCTCATTATGTGTACTATTGTTGTGTCAACACTTTATATATGTGTGTATGTATATATATGTGTGTGTATATATATGTATAACAACTAAGGCAGGAGTCAAGGCAAAGGTGATAGCTGCAGAAATGGAGCGAGATGATTAGCAACATACATCGACCTAAGACTGGCGACTGGACATAAAAGGACAAACAAAAGCACGGGCATTGAAAAGCCCTTCAGAAACATCAGTGAAGGCCTCATTCTGGCTGTGTAGCACGCGAAATAAGTATTGAGAACCTAAATAATTTCATTTGTTACAACTAATACCAGTCTCCAGTGGCAGGATGGCTAAGATTTGCTCCAAGGTGCAGTGCTACTTGGAAGGCCGTGGTTCAGTTCCGGGGTGGAACAGAGGAAAAGAAAACAACTTATAGACCCCTGATCCGCCCTCCTTTAGAGTGTCAGGAGTTTAATAGAACTGAAACGTTTGAGGAGCTTATTTCCTCTGATGATCTTGGGAGCTGTGTTATTGTTCCGCTCTCTATAGTAGAAAGTTTCCTGCACGCGCGCACACACACACACATAAGTATATATTATAGTAACACTGTATTGACTTATGTCCGCAGAAAAAACATATATAAACGTCTGTCCTTAACTACTTTCTCAGAACATCAGCCCGTGTGCCTCTGTTTGCCTAATCTGCTCAAATATCTGACCTGATGACAAATGGTTAAACAAGTCCAGACGTTGGTACAGGCACGGGCATGAACCTGGATATGCCTCCAGCCCTCAAGTTAAGCACATCTCTGTGGCGATTTACAAGTTCTCGAGAAACGCGGGAGGGGCATGGCAGATTTGATTTGGTCACTTCAGGAAAGAAAGTGTCTTTCAGGAAGGAGAGCGTCTTTCAGGAAGGAGGGTTTCTTTCAGTGACGTGGAAACTACAAAAATAACAAATGAGACTTGAAAGAGAAGTTGGTTTGAGAAAAATAAATGAGAGAAATGCATCAGTCTGTGGCAATATAGTTTACTAAATATGGTTTACTAACGCTGTTAATTTTAAAAGAAAAAGAAGCAGATACTAGAACTATGCTAATCTTGAAGACACTTTAAATAAAGACCATAGACTCAAGCGGGAAAAAAGGAACAATTTCGTTTTTATTTTGGAGACTAGCTCTGTATAAATTGTGCTTGAATGTATGCAGGAACCTGTCTGCTATAAAAAGCGAAAAAAAAAACTAGATAACTCCTTATATCTTCATAAGAAATCTCCCTCCTCTGCCGTTAAACTCCTGACACTCAAAGAAGATACGTTCCTTTAGGTCATCATGTCTGCTGTATGACACGGAATCTTGAAACAATGTTAGGTAATCTGCCAGAGGGATCGACGTTATAAGTATTAATTTAGTTATTTCATTCATTCATTCATTTGCATGTCCCTTGCGGAACTTTGCCTCCCAAACAGCACTCCTGTAGGCCTCTCGGTTGTGAGCAAGATGGCCTGCTGCTGCTGCGTCCATTTGCAGATCGTCAACGATTTCTTGCAGCCATCTTCGTTTTGGTCTTCCTCTTTTTCTTTTTCCCATTATGTATCCTTCCAATATGGTCTTCTCTAAATTATCATGACGTTTAATGTGTCCAAAATATTTAAGTTTTCTCTCTTTAATCCTCTTTACTACCCAGCCTTCTTCAATATTAAGCTCTTGTAGTATAGATATATTTGTTCTTTTTTGTGTCCACGATATTTGGAGAACTCTTCTGTAGCATTTACATTCAAAGGCATTTATGTGTTTATCAGTTGTTTTGTTAAGTGTCCAGATCTCACAGGCATATGTTGCGATGGGAAAGATGCATGATCTTAAAAATCTTATTTTTGTAGTTCTGTCTACTCCTCTCCACAGATTCTTTATTTGTTTTACTTTCTGAAGAGCAATAAATGTCCTCCTTTTAATTTCCCTCATTGTATCTCCATCAAAGGGCAGAATGTCAGACGGGCCTGCGTGCCAAATTCTTAACCCTTTTGAAATAAAGATCAATCAATCCATTATTAGTTAGCAGTGATCCAAGATATTCAAAACTCTCCACTTCTTCCAATTTTTCCTCATTGATATATATTTCAGCTGCCTTGTTTGTTTTGTCAGTTGTCATCAATTTAGTTTTCTTCGCATTATGATAGAGGTTCTGCTCTTCGCTGTTCTTACGGACTGACATAATTAGTTTTTTCATTCCTTTTTGTGTTGTGGATAGTAACACTGTGTCATCAGCATATCTAATCTCTGGTATTTCATAACCTCCAATTGTTATGGCATCGTATTATTCTTTGTCTACATCTTCTCTAACATTCCTCATTATATTTTCAGTATACAAGTTAAATAAGTAGGGTGACAATATGCACCCCTGACGGACCCCTTGTTTTATGCCAAACCAAGTTGTTGTTTCACCATTGCATAGTTATTTAGGTTTTTCATTTTCTTGCTCCACGGTCTATATGAAATGTTTTCTATATTTTCTAAAGTCTTGTTCAACGCTTTTGACCTTGAGTATGTCTTTATACCTAGCTGCTTGTGATCTTATGGATGCTCACACTGGCACTTCTGCAGCTATTACTTTAGGTTGACATGAGTTTTTAAAACTTGACTAAATCATTGTACTTAACATCTTTAAAACGTTGGCTGCTCGCCTATGTCACTTTAATATAGCACCCTAAACTCGACCATTATTGGGCCATGAACTGCCGCTATAGTGTGTGATCGCATTCCAGTATTTCTAAAGACTGCTTTTAAGGGGAACGAATGAAGGTGCCAAGTGACTGCGAGCGACTGGCGGGGAGTATGACGCCATAGCTTAGGGAGAGAGAAAAGAAAAAAGTCAGCATGGCCATGAGAATTTTATGTAGATTGAACGATCTGAGGCCAGACCTGTAATATAAGGTATTTATCAACGAATTCTCGAGAAGGTTAGTGATAACAAGTGCTGAAGATTGTTATCAAAGTTAGCTTGAGACTCACATCCTCGGGAAGACGCCTGCAATAAGTTTTAGTTGGAACAAAGATGGCGACAGGCAGTCCAAGACATGACGAGTCGCAGTGAAAAGTCAGCTGTGTGTTCTTTCAGTCCGGAGTATTAGTTTAACGTCATACACATTTTGACTTAGTGACTATTGACCGGAATCAAGATTATTTTGCAGTGTGAGTTGTTAGGGCTGATTAGTAGAACCTGTGAAGATTGAGGGAGCTAGCACAGTGTACTCTCTTGAATGTTTTGTGTTCGACACTGGAGTGAATCAAACTGATTGAGATTTGACTGAGGAGTTAGGTTTTTTAATCAAACTATACTCACGGGAAAAGTAAGTGTGCAGTGGTGTCAGCGCACGAATCACGTTGTCATGAGTGAAATGAAATCAAATTTGGCATGAAGTTTTGCCTGAGTGTTGTCCACTTCCCCGTGCTGCACGAGGTTGATCGCACTATTCATGGGGAGATAACCATAGCTTCAGTGAAATCACGTACATTGATCCATCATTGTTTACTGACCACGGATAAAGTGACGGTAAGTGTGTAATTCTGTTCTAAGAGATCTCTTCACGTAATCATTGAAGAAAGGAGTAGTGGAATTCCAACATAAATATCTATTTTAATCATGCCAAATTTCAACGAACATCAGCGAGAAATAGCTTTTGGGATGTTCATTGCTGGATCAACAGTAGCAGCAGTATGTCAACATTTTAATGTTCACAGAAACACAATATCACACCTTCAAAGTCGTTTTAACCAAAATGGTTCCGTTGCTGACCGCCATAGAAGCGGTAGACCACGAGTTACCACCCTTGCACAAGACCGCTACATCCACCTCATGTACTTTCGTAACAGGTTTCTCCAGGTAACATGGACTGCCAACAACATTCCATGTTAAAGACGTGTGTCGGGCAGGACAGTCCAGAACAGACTCAGAGAAGTAAATCTCTTACCTCATAGGCCTGCAGTTAGACCAATACTGACAGTTCGCCATAGACAAACCCGCTTGACCATCACATGGCATGGCCCTATCATCAATAGAGATTGATCCTATTCACTGATGAGTCTAGATTCTGTTTGCAAGGCCATGATGGCTGCTTTAGTGTACATACGAAGAGGAGAACGATTTGCGAAAAACTGTGTGCTAGAGGTGGATAGGAGGAGGGGAGGCAGTGTAATGGTTTTCGGAGGAGTTTCCTATGTTGGCCGAACAAACCTGTCTTCCTCAATGGCAACTAAACCTCAATGGTTTACAATATAGGGGCGAAATCATTACAAGCCACGTAATGCGTTTTCTTGATGCTAATGGACAAGGCGTGATACTGCAGCAGGATAACGCTCGTCCACATGTCACACGTGTGGTCAGGGACCACTTTCAACAGCATCAGATTAATGTCTTACTATGCCCAGCAGTTTCACTGTACCTGTCACCTATCGAGCACATTTGGGATGAACTGGACCGCAGGTTGCGAAGACGACACAGTCGTCCTGGAAATCGTGAAGAATTAGCCCAAGCGTTGCAAGAAGAATGGAATAACATGCCTCAACAATTGATACAACGTGTCACTGGTTCAATGAGAAGGCGGTATGAAGCAGTGATAACTGCCCGAGGAGGACATATATTGAAACCTTGATTTTCTTCTCTTGAGGTGGTGACCCACATTAAGTGAGTTTTTTTTCTACTTTTTTAATGACATGTGGCTGGCTTGAAAGTTATCATTCTATCTGTTATTGGATAATCAAACATAATGTGTGCCAAATTGTATTTCAATCATCACCTGAGCAAGTTCATGGTGCTTTTTAAAGCATTGCACACTTACTTTGGTCCGTGAGTATACATGTGTATACTCTGCTGAGGGTCTCCCTACATGTTAAGGCTCTCTCTTCTTCCAGGAGGGTCTGCTATGACATTTCAGTCAGTTGCTCAGTATAGTAATGGTGGTAAGGAAGTATCAATAGTTAATGTTGATATTTTACCAGCGTCTGTGGAACACATGGTTCGGGAGTAATGTTCTTTCCTGGCGTTAGTCATGTACCGCCCTATGTTGTGCCGCCACTTGCAGAAATCTGGAGTTAATGATGCTTTATGAACCAAAAGCCTGGACCGGAGTTTTGAATCTGAAGAGGAAGATCGAAACGGTATATAAAGAATAAAGATGTTTTTTTTGTCTTAAGCAAACCATAAACCCAAAGAGAAAATAAGACTTAGATAATTGTCCGCCTATTTCTCAGTCTCTCATTACAAACATGCGTCGACTTTCGGTCGACCGAATTAAGGTGTGAATAGTGCGTGCGTGCGTGCGTGCGCACTTTTGTAGGTCATGAAAAAAATTATTATAGTGGGATCCTTTAGTTAATGTTTCGCGACACTACTTTGTGGTTAATTTCCACACAGTTACTGTGCTAATTTACACTCTCAGTATTTTAAAGATATCTGTTTATCTCGTCTCCTCTTCGCTAAATTTTTCCAGTTGCCTCAGTTTGTTCCAATTTCTTCCAAGAGGAAAAAAACAAAACAAAACAAAAAAACACACACACACACACACACACACACACACACAAGAGAGAGAGAGAGAAGAGAGAGAGAGAGAGAGAGGTTACTGGTTGGGGTGTCAGTGTGGCTAGGAAGAAAGTCACCGGCGGATCTCATAATCAACTAAAAAGACAGGGAATTGTGGAGAGAAATGATGGCCTACGCCAGGCGGCATGGCACTTAGAATCTATATATTTATCTCGTAACATGTTAATGTAATAAAATGTAACTAGCATTTGAGTTTCTCCTATAACGAGCAACATGCGGCTGAATAGGCTCACTGGCAGATGGCAGGATCTAATTGTCAGCCATGACTGTTTATGCTGTTTTGGAGTAGGCTAATTTAAAACATTTCAAAGCCTGTTTATCTAAGGATTCATCAATATCTGTTATCAGGTAGTGGGAAAATGTAGGGATAAGATGAATAAAGATGAGAGTCGTGAAATGAGCTTAGTATTTTGCCCTCACATTTTACATATTTAGATTGGCACTTCCTATGAGAAAAAAAAAGATTTTCGTTAGAAAAGTGTTTCTTTTTGTCACATCCTATGAGAAACAATAGTTACAATATCGTTAAAAAGTGGACTCTTTCTGTCACTTCCTATGAAAAAACAGTAGTTACAATATCATTAGACAATCGTCTATTTTTTAGGCTCCATTCGGAAATAGTCACATTCCATTCAAATAAGCATCACTATATGACTAGTTTCAAATGTTTAGCTTACCAAGTGCAGCATGCTCATTCAGTGGCTTTGTCCCTACCTCATCGGTTACTAAGAATTAAAAAAAAAAAGATTCACTGGCAATAACCTCCATCTACAGCTTTTTGTGCAACGTCTTTCTAGGAAATTGCAATGGCAATTTGGGATATAGAGTAACAGGTCTAGCGTCATCCATATGTTTTAAGCGTTTCGTGATCTGAATTGCTTCGTCTTAACATTGTAGATAAAAGGGCAGATGACCTTGAATAGACAAGGAAAAAAATCTCTTTAGGGTGCGTTTGCAGAAACAGAACTTATTATTATTTAAATTTTTTTATTTTGCTTTTTTGTTGAAAATATCTGAGGTCATTCTGCGAGAAGACAAGTTTGATTGTGCTGTTTCTCTTTCATTGTTTGTATTTAATTTGGCCTGTTTTTTTTACTACTTTTATTGAAGACGTTCATCCTTTTATTTCTAAACCCTGTTTTGATGATGGATAAAGAAAAAAATCTCAGATGTTTGCTTGAGTGGGTCATGGAAACGCGAAACTTGAGAGGACTAAAGAAATTCGCCGGTACTTGATCAGAGTGAAAAAAAAAGTATCACGACTAGAAGCAGAAAACGCAAGAAAACTGCACCAGAAAAAAAAAGAAGGAAGATATTTGGGTCATAGAAAAAAGGTTTTTGGGCCATAGAAAAGAACAAGAAAAAGCTGAATCACTGAACGAACACAAGGCGGAAATGGTTTAAAAGCGAACTGACTGGCCATTCGAAAGAATGCATTAAATAGTTCAGCAATAATGATGAAAATAAGGTCCTAGAGAACGTTCATGATGAAACAGAATGTCTCAGCTAATTAAAATGCTGTTCGTGTAAATGTGCTTATTCATAGTCAGTCATTTGCATATCCCTTGCGGAACTTTGCCTTTTGCCTCCCGAACAGCTCGCATGTAGGCCTCTCGGTTGTGAGCAAGATGCCCTGCTGCTGATGTATCATTTTGCAGATTATCACCGATGTCTTGCAGTCATCTTCGTTTTGGTCTTCCTCTCTTTCTTTTTCCCATTATGTACCCTTCCAATACGGTCTTCTCTAAATTATCATGACGTTAAATATGTCCAAAATATTTAAGTTTTCTCTGTTTAATTTTCTTTACTAGCCAAACCTTTTCAGTATTAAGTTCTTGTAGTATGGATATATTTGTTCTTTTTTTGTGTCCATGATATGTGAAGGACTCCTTTGTAGCATTTACATTCAAAGGCATTTATGTGTTTCTCAGCTGTATTGTTAAGTGTCCAGGCCTCATAGGCATATGTTGAGATGCATGCCCTCAAAAATCTTACTTTTATAGTTCTGTCTGTTCCTCTCCACAGCTTATTTCTTTTATAAAATTTTTTTAAGAGCGATAGATGTCCTCCTTTTAATTTCTCTCATTATACGTTAGTAATGATCCAAGATATTCAGAAAACTCTCCATCTCTTCCAATTTTTCCTTATTGATATATATTTCACCTGCCTTGTTTGTTCTGTCAGTTGTCATTAATTTAGTTTTCTTTGCATTAAGATAGAGATTTTGCTCTTTTCTATTCTTACAGACGGACAAAAATTAGTTTTTTTCATTCCTTTTCGTGATGTGGACAGTGATACTGTACTTATTCATAATTGTACAAAAATGTGACACACATCAACACACACAAGTGTACATGCAAGGAGAAGATGGTAGAGACTGAGAGCCTGGCGTCTGATAAAAGCAAGAAGCACGTGAACAGAAAAGAAAAGTAAATAAAATTCTTGCGAAAGCTCCAACTTCTCATAAAGACACGCGATCAGAATATTTATATTGAGTATCTAGTGAAGCATTCACTTGACAGGATCGTTTTTCTCTGTCTGTCTGGCTATACCCTCATTTGTCTGACCGTTTGCTTACATGACTAATATACTACTTTATCATTACTGTTTCTATCCATACTTTTTCCCATTAATTCTATATTTGTTTATATGTGCAGACTGCCTAACTCCACCTGCGTCATCACATTCAATAATAGTCTGTTTGACGTTTTTTATTCTCATTTAATAAATGAGAATTCCGGACCACTGTCTTCTCCAATGTTAAACTCATCAGAAAGATTTACCCTCGTAATTTCGATTGAAATCGACAGTTTGTCGTTCTGTGTACTTGTCTGTAGTTTACGAGAGTTCTGGGTGATGCTGTTTACTGACCAAATGAGTTTAGAACAAGTTCATTAAGTATCTGATAATTTTGTCATAGACCATGGTTCCTATAGTGATCCTCTCTGATCTCCTGACCAGTGAAATAGAAGTCTCTGTTACAGATAAATATCAGGATGCCTAGTCTCTGTTACAGATAAATATCAGGATGCCTAGTCTCTGTTTGAGGTAAATATCTGCAACAAGACAAAGTGCATTGTTTTCATAAATGTTAATGTGTTACGAATGTTTGTGTTAAAATGCAGTTCCCTGTATTCTGAATGTATACAGAAGATTAAAGTACGTGTAAGAGCAGTCCCTAATCCCGTACTGGGAAATGCTGACACTGACTGATATTATTTACCATCAACCATTACCCATCCTCCCAACCAACAAGTCATCACAGCTGGGGCTTCATTATACTAAATATCTACACAGTACAACCCTGTTCTTATTTCTTGTTCTATACTCACGGAAAAAAGTAAGTGCGCAGTGGTGTCAAGCGCACCAATCACGTTGTCATGAGTGAAATGAAATCAAATGTGGCATGAAGTTTTGCCTCAGTGTTGTCCACTTCCCCGTGCTGCAAGAAGTGTATCGCACTATTCATGGAGAGATAACCATAGCTTCTGTGAAATCACGTACAGTGATCCATCATTGTTTACTGACCACGGATAAAGTGAAGGTAATTGTGTAATTCTGTTCTAAGGGATCTCTTCACGTAATCATTGAAGAAAGGAGTAGTGGAATTCCATCATAAACATCTATTTTAATCATGCCAAATTTCAACGAACATCAGCGAGAAATAGCTTTTGGGATGTTCATTGCTGAATCAACAGTAGCAGCAGTATGTCAACATTTTAATGTTCACAGAAACACAATATCACACCTTCAAAGTCGTTTTAACCAAAATGGTTCCGTTGCTGACCGCCATAGAAGCGGTAGACCACGAGTTACCGCCCTTGCACAAGACCGGTACATCGACCTCATGCACCTTCGTAACAGGTTTCTCCATACAACATGGACTGCTAGCGACATTCCAGGTTTAAGACGTGTGTCGGGCAGGACAGTGCGGAACAGACTCAGAGAAGTAAATCTCTTACCTCATAGGTCTGCAGTTAGACCAGTACTGACAGTTCGCCCCAGCAAACCCGCTTGACCTGGGCCACTCACCACGTGGCATCTATAGAGATTGATCCTATTCACTGTCTGCAAGGCCATGATGGCTGCTTAAGTGTACAGGCGAAGAGGAGAACGGGAGGAGAGGAGGCAGTGTAATGGTTTTGGGAGGAATTTCCTATGTTGGCCGAACAAACCTAGTCTTCCTCAATGGCAACCTTACAGGTTTACGATATAGGGACGAAATCATTACACGCCACGTAATGCTTTTTCTTGATGCTAATGGACAAGGCGTGATACTGCAGCAGGATAACGCTCGTCCACATGTCGCACGTGTGGTCAGGGACTACTTTCAATAGCATCAGGTTACTGTGTTACCATGGCCAACATTTTCACCGGACACATCTGGGATGAACTGGACCGCAGGTTGCGAAGACGACACAGTCGTCCTGGAAATCGTGAATAATTAGCCCAAGCGTTGCAAGAAGAATGGAATAACATGCCTCAACAATTGATACAACGTGTCACTGGTTCAATGAGAAGGCGGTATGAAGCAGTGATAACTGTCCTAGGAGGACATATCCGATATTGAAACCTTGATTTTCTTCTCTTGAGGTGGTGACCCACATTAAGTGAGTTTTTTTTTCTACTTTTTTAATGACATGTGGCTGGCTTGAAAGTTATCATTTTATCTGTTATTGGATAATCAAACATAATGTGTGCCAAATTTTATTTCAATCATCACCTGAGCAAGTTCATTATGCTTTTTAAAGCATTGCACACTTACTTTTTTCTTATATAGGTAAAGGTAATCCTGTCATGCCTTAGAGGCACATAGGGATATGGTGTTAGTGGCCATATTTTCCTTGACCTATCAGCACACTAGAGGGTGATGTGGTCAGTATCACGCCTGGCCGCCTTTCCTTCCCCAACTCCAGAAGAAGTCGGGTACCCATTACTGCAGCTGGGTGACTGGTGTGCCTCCGGTTGGATTCGAACCCCCGACCTTCGCCATGAGAGTCCAGTAGATATATATACATACATATATATATACATAGATCTTTCCTTTATTAAACCGTAAATTAAACATGTAAATTAAAGATTTATCTTATTTATTAACTTTGTTACTTTGTATTATCTTCATAGTAGCTCCGCTGATCATAGTTCATTACGACAGTTCGATTGATCATGTTTACTTCTCGTTTTTTTTTCATTCGCATTTATTAAATAAAGTTCTTTTTCTAAATATTTTGGTGAGTAATCCAGTCTCAGTGACCTTACACTAACTCAGTCACTCAGTCAGTCATTTGCATGTCCCTTGAGGAATTTTGCCTCTCTAACAGCTCTCCTGTAGCCCTCTCGGCTGTAAGCAAGATTACCTGCTGTGATGCATCTATTTTCAGATTGTCAGTGATGTCTTGCACCCATATTCGCCTTGATCGTTCTCTCTTTCTTTTTCCCATTATGCACCCTTCCAAGATGGTCTTCTCTAAATTATCATGACGTTTAATGTGCCCAAAATATTTAAGTTTTCTCTGTTTAATCCTCTTTACCAGACAACCTTCTTCAATATTAAGTTATTGTGGTATGGATATATTTGTTGTTTTTTGTGTCCATGATATTTGAAGATCTCTTCTGTAGCATTTACATTCAAAGGCATTTATGTGTTTCTCAGTTGTCTTGTTAAGTGTCCACGTCTCACAGGCATATATTGCGATGGGAAAGATGCATGCATCTTCTGTTAGTTTTTGTGACAATACACTACATCTTCTCTTGGTCTACGTAACCTTACATTGCAGCTCCTATCAGTCTGCGTGACTTTACACTGCATCTTTTATAAAAAGCTCAGTATACTGATAACGCGAGCAGAGCACTTTCACCCATAAGAGATTGTGAAAGATGTTTATAGTGATCCAATATGCGAACCAGAGAGGGTAGTACAGCGATAGATACAGTACTTCGACAAGTTACTCAATATATCATCTGAGACAAGCCAAACCCATGATAACAACACAGCTGTCTGGAACCAGACATACTACAAGCTGAAATCAGAGAAGTCATCAGAAAGGCCCCAATGAACAAAGCCCCAGTATGTGATGCAATACCCAATGAGTTAATCAAATGTACGAAAGAGGTTGAAATAGCTTGGCTTCATAGACTCTATAACCTAGTATGAGAAAACAAGAAACACCATAGGACTGGAGTAACGCTGTAATTATTCCATTATGAAAAAAAGGCAATAAATGGGACTGCAACAAATATAGAGGCATCTCACTGCTAAGCCATACTGGAAACATGTTCTGCAAAATCCTAGAGAACAGATAAATGAAACTCAGATGGGATTTAGAAAAAAATAGAAGCTGTACAAATGCCATCTTTTCCTTAAGAGAACTAACAGAAAAATCAGTAGAAGACTGGAAAATCATTTGATAGAGAAGATAGATATAAACTGTGGGAAATTGTAAACCATTATGGAATTATCACATCTGATCAGCCTATGCAAGAACCTATACAAAAGCAGTCAGTGTACAGTTAGAACAAATACAGGACACTCTTAACCATTCATATAAAATCTGGAGTGAGGCAAGGCTGTGTACTATCTCCCTTACTGTTCACAACATATGTTGACAACATCTGCAAAAGAGCTAACATGCATAGTAAAAACTCCACCACAAAGCTGCCAAACAGCCCAACACCAGAAAGTATTCCGATAAACCCACAACACCTTCCAGAAGACATACTCAGTAGGAGGATCATAAACGGACTCCTTTTTGCTGATGATCAAGCACTTATAGCCACATCAGAAAAAGCAGAACATGGATAATTTAGCAAGGGCATGTAAAAGCCACATCATGAACAACAACAACAACAAAAACAGAAGTCATGACCCTAGCGAGAGAAGAAATCCAACAAAGATCTTCCTAGACAACCAGCCCTTGAAACAGTGAAACATTTCAAATACCTAGGTAGCATAATATCATTCTCAGGGAAAATTGACGCTGATATTGAGAACAGGCGGAACAAAGCAAATCAGGTCATTGGACAAATGACTCCTTTATTGAAAAACAACTACATCACAACCGAAACAAAAAGGGCACTGTACAACACAATTTTCCTCTCAGCTCTGTGCTATCAATGTCAAACATGGACACTAACAGCCAATAACAAAAGAAAAATCATCGCAACAGAAATGAGATGTTTAAGGAGAATACTAGATGTGACAAGAAGAGACCAAATATGAAATAACACCATCAATGCCAAGGGTGAAGTAACTAGTATTACACTATATCCAGAAATAGTAAGTCAGATGGTTTGGCCATGTTGCACGGTTACCATCAGACAGAATGCCACAGAAAATATTCACACAGAGGAAAAGGCCGCCCATGCAGGAGATGGAGAGAGGATATTACAGAAGCATTAAATATCCCATTATATGAAGCAAATTGTCGAGCCCTATCAAGACGTCTATTTGTCCCGTCAACGCTGAAAGGAGTATGAGGAAGGAGATAAGACAAGATAAGACAAGAAAAGACAAGACTGCATCTTCCATCAGTCTATGCGACTTTACACTGCATCTTCCGCCAGTTTATATGACTTCACAGTGCGTCTTCTACCGTTTTATATGACTTTACTCTGTATCTTCTACCAGTTTATGTGACTTTACACTGCATCTTCTACTAGATTCCTTCAATTTTTTTAAAAATCTTCTCTTCTTTTATGTTTATTTAAAAGAAAGTCAAAATGTTGAAAATCTTTTATCATGCTATATTTTATCATTAGTATCGAGAAAAGTCAATTCTACGTACGAATGTATGTGTTTTAACTTTACAAAACTTTTGTTGTTTCTTGATGCGAAGTCTCCTTCAGGTTTGAATTAAAGCAAACAGTTTGCAGACGTAATCATGTAGGAAAATGAGCATAAGAAAATAATACACAGAAGATATGGGACACGCTCAAGGAAAAAAAAAACTTGAGATCCATGCACGAAATGAAATAAAGGAATCGATTACTCATGTTGGCACTGGCTCTATGAGTGAGAGAAGATAAGAGAAACACATGAGAATTTTTTTTGTAGACATGTTTATTTGAGGCTAGGGCGCTTTGAGATTAATATGAGCACTGAGAAAATGAAATGAGCAACTCGGCTCGTAAACAAATTAAAATCTAATCTCATTCACACTGAGCACGAAGCTCTAGAGAACAACAGAGGTCTACCCTATAATATTTTATTACTTGTGTTTGCGTGTGTGAGTGTGGACGTCCATGTGTGAGTTCAGCGCTGGCTGGATTAAAATAAGCCGCAGGGGATTCTAGGGGATCAGTAGTCATTGTTCTTTTTTGTTGCTTTGAAATGGTTGTGTGAATGTCGCTTTGAAAATGTTTGTGTGATTGTCGCTTTGAAATGTTTGTGGATTGTCGCTTCAACATGTTTGTGTGTTTGAAACTATTAGGACCTTAGTTACATTGTCTTTAAAGCAGTATTAAATATCTAATGCAGTCATCCATGCAGGTGATGCTTGCAGTTCAGGTAGGTGTAAGTAACTGGTTTCGTTAATTTAGCTGTGAAGACCAAGGCGTAACGTTGCTCTTCTGTAGCTGAATTTAATGCGTAATTTCATCTAGGAGTCTTTCTTCTTCTTCTTCGTTCACTTCTACTACCAAAAACCGCACGGTGAACCTACTGAATTCACGCATGTGGTCCTCGTTAGGTCCCGTGGTCCCCTGTGTGGTCCAAAATAGACCACACGAGTTCCACGAAAGGACCACAAGGGGTTCAGAGTATCACAGGGCTTTAGCTTGTATTCTTGGTGGGTCTCGGAAGCGGGATTGCGTGACACCGTGGTTTTCATTGCACCAGTTTGGTCTAGGGTTGGACTTTCTCACCGGAAGACCTCGACGTGTTTGGAATATCAGTGCATCCCCGCTGGGTGAGAGGCGTTAACCCACCCAGGCCAGAGTTGGACTTTCTCACCGGAAAACCTCGACGTGTTTTGAGATACCCGTGTATCACCGCCGGGTGAGAGGTGGTTGCCCATCCAGTCCAGGGTTGGACTTTCTCACCGGAAAACCTCAGCGTGATTAGGATATGCAGACATCCCCGCCGGGTGAGAGGTGGTTGCCTATCTAGACTTCCCTGGTCCAGTGTCTCCGACTTCAGCATTTTGCGGTCGTGGCCGCTACCCTTCCTAGTTGTGACCAGGATGGAGCTTTTGTCCAGGAGGACGAATCCTCGCCACTAGTGACTTCTACCCCTGGGTTGAGCCGGTTTAGGCATTTCCCAGTATGGGCATGTTTGGGACGGGACCGACCTCTAGGGCAGAGGTACTGTGACATTCATAGCCTTCAAGATTCACCCCTGGTATGAGCCGGTTTAGGCAAAATTCACCAGTATGGGTGTTTATCAGGCGTTACCGACCTCTAGAGCGGAGGTGGCATGACATGTCTAGCCATCGAGTTCCACCCCTGGTGTGTGCCGGTTTAGGCATATTTCACCAGTGTAGGTGTATTTCGGACGTAGGCGGCCTCTAGAGCAGAGGTGCCGTGGTATAGCTCTCGTAGCGATACTACTGGACATACCAGGTTAAACTTCACTTTCCACCACCTTTTCCCATCGGCGCCGCACAGCAACCTTTATTTCCGCATTTACTTCCTTAACCGGGAGGAGCTTCACTCCACGCGCGGCATTTGAAAAGTCAAGCCAGCAGTGTCTTAACCTCTGGGACAAGCCGGTTCATGCATTTCACCCGATATGACTGCACTCAGGACGTGGCTGACCTCCAGACCAGAGGTGCCGTGATTTGACTGTTTGCTTCGCTTTATTCTTTCAACCACCTTTTCCGCAGTGATGCTGCGCGGCAACCTCATTTGTAAATTTCTTCATTGGCCGGGAAGAGCACCGCTCCACGCACGGCAGCTGAAGATCTCGCCAACAGCGGCAGATGAGCTACCAAACGTGACACTCATCTACCCTAAGTAACTGGTTTTCAGGCGCCAGATATTCGCCCTCGCCCCTTCTCCTGTCAGTTTAAACAGTTCTGCCACGGGAAGGCCAGGAGCTGGACTTGACTGCCAGAGGCTGTTTGTGGCGCGTTTGCAGTCCTTAGAACCATCTAGGAGTAAAACTAGAGATTTGTTTTTTCTCTGCGCAGGATGAGAATAAATGACACCTAGAGAAAAATTAGATGTTTACTTTTTTCTCTGCATTATGAGAATAAATGATATCTAAAGTAAAATTAGAGATTTTTTTCTGAGCAATATGACATTTACTAGTAAAGTTATAATATCACTTTTTTTTCCTCTGTATAGTCCAATAATAAATGACGTGGGGAATTAATGCAACTTCTGAAATTTAAAGTGAGATTTATGACATGAAAATAAGTTGCTGGAACGATGTTTCAGTCTTGAAAGAAATAGGGGTAACTATATCAAAGTTTAACGACATTTTCCTGCCTGTGGACATACTTGTACAGCGTCATCACATGCATTTATACATTTATGACATTCAGTTTCATTTATTTGCATGTCCCTTGCGGAACTTTGCCTCCCTAACAGCACTCCTGTAGGCCTCTCGGTTGTGAGCAAGATGGCCTGCTGCTAATGCATCCATTTGCAGATCATCAACGATGTCTTGCAGCCTTGGTCTTCCTCTCTTTCTTTTTCCCATTTATGACAACACATAAGAAATCTTGCATTTTTACTTCAATTTTTTTCTTCAGTGTCGATAAACTACTTAGTCAGTGCCCACATTTATGTGGAGGTAATGATTCCGAAAAAAAAAGTTGCTTGTTCGTTTTTCTGGCGACTTTGAATACGGCGGCTGTCAGCCCCCGTGAGTGGAGCTAATAAGCAGAAGGTATGCAATGCTTTTTCAGCAGACTCCGTTACCAGTGGTACTAAGGCGATCCCTACTCCGTTAGCCAGGCCACGCCTGCTATTGAAGGAGTACCAGAGGAGAGATGGGACACACACACACACACATGCACATACGCACGCAAGCTATATATATATATATATATATATATATATATATATATCCGTATATACTCTAAACATATATAACAAATTCCTTGGCTACTCGAAACATATATAACAATCTTTATGGCTACTCTAAACATATATAACAATCTCTGTGGCTACTCTAAACACATAGCAATGTAAACAAGTAACAATCTATGTAACAATCTAAGCACATAACAATCTCTATGACTACTCTAAACACGTAATAATTTAAACACGTAACTATCTAAGTGCCTACTCGAAACACGTAATAATGTAAACACATAACTATTTAAACGCTATAACTATTTAAGTGCCTATTGTAAACACATAACAATCTCTGTAGCAATTTTGAAACATAACAATCTTTGTGACTAGTCTAAACACGTAACAGTTTCTCTGGCTGACTATTCTAAGCATAAAATAATCTCTGTGGCAGTCATCTAGCTTTTCTGGTGCAAACAGTCGCTTCCTCAATCTAGCTATGTACCCCAACATATATATATATATATATATAATATATATATATATATATCCGTATATACTCTAAACATATATAACAAATTCCTTGGCTACTCGAAACATATATAACAATCTTTATGGCTACTCTAAACATATATAACAATCTCTGTGGCTACTCTAAACACATAGCAATGTAAACAAGTAACAATCTATGTAACAATCTAAGCACATAACAATCTCTATGACTACTCTAAACACGTAATAATTTAAACACGTAACTATCTAAGTGCCTACTCGAAACACGTAATAATGTAAACACATAACTATTTAAACGCTATAACTATTTAAGTGCCTATTGTAAACACATAACAATCTCTGTAGCAATTTTGAAACATAACAATCTTTGTGACTAGTCTAAACACGTAACAGTTTCTCTGGCTGACTATTCTAAGCATAAAATAATCTCTGTGGCAGTCATCTAGCTTTTCTGGTGCAAACAGTCGCTTCCTCAATCTAGCTATGTACCCCAACATATATATATATATATATATAATATATATATATATATATCCGTATATACTCTAAACATATATAACAAATTCCTTGGCTACTCGAAACATATATAACAATCTTTATGGCTACTCTAAACATATATAACAATCTCTGTGGCTACTCTAAACACATAGCAATGTAAACAAGTAACAATCTATGTAACAATCTAAGCACATAACAATCTCTATGACTACTCTAAACACGTAATAATTTAAACACGTAACTATCTAAGTGCCTACTCGAAACACGTAATAATGTAAACACATAACTATTTAAACGCTATAACTATTTAAGTGCCTATTGTAAACACATAACAATCTCTGTAGCAATTTTGAAACATAACAATCTTTGTGACTAGTCTAAACACGTAACAGTTTCTCTGGCTGACTATTCTAAGCATAAAATAATCTCTGTGGCAGTCATCTAGCTTTTCTGGTGCAAACAGTCGCTTCCTCAATCTAGCTATGTACCCCAACATATATATATATATATATATATACATATACACACACGATGGATGATTGATAAGTTCTCGGGATGATGTACAACGGATTATTTGTGGATAGCTTTTTAACAGTTATTTTTCAACATAGTCCGCTTGCAAGTTTATGCACTTGGTCCAGCGATCCTGGAGCATACGGATCCCTTCTTTGTAAGAGTCAACATCTTGTACCAGTAGAAAATGGTTTACAACATGAATGACGTCATCATCTGAAGCAAATTTGCGAGCACTAAGATTCTTTTTGAGTTTGGTAAACAGGTAATAGTCCGAACGGGCCAAATCTGGGCAATAAAGAGGATGCTCAAGAAGCTGGAAGCCGCATTCATGAATGGCAGCCGTTGTCACCGCCGACTTGTGAACTGGAGCATTGTCTTGTTGAAACTCGTCAATTTCCCTAGACGCTTTTCCTTAAATTTGACCCGCAGTTGCTTCACAAGATTAGCGTAATAGGTCTCAGTTCTGCCCTTTTGAAGACAGTCTACCAAGAGCACCTTCTGAATCCCAAAAGATGGAAACCATCACTTTGCCTGCAGATAGAACCACCCTTGCTTTCTTTGGAGGTGGGGATCCATAATGTTTCCACTGCTTTGACTGTTCTTTGTTTTCTGGTTAAAAATAATGAACAATGATGGTCTTATCCATAGTCATAAATTGCTGAAGAAACTTTTCAGGATCGGCAAATGGCCAAGATTGTCTCTTGACATATTGAGACGCTGTCGTTTGTGATCAGCTTCAAGAAGTTTCGGGACCCATCGAGCAGAAACCTTTGTCATTTGAAGATCAATGTGAATAATGGTATGAACACATTTCTGGGAGATGCCCAGTTCAGTAGCAATGTATCGCTCAGTTAGTCGTCGATCCTCCATTATCTTGTCATGGATTCTGCCGGAGGTTTCTTCGGTGGTTACCGTTCTTAACCTTCCTGGACGGGGATCATCTTCCAAACTCTCCCTTTCATGTTTGATTTGAGCTACCAATTTCTTCACTGTACTGTAAGAAGGGGTACTATCCCCTAGAGTCTCCACCATATCCTTATGGATCTCATTCGATGATAAGCTCTTGATGCAGAAGTAGCGAATGACTGCTCGATGAGAAATTTTATCCATTTTCTCAATTTATGCCACCCCTTACCTTTTCAGTAGCATGAAAAAAATGTTTTTGCAGTTAATTTTTGTGAAACTTTGTGTTTAATCTTACGTTAACCTTATCTACAAATTACCTAATATCAAGTTTCAAGTATTTGTACCTTATACCGAGAATTTATCAATCACCCCTCGCATATATCTATGCTGTATATATACGTAAATGCTGAGATCACGTACTTGCTACTGCCTATTCTGCTGACTTGTGTGCTGGTCTGACGTACAAAAATAACAGATTTAAAGACGTTGAGAGACAATCATAATGTGGAAGTGAAAACAAAGAATGTTCGCTTGTGTTTTATGGCAGATATTAATGTTTGTTAGCAGTAATGTCGGACAATGAGCTCATGAGCGTAATGATAGAGCGCACAAGGGAACTAGAAAAAGAAACTAAAATTATGTCCCTTTATCACGAATTATCAGAAACAGATGAGGGCATCATGGTCTGTAAGATAACAATAAAAAAGACGAGGGAAGATCAGAGGCAAAAAATGTTTTCAGAAACTGAAATTCCAAGCTCTTTTAACTGTCGGTGTTCTGGGATGTTGAGGGCAGAGATCAGCATCAATCATCTTCCAGGAGTTGAGGGTACTGGCCTCGGTGGGAATAATGGTTGCGCCAGACTTTCTTCTTTCTCTTGTAGAAATAAGCTTAACTCGCTTGAAAGGATGCAGACCAGGGGAAAGAGACACACTGTTTTCTTGATAACTGAGAAACGTATAGATAGCGGATAACTAAGGATACGATGATCGAGAACGTGATCAGAGCTTAATTCGAGTGACTAACCGTGTCTGAGACTCCAGGTTGGCCTGGGCTATAGAAGGTCCCTGTTGACAAAAAATCCGCCTGTAGTAACGTGGACTTTCATGATTCATACATAGGTCATGAGTAATATTTTACTTCCGGTGTCAGACGTGGCCAATGTTTGGCAACATTTATCACTCCGTCTTTGTGAGCTTTAGCGAAAGTGCGCCTCAGTTAGTGGCCGAGTTTGATAGACTGGAGAAATTAGCCATGAAAGATGCGTGAAAATAGAAAAGACATGAAAAAAACTTTAAATGAAATATGATCAAGAAGTTCTTATGCGAGTCATAAATAAGTACCCTATTTATTCAGCATAGTAACTCTGTTTTCTCGAATGTTTTTTTATGAATGAGTCCCACAGAATGATTTTTCATATTCCGAAGACGGATATGTTAAGTCCATTTAGAAATAATCCTGAGAGACCATCAAGAAGGGTCAGGAAAAGTGTAAATCTCTTAAAACAAGCATATCCATTGTCTTGTCCAGTGAGATAGATAGATAGATAGATAGATAGATAGATAGATAGATAGATAGATAGATAGATAGATAGATAGATAGATAGATAGATAGATAGATAGATAGATAGATAGATAGATAGATAGATAGATAGATAGATAGATAGATAGATAGATAGATAATGAGTTATCAACAGCTAAGGCTCATACATATCGTTTTTTTTCTTTTCTACATCCCTTCTCAAAGTTACATTGTTTAAACTATCTGATGGCAACTACTTCTTCTATGTTTGTATAGTCAACCAAAAATTAACAACATACTCGTTTCTCGGAATATCACATTTGTCTATTTGACATAGGGAAAAGAAAAAAGGATTGAATAAGTTCTTGTTCTAATCATTGACATAACAACAAAAAAAGTATATTTTAAGAGAGCAAAAAAAACCCAACAGGTACTTTTTGTTTAGTAAATAAGCAATTGAAATTTACTAATACAAAAGAATGAGAATTCGTATCAAATACATTATAGCACACTTTACACACTGACATTCTTTCATATAACTATTTTAAACGTGTTCGCCGATATCTTACAAAATATTTTGCAACAAAATATATTAAACTCATAATGAACCCCTTTCTCTTTTTTCTATATTCGTCCCCCCCCCAAACCACCAGCACCATCTAAGAGGTGACGAAAACAGGGAGAAAATGCGAAACAGTTTCGGTTGAGTTCAGGTAGATAGAGGTGTATGGTGCAGTTTTACAAAGTGAGGGAGGAAGTGAGCAAGGTGAGAAAAAAACGAATATAAAGTATGAGAATGTATAAATGAAAAACATACAACATCCGATATTTCGGCGTGAGCCTTATTCGAGGATACATGCAAAAACAAAATACAAGCATATATAACTTATCTGAAGCGTCTTGCTCTCAGTAAAGCGGAAATGTGTGTGGAAGAAGGAGGAGGAGGAAAAAAAACCGTTGCCTACAGACAAAAGATTCCCGATATAGCCAATCATAGCGAAGAAGAGAAGAGAGGAGGACGCGGAGAGAGGAGGAGAACAAGTGGGAGAAAGGGGTTGGGGGAAGGCACTGTAGCTCGGACAGGGTGAAACTAGTACTCACGTACCACCCCCGTAGCTTGGCAGTTAAAAACATACTGTTTCGCCATCTCCACCTCCTCCAGACCGAGCCTGAGACACGTGAACTTTTTGGGGAACCCCCATTGGTGGCTTACAGACGTGACAAAAACCTCAGGGACCTTTTAATTCGTAGTCATCTTAAGACGGATGACACTTTTTATGGTACCAGACGTTGTGGACGCCGTAGATGCAACACTTGTCCGTTTGTTGTCGAGGCCAGCCAGATCTCTTTCCCTAAATCCACGTTATCAGTACAGGAGGGTTTCACCTGCACTTCACGAAATGTCATTTATGTTATCATGTGCAAACGTTGCGGTTTGAAGTACATAGGGGAAACTGGCTTACGGTTAGGAGATCGATTTCGCCAGCATCTCAATGATATTTCTAAGAGGGCCTGGACACCTGTGGCTAAACATTTTTGCCTTGGTAACCACAGGGGCAAACAGGACATTTCGGTTAGTGCGATCCGCTCTTGTTCCGCAGATGTACGATCTCGGAGGGTCCTAGAACAGCGCCTTATTTTCCAGACTGGCTGTCTCCACCCAGCTGGAATTAACAATGTTTTCAGCTTTCTGTAACTTCTTTATTTTTCCACTGGCCTTTTTTATACTCTACTTTCTTTCTCTATCCTACCCCTCCCTACCACATCCTATTTCCTTCTCTGCCAACATATTGGTCTTGTCCCATTCACCAGTTTTACATTTCCTCCCTGTAGGTGTTTAGTTTTTCATTCATTATCTCTCGCGTCCTCTTTTCTCTCCCCTTTCCCCCACCCCCACCCCGACACCTCTAGCGGCTATCATGTTTCTGTTGCCTTCCTCCAATCCCTTTCTCCCACTTGTTCTCCTCCTCTCTCCGCGTCCTCCTCTCTCCGCTTCTTCGCTATGATTGGTTATATCGGGAATCTTTTGTCTGTAGGCAACGGTTTTTTTTCCTCCTCCTCCTTCTTCCACACACATTTCCGCTTTACTGAGAGCAAGACGCTTCAGATAAGTTATATATGTTTGTATTTTGTTTTTGCATGTATCCTCGAATAAGGCTCATGCCGAAATATCGGATGTTGTATGTTTTTCATTTATACATTCTCATACTTTATATTCGTTTTTTTCTCACCTTGCTCACTTCCACCCTCACTTTGTAAAACTGCACCATACACCTCTATCTACCTTATTTATATTAACCAGTTTTGCTGCAGTCGCCATCCCTTTTATCTGTTACATTCTCCTACTTGACTGCGACATTGTTGCGTAAATTTTTGTTCGTTTTCGTTGACTTGTGCCATGTTATCTATCCCTCTATTTCTTTCCAGACTCTGTAACTCTGTCTATCCCACTGTTCATTTTCAGAGTCTGTACCCTTTCCTATTAGGTTTCATCTCCCTCACCTGTTATCATCTCTTCATTCATCTCCGTTTTCATTCCTTCTGTGCGTGTCAGGTTAGCCTCTACTCTCCCTCCACACCCCAGTCATTCGATATCTCTTCTGGTCACCATGCCTTCTTTAAATCGTATCACCAAATCTCTCAAGTCTTTTATTACTCTCTCTTTCAGTCTTTTGTCACCTCTCCTTTCCCGTACCGCCAGTGACCTCCCTTTTGCCACGTACAAGAAGACGCGGTTCACTTCTCACGTTAATTTTCTCAACAACTGTGTTCGCCTGAGGGTTGTTCCCAAAGGTTTTACTACTAAGTTTTCACCGGCCATGGGCACTCTCCACCCCAGAATCCGTCAGCGTCTTTGTGCTATCGAAACCAATTGCGCATTTCAACGCATGCGCTGCGTCGTGGAGGGACACATTAAACTCCTCTCGGACCTTGATAGTCAGATCGCTCTACTCTCTGCCCGTCTCCATCACATTACACATGATAATTACCTCATCTATCGCCTGATCCGTGAGATTATTCACTCCACCAACAGACAATTCTACCTGCAACTTTCTTCTCTCAAAAAGCAGAAACTTTCTGCTATCCGTCCCTCTACGGCCTCTCCCAGACCCTCCACCGCTTCTGCCCCCACTAAGGTGGTTTGTATCCCTCCGGATATTCCTCTTTCAGCTGATGAATTGTCTGTCCTGGGGAAAGGTTTACAGTTTGTTCCCCTCCGTCCTTCTGCTGACCAGTTCTCACTCCTTCAAGATGTCCACCGTTTCCATCGTAGACTGCGTTTAAAGTTCCATTTCCAAGACGCATCCCAACCTTCATCATCCCAATCCACCTCCGATGATGACCCTTTCTCTCGCTTCTCCAAACAACCATCCACCTGGACACCTTCAGCAGGAGCGTCTCGTGCCTTGGACCTCTACATTGATCACACTCTCGACGAAATCCGCAAGCTTCGCCTTCCCCGTGTACGACACTCGAACCTGACCCCCGGGGAGCAACGCGCACTTTCTCAACTTCAGCGTAGGCGAGATATCGTGATCAAGAGTGCAGACAAGGGCGGAGCTATTGTTTGTTGGAAGAAAGAATTGTACATCCAGGAGGCCATGGGCCAGCTGAGCAACACTAAATTTTATGCCTCTCGCCCTCAAGATCCGACTCTGGCCAACAACCACCATGTTCGAGACACGATCAACGAACTCATCCACAAGACCAAGTCTGGTCTTTCTCCCTCGGCTACACATCGTCACATCCGCGACAGCTGCTTAGGGAAACCATCTTTTTATCTACTCCCTAAGATTCACAAACCAGGAAACCCAGGAAGGCCCATAGTGTCTGCTTGTTCCTGCCCTACGGAACAAATCTCTGACTTTCTTGACAGCATCTTTCAACCTCTGGTCACTAGTCTGCCCACTTATCTCAAGGACACCAATCATGCTCTCATTACTTTTGAGATCCTTACACTCCTGCCTGGTCACACCTACCGTATCTTCACCCTTGATGTAGTATCCTTATACACATCCATCCCACATGACCAGGGACTTCAGGCCGTCAAGTTCTTTCTGAACAAAAGACGCAATCCCTCTATTCCTACTTCTACTATTATGCGCCTTACACAACTTGTCCTCCAACTCAATTCTTTTGAATTCAGTGGCCTTTACTTTGACCAGATTAGTGGTGTAGCCATGGGTACCAAGATGGGCCCCAGCTACGCGTGTCTGTTCATGGGCCACTTCGAACACAAGATTCTGAGAGCCTTTAGAGGCCCTTTTCCCGCCTTCTATAGACGCTACATAGACGATGGCATTGGGATCACATCAATGCCAGAGGAAGACCTTAACAACTTTATCAGTTTTGTTAAAGAATACAATCCTGTCATTTCTTTCACCTCCCATATCTCTGCTACTTCCGCTAACTTTCTTGACATTGCCGTCACTATCGGCCCTTCCGGGCTTACTACTTCTATCCACTATAAACCTACAGACTCTCACAGCTACCTCCTGTACTCTTCCTCCCATCCCAGATCGTGTAAGGACTCTATTCCTTTTTCCCAGCTTCTTAGGTTGCGACGTTTGTGTAAGGAGGATTTGGATTTACAGGATCAAGGCCACAAATTACTAGATTTCTTCCGTCAACGCGGCTATCCAGACCACGTTCTCTCGTCATCTTGGAACCGCATTAGCCACATATCGCGGCAACGGTTTTTTTTTCCTCCTCCTCCTTCTTCCACACACATTTCCGCTTTACTGAGAGCAAGACGCTTCAGATAAGTTATATGTTTGTATTTTGTTTTTGCATGTATCCTCGAATAAGGCTCACGCCGAAATATCGGATGTTGTATGTTTTTCATTTATACATTCTCATACTTTATATTCGTTTTTTTCTCACCTTGCTCACTTCCTCCCTCACTTGTAAAACTGCACCATACACCTCTGTCTACCTTATTTATATTAACCAGTTTTACTGCAATCGCCATCCCTTTTATCGGTTGAGTTCAGACACCGCCTTCCAGTTTCTTGAAAGCGTTGTGAAATTTCAGGAAGGAAACAGAAAATACTTTTTTAAAAAATTGAAACAAAACAATCCTGGCACTTTTATCTCTGACAACAACAAAACAGACGTTATTTTCTTCTCTGTATTAATAACGTCATGAGAATTTAGAGAAGACCGTCTTGGAAGGATACAAAAAGAAAAGAGAGGAAGACCAAGGCGAAGATGAGTGTAAGACATCGTTGATGATCTGCGAATGGATGGATCAGCAGTAGGGGATCTTGCTTACAACCGAAAGGCCTACAGAGAGATGTTAGGTTGGCAAAGTTCCGCAAGGGACATGCAAAAGATTGACAGACAAAGTAATAACTTTCATCGTGTTTCGCTTCCAGGTTGGGGTTCTGTCACTGGGAAAAATTAAATATGGAGTAGAAATATCAATTGCAGTAATGACGAATATCAACTTTTATATTCTTAAAACAGTATTACAGGTAGTGTAATTTTCCTTTTCAAAGCTGCTTTTGAAATAGACGAAGGGTGGCTCAGTGCAAGTGTGAATTAATGAAATTTGAATCATAGAATGAGAGAGTCACATTTTTAGATTAAATATTTCTGACAATTTTGTTTGCGTCATCGAACTGTTTTGTTGTGCTCGTGGGCGCTTGCACGAACTTGTTTATATCATTTTTGTGGTTTTATTTCCGGCTAAATTCGCTTGCTTTCATGTACATATATGAAATTTTGTTAAAAATGAGAAACAAATAATAACAATATACTTTCTCTGCAAAAGCTGTTGTTTTGCAATTTCTGTTGTCATTGGCATCAACATTTTGCTAAAATATTGGATATTTGTAGTTTTTGTTTTCATTCTGTCTGTTTATCTTATTATCTATTACAGCTCTCTCTCTCTCTCTCTCTCTCTCTCTCTCTCTCTCTCTCTTTCCTCTTTCTTTTTTTGTAAGACTGAAGCATACACTTCTGTCTACCTGACCGTTGATACAAAGCATATTGTGGTATCGCTTCCGTATTCTCAATGAAGTACTATGTGACACATGGAATTATCTCTTCTTCCTTGTATGTTTCTTTGTGACTGCCAAAAGTAACAAATAATTAGACGACAGTGCCTTTGTAATGGGTCCAAGCATGATGTGCTGGATATATGATTCTGTTTTTTCTTCACTCTTAGTTTTCCGAGCCGTTAAATCTTATTGCTGCCAGATGAAACTCAACCCTTTTTTCATATTCACTTTTCTTCGCCATTTGGTGACCTCTGTTTCTTGCAGGTCATCCTGTTTGTTGCCTTTGCTTTTCCTGTCTGTACTGTCTCTTTCATATTCTGACCTCACACACTTACAGTTCGCTTTCTTCATTTCCCTATCTGTTTCACCCCACAAATCCTACTCGTGGTGGTCAGTAATGAACTGTTCATACATTGAAGATCATGTTCATTTGATTCTCAATCTTTCACTGTGAGCGCAGATATCTTACTGAGATTACAATCTTACAGGGCTATAGTGTTTTCATATTTCTTTGCTTTGTTCCAAGATAAAGCAAGATGGTACAACAAGTATCAATCTACCTATCACATTTCCAATGAACTGTTTCTCGAAAACATTATATCTGCTCATACACAGGATGTTAAACGCTGAACAGTTTTCCTGAGTGTAGGAAATTACCAATATCGTTCGTTCTACTTGTTCATCTGGCTTTATATAAAATAATAATAATAATAATAAAATCGCCAGTGTTGTTCAGTGCTTATGAGTATAGGTTTTCTTCTTCTTGCTGTACTAGCAAAACCTGCATAAAAGCGCTGTTAGGAGAATTGTTGTGAGTTTCCCTTGTGTAATAGCTGGGAGTGAGTTTCCCTTGTGTAATAGCTGGGAGTGAGTTTATTGTCCAGGGAAGCTGTTCATGCGGTTTTAACGCACGAAATAAATTTTGCACAAAGTTGTGTCAGAACTTGGGATTTTACGAACTGGACATTTCGGCATTAAGTTCCAGACACTTGTTTCGGTTTTAGGTCTCAAAGTCAGTAGCAGTTTAGATCCATAATGAAATTGCATAAATCAGCCATCATTTTGGGGTACAGCAAAGTATAAAAAACTGAAAATAAGACTTTGATGGTTCTGTTTGTCTGAGCACTTGTTGCGTACTGACTTATTTATTCATCTATGGGTGAAAACGCTTTATAAATAATCCATATTTATCATACAGTCCATGTTGATCATACAGTCTATGTTTATCATACATTCCATGTTTATCATACAGTCCATATTTATCACTGGTTAAAGTGGATGAATGGAGTGCAAAAAATAGTGTGTGTCAAGCACGAAGAAGAAGGATGGAGATCAAAAGAAAAGGAGAAGCAGAAATATGGTGTCAATAATGATCTCATAAAGTACCCTGTTGTTACATTCCTTGAAGTAAAGAGTTTGTTTCCACAAAAATATTTATGTTTTGGAAGTATCTGTTGTAAGATGGTGGTTCATAATCACGTGCTGTCTTCGATAGGAAGGTCTCGGTAATGAATCTCCAGTTCCCTTGTCCCCTCGCTATGATGGTGCCCTCATCCAGGCTGTATCCTGCCCACTCTCGTATGTTATTTTCCCATCTACATCTCTCTCTACCTCACGCTCTGTTTCTTTGCACTTTTCTTTCTAGTAGTCTTCAGTATATTGCTGTCTATTGTATATCGTATCTTGTGATGTGACCAAAATATTTTGCTTTCTTGATCTTTATTTCCTTGAGAAGTTCAGGTTGCAGTTGTGGTTGTTCTAATACTTGTTAATTTGTTCTAAATTTGTTCTTTTCCTTCTTCATTATAAACAGCTTACTTTCCTATAGATCGACATTCTAATGCATTTATCCTTATCTCTGACTGTTTACTTAGTCCGGAGTCCAAGTTTCTGCTCCCTAGAGCAGGACAGAATACATGTAGGAAAAAGATTTATTTGTAACGCAAATAAAAAGCTTTCTTTAAAAGCTTACAAAAGTTTACTTATATGGTAGTTAATATGAAATAACAAATAACATGGAGCACAGGAGTAGCAGAATGAATCGACCGCATGAAAATGCAATCCAATATATGTCTACTTCTGTGATTCGTCAAAGAACACGTTACACCGGGAATTACTTTTGGGCTTTTTATTTGCCTTACAAATAAATCATTCTGAAGTGATGACATGTACAAAATAATAAATAAAGAGGTATTCCACGCACAGCACAAAAATTGGCCTAAAGTACCATATTGCAGGTATGAACTAATTCGTGAGATGACTTTGCTTCATAAAACTAATATCTTGCTAGACCTTGTCTTTGTTGTGCAACATAAGTAATACAAAATATCTAGCGGCACCTTAGACGTAAAGAATGTTATACATTTGCGTGGACCCTAAGGGAAATACAGAGTTTTCTAAAAGACCTTAAAGAAAGATGGACGGTCATGTCGGGCCACATGCTCATAAACTTGAAATGGATGTAGGGATAAAAATCATACGGTCATACTGTTTATAGTTACTTCTTAAATGTCTGAAACACTTGGCATTTCCTAGTCCAGGCTCTAATAATTCTTGTTTTGTTTTGTCTACTCTCCTGTGGGAAATGAAGCAGTTCTTTTATTTCGTTCTCTCCCTGCTTTCTCATTACTCGTCCTTTTCTTTGGTCCTTATTATATTTGAGAAAATGCAGTTAGTATCGATCTCGCCCAGAATAACGGAAGTTAATAGCTCGAATCCGCCCCAGTAATTAAAGCTATAACAATGAACAGATCAAACTGGACAAGCGGTATTGAACATCAAATGTCTTGGGAGTTCTATGACAGCGGTTATCAGCTTATTTTCTTGCACGCAGCCACTAGCAAAATCAAACGTCTTGGTGCAGCAATGTCCTACAAACAGCACAGACACGCTACTCTTACTTCTGAACCTGTGGAAGTTTAAACATAGAAAGTTTATAGACTCAACTGAAACACGGACAAATTACAGAAACGTCTCTCGTTTTTCGGAAGTGAAAAGCCCCCATGACACAAATATCACAAAAATTAGCGGTCTAGAAGATGCCAGGCGTTTAGAGTTCGTTTATGTAAAAAGGTAGAAAAAAATGATATACAGAACCGGGGGTAGTTCTCTGATCTACGGACCAGCACTGTAGCGGAAGACTGGGAAGAGTCTCTGGCATATGCTTGCTGAACAACAATGTGAACATCAAGATCATATGACTGCAACATCATCTTTCATTGTAACATTATCAGTAACAGTAACAAGACCAGTGACTAAATAAACTAAATAGTCACATCATTTTTTTTCTTACTGTAAAGACTACGAGTACAAAAAGTTTTAAACAAATCAGTATGTCTGAATGGGAAAAAACTCTGAACAGAAAATTTTAGCAGGAACACGGACACGAGAAGCAGGGACATGAGTAGTAGGGGCATGAATAGTATGGACATGAGTAGCAGGACAATGAGTAGTAGGGACATGAGTAGTAGGGACATGAGTAGTATAGACATGAGTAGTAGGGACATGAGTAGTATGGACATGAGTAGCAGGGACATGAGTAGTAGGGACATGAGTAGCAGGGACATGAGTAGTATGGACATGAGTAGTAGGGACATGAGTAGTATAGACATGAGTAGTATAGACATGAGTAGTAGGGACATGAGTAGTATAGACATGAGTAGCAGGGACAGAGTAGTAGGGACATGAGTAGTAGGGACATGAGTAGTATAGACATGAGTAGTATGGACATGAGTAGTAGGGACATGAGTAGTATAGACATGAGTAGCAGGGACAGAGTAGTAGGGACATGAGTAGTAGGGACATGAGTAGTATGGACATGAGTAGTAGGGACATGAGTAGTATAGACATGAGTAGTATGGACATGAGAAGAAGGGACATGAGTATTAGGGATATGAGTAGCAGGGACATGAGAAGCAGAGACATGAGTAATAGGGACATGTGAAACAGAGACATGAGTAGTAGGGACATGAGTAGTAGGGAGATGAGTAGCAGGGACATGAGTAGCAGGGACATGAGTAGTAGGGACATGAGTAGCAGGGACATGAGAAGTAGGGACATGAGTAGCAGTGACATGAGAAGCTGAGACATGAGTAGTAGGGACATGCGAAACAGGGACATGAGTAGTAGGGACATGAGTAGCAGGGACATGAGTAGTAGGGATATGAGTAGTAGGGACATGAGTAGTAGGGACATGAGAAACAGGGACATGAGTAGTAGGGACATGAGTAGTAGGGACATGAGAAACAGGGACATGAGTAGCAGTGACATGAGAAACAGGGACATGAGTAGCAGGGACATGAGTAGTAGGGACATGAGTAGCAGTGACATGAGAAACAGGGACATGAGTAGTAGGGACATGAGTAGCAGGGACATGAGAAGCTTAGACATGAGAAGCTGAGACATGAGTAGTAGAGACATGAGTAGTAGGGACATGAGTAGTAGGGACATGAGTAGCTGAGACATGAGTAGTAGGGACATGAGAAGCTGAGACATGAGTAGTAGGGACATGAGTAGTAGGCACATTCCAGTATTTTCTTGGTGCGGAATAGAAAGTTACATAAGTACCACAGTTTTAGTTTTTTGGTTTTTTTTGCAATTTAAATCATTGGGGTAGAGAAACAAGATGAACTTCATATATAATAATGGTGACAATACGCAGCCTTGTCTAACTTCTATTGTTACTCTGAACCAATCCGTTTTTTCTGCTGTTCTTTCACTATTTCACTTTCACTATTTTTGTACATATGATCTTATGTTTGTAATAGATGTTCATCTACCAGAACATCCAAAAAAAAAAATGAGCGAACTTTTTCAATAGCGCGTCAACCGGCAAAAGAAGGGGCAGTGCGACTACTGAGCGCACCTAGCGACAAGCCTTGACAACAAACTGTTATTTGCTCCCTTCAGCTATGAGCATTAGTCGTCGAACTACAAAGTGAGTACGTGCACAAGCTGTTCGTCGGATTAGCGACAAAATGACAATGAAGGAGCTTGAAGAACAACGTGTGTATGTGTGTCTGAAAGATTTTGCTGCAAACTTGATAACAATTTTACAGAGACAGGGCAATTGCTTGACCAAGCATACGGGGAGGAATGTATAAACTAAATGCAGTGTTATAAGTGGTCTATTCGTTTTAAAAGAGGCAGAACGTCGGTAGGTGAAGACCCCGGGTTTGGACGACCTTCCATATCAACAGACCACGCCCATGTCGAGAAATTTGTGTGCTGTGATTTGCGGAAATTATCTCTTGACTGTCTGAGAAGTTGCTGACGAAGTGGGCGTCAGCAAAGGACCTTGCTATCAAATTTTGACTGAAAAACTTCAGATGCGCTCATATGCTGACTGACGATTAAAAAGAAAACCGTGTTGAAATCAGCCAACAACTGCTTACCAATACAAATGGTCATGGAAACTTTTTAAAGAACATCATAACAGGAAATGAGACCTGGGTTTATGGCTGTAATGATGAAACCAAAAGCAGTCTTCCCAGAGGGTGGGGAAAGGGTCTCCTCGACCAGAAAATAGCACGAATGAGCCGGTCAAAGATCAAGGTCGTGTGCCACATCCACTCTGTTCTTCGAACTTAGTCCCAGCAGACTTATTTCTGTTTCCCAAATTTAAAACTACAGAATGTCGTTCCCAAACTTTAAACTACATAATGTCGTTCCCAAACTTAAAACTACAGAATGTCGTTCCCAAACTTAAAACTACAGAATGTCGTTCCCAAACTTAAAACTACAGAATGTCGTTCCCAAACTTAAAACTACAGAAGGTCGTTCACAAACTTAAAACTACAGAATGTCGTTCCCAAACCATAGAGGAGATTCAGGAAAGTGAGATAAGGAAACTGCACCATCATAGAAAGTGCGTTTCGAGAAGCATTTTAACAGTTGAAGAAATGCTGGAACAGTATCTTGCCAATAGAGGGGAATATTTCGAGGAGGATAGTGTTAAAATCGTAAAATGGTGTTAAATGAACACTTATGTCTTTATAGCAAAAGTTCCCATAACATATGTGTGTGTGTTTGTTATATATATATATATATATATATATATATAGAGAGAGAGAGAGAGAGTGAGTGAGAGAGAGACAACGGATCTGGAATGACAGAGTTACGCGGGGAGAGAATATGTGCGGACAGAAATCACCGTCCCCAGGTCGAGACCGAAGCAGTAAGTTAGCGGGCCTGAATGTCAAAATCGGTTGAGGGGTGGGGTGGGTCTGTATTCGTGGTAACCCTCTCCGTGTGTGACCTCCCCTGACTCATAAGAGACACTTATCTGGGAGTTTTGATGTGAACTGTCTGTTGGTCGACCCAGACGGCGGGCGAGGTGCGCGGATTCAGTCAGTCAGACAAGACCGGGAAATGAGGAAGGGTACTCCAAGAACTGAGAGATATTGCCCAGCCTGTACGTGCAAATTTCAGCAAGGGAAAGAAAGCAAATAAATGTCACTACATGGTGTACTATAAGCAACATTGTTATGAATCATTTTTTATGTCTTGATGGGAGTAATGCTGTGAAACGTGTTGCACTCAGATTATTGTTGCATTTTGTTCTCTAGGGCCACGCCAGCTCCCTGTGTAGAATATGTGGCCACGTCACTCCCTTGTGTAGAATATGTGACCACGTCAGTCCCTTGTGTAGAATATGTGACCACGTCAGTCCCTTTTTTTACAGGACCACGTCAGTACCTTTTTTTTACAGGACCACGTCAGTCCCTTGTGTAGAATATGTGGCCACGTCAGTCCCTTGTGTAGAATATGTGAACACGTCAGTCCCTTTTTTTACAGGACCACGTCAGTCCCTTTTTTACAGGACCACGTCAGTCCTTTGTGTAGAATATGTGGCCACGTCAGTCCCTTGTGTAGAATATGTGAACACGTCAGTCCCTTTTTTTACAGGACCACGTCAGTCCCTTTTTTACAGGACCACGTCAGTCCCTTGTGTAGAATATGTGGCCACGTCAGTCCTATGTGAAGAATATGTGGTCGCTTGCCGCGTAGAGCTGCTAAGCAGTTATTATGGTCCAGGACGATCACACTATTCTACCTGCACAATGAAATCTATTAGAAGTTTACCTCATGGATGTGTTCATAACGTAAATCGTACTGGGTGTACTGGAAGCTCAAATCTTACCCAAGGAACGGAAGTTGAAATCTTACTGGATGTACTGGATATCAAGTTTTACTAGAACTACTGGAAGTTTACATCCTACAAGGTGTGCTTGAAGTTCAAATCTTAGTGGAAGAATTGATGGTTCCAATCTTACTAGAATTATTGGAGGTTCAGGTCATAGTGGATGTACTGTAAGTTCAAATCTTAGTGGAAGAATTGATGGTTCCAATCTTACTAGAATTATTGGAGGTTCAGGTCATAGTGGATGTACTGTAAGTTCAAATCTTACTGGACGTTCAGGTCGTACTGGATAAATGTGATGCTAAAATCTTATTGAATGAACTGGAGGCTCATATTTTATTGACGTACTGAAAGTTAAATTTTCATTGGATGTATTGAAAGCTCTGATATTGTTGGAAGTTCAGATAGTACTGGATAAACTGGACGAAAAAATCTTACTGAGTTCTGAAAGTTCAAATCTTACCAGATCGTACTGAAAACTGTGTCATTGTTAAACATCATATGATTATGAAATAAATGAAATAAGAACAAAAAATGTCATCTTCTGTCCTCCACCACCTCCCAATCAACGCCTGCGATTATTTGAAAATGAAAGACGAAGACATTGATATCGATTCTGCCAAAAGTTCTGTTTTTTATTTAAATAAATGTGCTCTTTTTCGGTTTCATCCAGTGTGATTTTTATTCTTCACTTCGTTACTCTCCTTCACTTCGTTACTCTCCTTCACTTCGCTACTCTCTTTCTCTTTTCAGTTTCAATTGGCGTAAAGCTCTTTGAGATGTTCTTAGAGATTGCCAAGTTTACATTCTGTCTGAGATGTGCGGCTTTTGTTTGTTATCCGGTACAAGTATTGCTTGTTGTTCAGTTGTCTTCTTTATGTCCTCGCTTGCTAGGTTTAAAAAAAAATTAGAAAGACTTAAAATATTCTCTGTTCGCTTCTTTACTATTATTTTTCTAACTTATTAAGTTGAGATGCATTTTCGCTTGATGGATTTTGTATGGCAGAGAAATGGTTGGTCCCTTTAAAATTCAGGACGACAAACGGGCACCTCTTGTCTGTAGGATGAGCAAAGATTTAGGAGCGACTTAGTTTGTAAAAATCCAGTTAGTATGAAGGCAGATGAAAGTTATAATTTTCTATATTAGTTATACAATAGTCACGATAGTCGTTTTTGTTAGAAAGAAGAGAACGAGAATGTAAAGTAGGCTAAATCACAACAGAATACACATATATCATTTTATTTTAAAGTTCAGAACAAAACGTGAAAAGCAACGAAGCTAATGTGGTAAAAGCTTCAGAACATATGAGATAGTGGTAGTGTTTTGTACAGTGAATTACTGGACGCGGATCTGTTTAACAGCGAAATGCATTCTTCAAACAATCGTATATCTTGTAAGGCTTACATATGCTCCTGTTAATTCTACAAGTTCAGCAGGATTTAAATACTGGGCAGTGTTACGACACTTTTGGAAACTGGAGTATTACGTATATGTGTATTATATGTGTTCGATGAATATGTATAAATTTATGACTACAAGTTCATAGTTTTATGCAGTTGTAAATTTGTAAATTTTGTATTTTGGTAAATACGTATCTAAGTATTACCATTCTTAAGTGTTCATTTTCAGAATAATTATTGACCAAAGAAATGAGCAGATAATAAGTCCTATAACACAGTGAAGAAGATCCTTACGTCAAAGTAACTGAGACTTTACGCGTTTGTTTGCCCTCTCCTACTTTACAAGAAGCAGAAGAGGTGGCTATATATGATATACCACAAGGGTAAGCCTGCCACTAGTAGAAAGATACCCCTTTTATAAGTGCTGCTATCAGGAAAAGTTGTCTAGAGTTATAATTGTGAAGTTCAGATTGAACTATCTTTTTAAAATCTCTCATACTCTGCATTCCTGGATACCGCTAAGAACGCCAAACAGACCAGGCAATCCAACACCAGGACAACAAGGTCAGAAAACTGAGTCTGGCAATCCACATGACTTAATAATTATCGTTATGAAGAACCAACAGTCTAAAAAATTTATGCCAGACAGACACAAGTTTAATATGAGGAAGTTGAGGCTGATGTTATATGAGATGAGGAAGATGACGGTGATGTTATATGAGATGAGGAAGATTGAGGGTGATGTTATATGAGATGAGAAAGATGAGGGTGATGTTATATGAGATGAGGAAGATTGAGGGTGATGTTATATGAGATGTGAGGAAAAATTACTTCTGTCACACTGCAGGAAAATTTCACAAGCATAAACACAATATCTTCCGTCAATACAAAAGTTTGCCATTGGAAGTCGTAAGTTCGATATTACAATACCAGTGATAACAATAAGCCAAATTCACATACTTCAAATATATAGAACTTGTCAAAAGTTCATCAATGGAAGAAACGAACTTTTCTTACAAGGTCACCAAAGTCACTACTCAAAAATACACCTACATTTTGAGAACCTCTGTAACTACATATTGTCCTGATAAAAAGGACAAACACACGCAAACTTCTACAGAAGAATCTTAACTGGTAACCTCTAGCTCATTATGACTGAATCAAAGGAACTCTCTCTCTCTCTCTCTCTCCGATCTAAACCTTTCTTCCATCCCTAACCTCATCCGGACGTCTTCTTTCTTCTTCATTTCAAGTGCCGCCCGTTTTTTTTTAGCGACATCGGGAGGATTATATTTCCCTGATAAATTGTGTTCAGCTTCTGCCATCCTAAAATTAGCCTGTCCAGTGAATAACTCTTACACACTACTTTTGACAAGACTGTACCCAAGGGGTACAACTAACAAAAAATTCACGTTCACTGTCTACTTTCTAAATACTGCTACAAGACGACGCATCGTAAAATGCTGCACATATTCAATATTCCTTTATAGTGTAGAAACCTGGACCTTGAATAAGACAACAGAAAAGAAAACTGAGACTCTCCAAATGTGGATATACAGAAGATTAGGGCGTATCCCATGGACAGAAAAAAGTGCTAAACCAGCTAGAAGTGAAAAGAGAAATATTGAAAATCATAAAAACAAGACAGCTAAGCTACTTTAGGTACGTCAAGAACCATAATACTATACTGAAGACCCTACTTGAGAGCAAGATTAAAGGGAACAGAACAAGAGGACGACAACGACATAATTGGGTGGACAACATCAAGAAATAGGATCCAGCTAGGCCGAATGCACTACTAAGGCAAGAAATAGAGCAGAGTGGATATTTGTCGCAGCCAACCTTTCTTGGGGAGACGGCATGGGATGATGATGATGACAATGAAGCAGAGAGAAAGAGAGAGAGAGAGAACAAGACTTTTTGACAAAACAATCTGCTGGGACTATGATGATTTCTTTCTTCCGCCGCATAAAACTAAAAATCATCGTTTCTAGGCGAATTTTATGTTAAATTGAAAATAAATTGCATTTTCATAATAACCTCCCCTGCTGAAATAAGGCCGTACAGGCACAAATGCTTACAGCATGCTGGCAATTTGACATCCTACGTCTACAAAATATGCTAAAAGGAAAAGGGAGTCGTGGATATATATATATATATATATATATATATATAATATATATATATATATATATATATGTGTGTGTGTGTGTGTGTGTGTGTATGTGTATGTATAGATATAATTTTGACAAAATAAATTGTCAAAACGACACTGACAACAGTTTATCGACATCTTAAAATGAACGAAATCTCATCCAACTGCACATGAAGAAGCTATAATACATTGTATACCTGCATTATAAGGTTCACATAACAAAAATTACACACACATACACGCATACATACACCAAAAATTCAATGACAGTATCATAATACTGACTTTATGTTATGTTGTAGATGAATCATCATCACTGCACTTCTGACTCGCCCATAAGACTCGGCCGAAGTGAAAGGGTTTAGATCTGAAAGTAATGGATTGTGGAAGATTTTGAAAAAACCTGTATTAGGTTATGAACCACTATATGCACATTTATTGTAGATGTTTTAGTATCTCAAGCTTTTAGGGGCGCTAAGACACTGTCCACTGTGGCAGTCAGCGGCCTGTATCTGACATGCTAGCTTGAGAGTCAGCGACCCATATCTGACATGCTAGCTTGAGAGTCAGCGACCCATATCTGACATGCTAGCTTGAGAGTCAGCGACCCATATCTGACATGCTAGCTTCAGAGTCAGCGACCCATATCTGACATGCTAGCTTCAGAGTCAGCGACCCATATCTGACATGCTAGCTTCAGAGTTAGCGATCTATAGTCCACCAAGTCCCTGTCCCACCTCTACACTGGTAACCCCACTAACAGGCTTAGCTTGGCTAAAGTGGCAGGAACCGCCATAGTCTCCATGGTTGTGGAGCCTGCTAAAGAAGTATTGCACATCCCTTGTTTTTAAGTCCGCTCATGAAGTGAACATATATCCACCATAATCCACTCCCAAGCCCAAAATGTTGCGTTTTAACATCGTCACCGCATCGGCTTCAAGTAATAGCAGCAGGTCGCAGTTCCATGGAGAGAGAAGAAGAAGAAAGAAGTATCTCACGCCATGAGCATTAACAGGACTGAACATTTGAATCATTTCTACCTCCTTCTCTGCGCCAAAATCTTGACTGACAAGGGTGGCCGATTAAAACGCGCTCCCTGAGCCTGGACGGGCGTGAACTTGGGACTTCTTCAAATAAAACGGATCTGACGTTTGTATGTGTGTCTGTGAATGTGTATGTGTGAATGTGTCTATGTCATGCTCAAACCCGGGACGTGGGTAAACTAATATGTTTTTGTGAGACAAGCGTTTCATGAGATTTTTTAATGAGCTCTTCAATTTCTCCGGGAGTTTTGATAGAAGTTTTATACCAGATTAAATTCGTGTTTCGGTGCAGGATTCTCGTGTGTTATTTCAGCTACAGACAATACATACGGGGTCTAAAAATTGACTGAATTCTGAATAACTTCATTTCCCAAGTTCTTGTAAACAAGAGTAAAACCTACAAAAACTGTTTACTTTTTGAAGCAAAATGGATGGAAAAATCTAGGTTTTTTTATCTCTTGTAGTTTTTACCCGATGTATCTAACCTACATTCAGCGTTCCTGATTTTGGTTGTTGAAGTGATTGTCTCAAACTTGAATGTATCTCTCTAGAAATATTTGCTTCCATATCTGCTTTTTCTTTCTTTTGTTTTTCTCTTTATAAAAGGCATTATGCAGAGAGCTTGGATATCGTCGTACTTGCCTCAGTCCTTCCTTTTCTCCTTCATTTGCTGTCTGAAACATCTTCATGTCATGATTTGCATGTTTTCTGAGTGTTTCTATTGCCATTGTCTTCTGCTCTTAACTGATGTATCGCCTTGGTTGATTGCAGAAACTTTGTGGCACTGACTATATATATTATTTTACTAAATATTTCGAGTTTTGTCTAGAATATTTCCTATCAGTTGTTTGCCTTGTAATCTGTACAATATTTATAGCGACACCAATATGTAGCCGTTTTATTTCTCTACATGATGAAGCCGTATCCTTTAATTTACTTGCTTGTTGCAATTGCATGTAGCCATATGACGGGCTCCATTGAGGTGGCTAGAAACAGCTATCAATTATAATGACCTTAATGATGGTGATGGAGTTGCATGGTACTCTCCTTGTCGTTTGCATTCTATATGTCTGCGGGCGAATTTTACCAGGCTCGCACTTCTTCTCAGTGGCAAATAGCAGCACAGAAACGACCTTCAAAGTTATAATGATTTGTAATGGTACAATGGATGCCGATGTGACAATGTGACAATCGCACACATTCAGAACGTAAACCTCAAGGCAGCCACCTAGAACAAGTTTCCGGCATCTACTAATGTCCTAAGACTTCAACGCCAACGGAATCTCCTGCTATAGTTTATTCTAATAAGCTATTACAAACTAGTTACACATTTCATAGATTAACTAACTACTACTTCCTAACCGAAATACAAATTTCAACTCTCTCTAGATCCTAAGTCCTAACCGTCATTTTTTCTCCATCTTGTCGTCTCCTAGTACATTTGTCGTCTGCTAGTCCTTGTCGTTTGACTTCTTTCCTATTTTTTTCTGTCTGTTCAAGTGCTGCAAGGTGCCTTTTTTTCTAGCGAGCGACAACCAGAGTATCGGGTTTTCTCGATCACTTTTATACTTAGTTTCCCGCTTTCAAACAAAAATTACGCTAACTGTCCACTTCTGATATACAGCTACATGTTGTGTCCATATTTTTACATATATTCTTAGTGTTTACAGGTGAGAAGTTGACAGACAGGCAGACAGACAGATGATAGAAGAAATGGGAAAATGAAATAAAAAATAGTTGAACTAAATGAACTCTGTGATTTGTAAAATAAATCAAGTAAAGTGACAATACATGGTCTTTTCCCTGTAAATTCATGTATAAAACAAACAAACAAACAACAAACAAACAAACAAACAAAAACACGATTTGTAGTCATAGGTAGCTCTACAATTTACAGTTGAAACTCTAAAATAATATAATAAAGACATATTAAAATAAAAACATTGAATCGTTGAATTTTGAAGATCAAGCTTGACCTACTTTATTCTGAGTGAACAGCGGGAGATTAACTGACACAGAGAATAACAGAGAATACACAGAAGATGTGTTATACAACTCGGAATGTCATGACTTCCACATCTCACATGCCACGTATTACACATCTCAACATGCCATTTCTTACAGATCTCAACATGCTTTTTCTTACAAATCTCAGCATAATATTTCTTACAAAATCCCATCATGCCTTTTATTATTCTATTTTTCATCAAGAGGGCAGATTAGTTATTCGTGATATTTCTGCTGAGAGAAAAAGAAAAGAAAGAACACAACAGGCAATGGGGGCAGAAAGATAAAAATGATTTCAAAAGAAAAATTAGCTCCGAAAATACTCCAAGTCTGTTAAGTTTTTATAAAGCTATTAATGCGTGGCAAATCATTTTGCTTGCATCTTTCACACGGCACATGATGATAGCTTTTTGAAATCCCAATTCCATGCATCATGAATGAGAACTCATTACTAACTTGCAGCGCAATAATATTTTCAACGTGTTTGCATTGCAGCAATTTGGCTCTCGTGAAATTGTCCAAGTTCGTGTCCATGTCGTCTTCAGGCCACGTCTGCAAAAACACAGCTCTTGGAAGATTGTTTAAGAGAGAAATAAAATTTTGTTTCCACAATCCATATTAAATTGATGTCCGTCCATCAGCTGACAGTCCTGGATATTTTCTGGCTGTGTCCTTCCTATCTATCTGTCTGTCTGTCTGTCTGTCCGACCGTCTGTCTGTCTGTCTGTCTGTCTGTCCGACCGTCTGTCTGTCTGTCTGTCTGTCTGTCTGTCTGTCTGTCTGTCTGTCTGTCTGTCTGTCTGTCTGTCTGTCCGTCCGTCTTTCAGGTTTTTAACTTCCTGTCTGTTGGTCTCTTTGTCTCACTGTCTGACTACAGTAAGTCAGTCTGTTTGTCTGACCGTCTGCTTATTCGTCTTAGTCTGACTTTTATTTGTTTCAGTTTCAATTTAATTCATTTCTGTAGAAGAAAAAACATTCCTGAGAATGAGTTTATTTCGTCTGAACGGACCAATGTCTCTCTTTCGTCTCTGCCTAAATATCAGTTTATTTTTGTATCCGTGTTTTTCATTCTGTCTACTACCTCATTCTGTTTTCTGTCTCGCCTCTCCTATGTATGCTTCTCTCTCTCTGTCTCTCTCTCCCCTCTCCCTCCCTCCCTCTCCCTCTCTCTCTCTCTCATTTAATCCTTGTTAGATTCATTATAGACTATATATACATGCGTGTGTTTGGATATCTGTACACAGCACTTTAGCTCTTCCTTGTCTCTCTGCCCAGTCCAATAACTTTCTCCGAGTATCAAATGATAAATTTGTCTGCCTTCGATCGCTTGGTATTTGAGACACTAAACTAAAGCTTGGTTTACATGTTACATCGACATGGGCGTGTCATTATCGTTAACTCTGGCAATGTTTGTTAGGGAAACTTTTTCGAATTTTTTGAATCATATTTTTGAAATACATGGATATAGGATTTCGGCCAATGACAACGTTCAGTGACGTCATCTTTACCACTGTTTTTTTTTCCTGATGTAAAAACGTGTTATTTTCTGTGTAGTCACTTTTCTGGTCAAACTTGTGTCAAAAATAAAATGACATTTTACTCTAAAATCGTGTCTTTTATGGCTGTCTAGATCTATTCTCAAGGCAAAAAGATACTGTGGAGAATACAACTTTTTCTTTTCAAATAAGAAACAACGAAGCTTTCGCGCAGTAAAGTGATTTAGCACAGTGTAGTAGGATTAGAATTCGAAAAATAATAAACAATGCGCTTTAAACGTGAGCGAAAAAAACATGAGGTGCGAATCGAACCACGGACTACCTTAAACGAGCAATAGCTTAGCCACGAGAAACAGCGCAGTTTTCACTCGCCATATTTCTGCGACATTATACTTTATGCATTATACACTACAATACATGATTAGGTGGAAAATAAATTAGTAGAGAATGAACAACATTAATCATCATTAGTTTTCCCACTAACTGAATAAATGAGTGGTGTTTTTCTAGCTATGTTTATTTTTGTAGTTCCGTTTATTGTCTTAGACTACTTCGGTTGATTTGTTTTATTTATTAATAACTATAGTTTCTACTTGATGTTTTAACTCACTTCTTTCAGTGTCCAATAAACTTCAACAAAATCTTTTTTTTTTCTGCTATCCTCTTGCCAGACTTTTCCACTGTCAAACTGGGGGTGTCAGTTTATACTACATTACATGTTACCTGAACCTTAACCCTTGCTTTAACTCTTTCATCCCAAAAAACATCACTGCTTATGTTCCTGGATACACAGAAGCCTTTTATGTGCCTTTAGAAGAACTGAGATAAGTTTTCACTCCGTTATTATTTTTCGTTCATTTTTTCATTGATTTTTTTTCTTTTTTTATTTCGCTTACATTAGTTTGATGTAATCCATACTTTGTCTCTTCTCTCTAATTCTTCGTCCTGTTTGTTTTTGTTCGATAAAGGCTCGCGCCGAAACGTTACAAGTTTGTTATCGTTCCTACTTTCTTCCTAGTTTATACATTTTGGTATCACAGCTTTACTGCAGTGCTTTGTGTATAGCTGTGTGACTATACACAAATTATTTGTGCGAACAGTGACCAGGGGGGATATTTAGCCAAAGTGTAATAAATGAAATGAAAATCTTCTACCCCAACTCATATTTTGAAATTACGGGATAATACCCTTCTAGTTTCTTTCTAGCATTTTTTTAAAAAATCAAACTTTATTCTGGCAGAGCGTCGAAGTTAATTCTAGAGTGAAAGAGTTAAACCAGAGAAAAAGATTTGGCGGGAGGATAACATACTAATACCAATGTTAGTTTTCTGTGTTATTACTGTCACAAACACGCGACGTATACAACATTAACTCCACCTAGCAATCAGCCAATCACATTACACTTTTTGTTGTTTATTATGACCGCCTGAAACATGTTGCCAGTAAATAAGAACATGAGTTATGTGTTACGAAAACACAAACATTCACAAAGTGATGTTTCACACACACACATACACACACACGCACACACACACACGCGCACGCACGCACGCACACATACACACATACATATATATATATATCCTTCCCGTGCCGTTAAACGTCACATAGGACTCGCAAGGTAGTTCGCCAATTTTTCCTGTTTTCGGTGAGCTTTTCAACCTCATCAAGGGATTTTATGTATATTGATTTGGCCTTCTTAATGTTTGAGAAGAGCTTGAGAGACAAAAAATCTTGTCAAAAAGATAAGAGAGAGACAATGTACTTTCATAGGACATGCAATGAGAAGAGGGGACATAGAAAATATTATAACAGGAAAAACAGAAGGAAGAAGATCAAGAGGAAGACCATGAGAAATATTACTGGACAGTCTGACAAGATGGTGTGAGAGGAGATCACCAACTGAGCTGATGGCCTGCATGAAGGATCGGGTACTCTGGAGAAGCATTAATAGCCAACGCCAGTCGCCACGACATCTGATGATGATGATAATGATAATGATGATGATAATGATGATGATGATGATGATGTAACAGAGAAAAAGAGGAAGACGAAGAAAAAGAAGAAGAGGAAAGAAAGGAGGAAGAGTAAGATGAAGATGTGGAGGAAGAGAAGAAAGAGAGAAGAAAGACAATATACAATAACGTTTTAAAAGTACTTAATTTAGATAATATTAGAATGTATAATGACATTTTGAAAAAAATCACACATACAAGTAGTAGAAAGGAGAGAAATACCCATAGAAGTAGAAGAAATAGAAGAAAGGAGAGAAACATCCAGAGATATAGAAGAAAGGAGAGAAACACCCATACAAATAGAAGAAAGAGAGACCCATAGAAATAGAAGAAAGAAGAGAGACACCCATAGAAATAGAAGAAAGGAGAGAGACACCAATAGAAATAGAAGAAAGGAGAGAGACACCCGTAGAAATAGAAGAAAGGAGAGAAACACCAACAGAAATAGAGGAAAGAAGAGAAACACCCATAGAAGTTGAAAAAGGAGAGAAACAAAGAAAACAAAAGAAATTACATTTTGGTGGCTGAGTCTCATTTCTTGTGTCAGGTAACCAAGGCAAGTTTCATTTCTTTTGTGAGGCAGCTAAGACAAGTTTCGTTTCTTGTTTAAAGGCAGTTGAGGCAAGTTTCATTTCTTGTGTAAAGCGGTTGAAACGACAGCAGAAAACAATGAGGGCATATTATCAGATACTCTTATCCCATGCTTTCCCGGAATATTGAAGAAAAAAAAAAGATTGAATTTGTAGAAAATAGAAAATGGGTTAGTTTCTACTCTGGAGACCTATTTTTGTACCTATGACTTGGTCTCAGTTTTGGTCTTGCTTGTCAGTGATGACGGCTGATGGTAATAAAGGAGAGTGAATATAGCAAGAAATCTACGATATCAATGACGAAAGAACGGATCCGTCATCAAGTTAAGGGAACGATAGGGTTAGTTGTGGACATCACTCAAGATGTGAGAATGTGATGGAAGGCGAGCTAAACACACACAAAAAAAAAACAGCAGTAGAGAAAGATTTTTTTAGGTGGGAACAAACGATATAAAAAAAGACAAAAAAGAAATAGAAAAGAAGGAATCTTCCTCTGTGTCGTTGAACAATCCATCTGTTTTTGGTGCAATTTAACAAATTGAAATTGAGAGCCATCTTCTCACGAATAGGGAGCCATGTCCTCTGTGAGGAGGATGCTGTGGGAATTTATTGAATCCGCACGGGAGGAAAGAAAGAAGGAGAAAGATATTGGTGAATCGACATTCCGCCCCTACTCTCAAGTTTAACGTAATTTATCTCCCCTTTTCATGTTTGTCCTAATCCCTACATTTCAATAACGCGGACAGAGACCCTGGCTGGCTTTGCTACCAGAAACACATTACGATGTTTGATAGCTCTCACTTGCTGTTGTTTGTGAGAGTTCTTCTAAACTGTGTCCTCTCGTTTGGCTTATATTTGTTCTTATTTCCCTTTAACCTTAACGGAATTCATTTTTTTTCCACCCGGGTTGGACGTATATTCTCGGCTCGTAAAACTCTGGTGGCTTTGTTTAATTTTTTTTTATGTGGTTCTGAATTTCTTCCATTTTCTTTGTTTTATAATCTATCATCTGCCACTCTTTGTTTTCTATTTTGTAATATATTATGTTTCTCTCAATCTTTTTTCTTTGTTTTATAGTCTACCGTCTGCCTCTCTAAGTTTTCTGTTTTATAATCTATCACTTGTCTATGTTCTATCACCTGTCTCTCTAAATTTTATCTGTTTATGATCTATTTCGTTTAATTTTCTCGGCTTTTATAATCTTTTAGTTTTCTTTCTCAATTTTCTGTTTTATAATCTTTTATGTTTCTTTCAGTTTTCTCGTTTTTACGAGTTTCCATCTGTCTCGCAATTTTCTTTCTTTTTATCTGTCTTTCTCAGTTTTATAATCTTTCATTTGTCTCTTTTCATTTTCTATTGGATGTTTCATTCTTTTATTTTTTTCAACATCTATCTATCTATCTATCTATCTATCTATCTATCTATCTATCTATCTATCTATCTATCTATCTATCTATCTATCTATCTATCTATCTATCTATCTGCCTGCCTTTCTGTCTGTCTGTCTGTCTATATGTCAGTCTGTTATAAAGATTTGATTTGTAATGTGTTACTGAAGCTAGTGAGGATCATTAATTTAGAAATAAAATCTCGGCTATTTTCAATTTGATCACTCCTATGTCCATTACAAATATATCTGTACAATCTGTGATCTTTTAATTCCAGGCTAACCTTCTGATAATTTTGCGTGATCACGTGATGTTTGCTTTACTATGGCTCTCATCTAGTGAGATCACGTGATCATGATGTTCACTGACTGCAGAATGGTAATTACAAATGCAGGATTTCTCCCTGCAGTGCTCCAACAAAGTGCATATTTATTTTAAGAAATACAAATATGAGGTTTATTGATATGGCTGACAAGACTCATGTTTAGGGCATCAACGGCTTGAAGAAAGAACCAGTTTCATCAGCGTTATTGTTGGTGAGACCATGTCAGAACAAAGATGGCTGTAGATGAGACCATGTCAGAACAAAGATGGCTGTAGATGAGACCATGTCAGAACAAAGATGGCTGTAGATGAGACCATGTCAGAACAAACACGGCTGTTAGCGAGACCATGTCAAAACAAACATGGCTGTTGAAGTTACCATGTCAAAACAAACATGGTTGTTGATGAGACCATGTCAGAACAAACATGGCTGTTGATGATACCATGTCAGAACAAACATGGTTGTTGATATTACCATGCCAGAACAAACATGGCTGTTGATGTTACCATGTCAGAACAAACATGGCTGTTGATGATATCATGTCAGAACAAACATGGTTGTTGATGAGACCATGTCAGAACAAACATGGTTGTTGATGTTACCATGTCAGAACAAACATGGCTGTTGATGAGACCATGTCAGTTCTCATTTTTAAAAAGAGGACTGACTCAACAGCTGCTTCTAGAGTTCCCCCAAAATTTCTTGAACCGAGTGGCTGTCATGGCTGCCTTGGGTGTTGGAGAACCATCCACAAATATCTGTAACGTCACTAATGTAAGGGGAACGAATGAAGGCCTCGAGTGACCACAAGCGACTGGCGGGAAGTATGACGTCATAGGTTACAGAGAAAAAGTAAAAGTCAGGGTGACCATGAGAATTTTGTGTCGGTTGGACAAGCTGAGGCCAGACCTGTGATATAAAGTATTTATCAACGAATTCTCGAGAAGGTTAGTGATAACAAGTGCTGAAGATTGTTAAGCAAAATACGATTGACCAACCTGAGACTCAGGTCGGCGGGATGACGCCTGCAATAAGTTTTAGTTGGAACAAAGATGGAGATAGGCAGTCCAAGATAGGACGAGTCGCAGTGAACAGTCAATTGTATGATCTTTCAGTCGGGAGTATTAGTTTAACATGGAAGTCCTGCATCATACATATTTCTGATTTAGTGACTATTGAAGGGAACCGAAATTATTTGCAGTGAGAGATGTTTGGACTGATTAGTAGAACCTGTGAAGATTGAGGGACAATTTTTTTTTATAAATAGGAAACGTACTTTCGTACGGTAAAGTAAGTGAAGACTGTTTTGTAGGATTAGACTCGAAAACATCGTGGACAAAGCACTTTAGAGAGACCTTTTAGAAAGAAAAATCACAAGAGAATTACCTGGGATTCGAAGCACGGACTCTGGTAGGACGAGCAGCCGTCTAGCCACGAGAAGATAGCGTACTAACGAACTGCGTTGTCTCGCACCTCAAAAGAGATGTTTTAAAGCGAAGTCAATCGACACGACGATCGTGACACACGGAATGAATTGAGGTCATGACACAGAAATTCCGTAGCTTAGATTCAGTCTCTCTAGCAGGTAACAACTTTTAGACAAACATACACACGGTCTCCTGCCATGTCTGGTGCATACTTGAACAACAACAAACAAACGAATATTTATTACATGAAATAGCATAGTTTCAGAAACAATTTTGTTTTTATAAATAGGAAACAACGAGGATTTCGTGCGTTAAAGTAAGAGAACAGTTTTGTAGGATTAGATCTCGAAAACATCGTAGACAAAGCACTTTAGATAGCGCTTCGTTAGTACGCTGTTCTCTCGTGGCTAGACGGTTTACGAAGTAAGTACCAACACAGTAGAGGTAGTCGAAAGAAAGATAAATAAATCCATAAGAAAGTGGCTGGGCGTACCACCAGGATTAACTGATGTAGCACTGCACTGCAAGAAGAGCAAACTGTAGCTACCATTCAAATCTGTAGTCGAAGAATACAAGGTAGGAAAGACAAGGCTTGGAATGATGCTACAAGAATCTACTGATCCAGTGGTAAGAGAAGTGCAGCCAGCACTTAAAACTGGATGAAAATGGAAAGTAAGTGAAGAAGTGACCGCAGACAGGGAAACACCGGAGCTGAAAGAAGTAATAGGATACACCCAGACCAGAAGGGGATTTGGTCATGGTGAAATCAAATGTTGGTCAAAGGCCCCATCAGCGAGGTCAGGAATTCAGAGGATGATAAGCGGGTCCAGAAGGCAGTCGACAGGCACAGCAAGGTCAGTGGACAACATGGGAGGAAGTCCTGCAAAGATCACTAACATGGAATGACATCTGGAAAATTGCATCCTTGAGACTCAGCTTCATCATCAGAGCTACTTATCTCCTGCCTACAAATAGGGTTTATCAGAAGACACAAAGTGCCCTCTCTGCAACGAAAGGCAAACATTGGAACATGTGCTGTCAGCATGCAGAGTATCATTAGGCCAAGGACGCTACACCTGGCGGCACAACAGAGTGCTGTAGGAACTAGTAGCCATTGTAGACACGGCAAAATAGGTGCTAGTACGACATCGAATATTGAAATCAAAGACATTCCCTTACCATCACTGCTAGATGGTGGAAATGACTGGGATGTGATAGCGGACCTACCAGGAAGATAACCGACTACCATCAAGAACACAGGAATGCGACCGGACATTGTAGTGTACTCCATAGAAAAACATGGACTAATAATGGTTGAGCTTACGGTTCAGTATGAAACAAGAATAGAGGAGCAACATCTACTCAAATGTGAGAAGTACAAAGACTTGGTTAACCAACTGAGGTAGGGGGCAGGAGTCGGGGCAAAAGTGACAGCTGTAGAAGTGGAAGCAAGAGGATTCGTAGCAACATCAGCATACGACCTATGTAAGCAACTGGGCATAAAGGGACAATCAAGGGCAATGGCATTGAAAAGCCTTTGAGAAACAGCAGAAAAGGCCTCATGCTGGCTATGGAGTATGCGAAACAAGCATTGAGAACATAAATAATTTCATATGTCACAACCAATACCAGTCCTCAGTAGCTAAATCGCTAAAGACGCACTTCAAGAAGTGCAGTGGCAACTGGAAGACCATGAGTTTAATCCCGGGACCAAAAAAGCAACAACTCACAAGACTTCTGGGAGTCATGACCCAAAGGGGCCCACCCCCATTAGAGTGTCAGGAGTTTAATAGGGCCTAAACACTGGTCTGAGGAGGGGGGGATACTAACTCTGATGATCTGAAGGAGTTGTGTTGTTGTTCCGCTCTCTACAGTAGAGAGTTTCCTGCATACAGGAACAATTTTTTGTCTATAAATAGGAAACAACGAGGTTTTCGTGCGGTAAACTAAGACAACAGTTTTGTAGGATTAGACCTCGAAAAAATCGTAGACGAAGCACTTTAGATAGCGCAGTTCCTTAGTACGCTGTTCTCTCGCGGCAAGACGGCTGCTCGTCCTACTGGAGGCCGTGATTCGAATCCCAGGTAATTCTCTTGTGATTTTTCTTTCTCTAACGTTTTACTAAAGTGCTTTGTCCACGAATTTTTCGAGGTCTAATTCTACAAAACTGTTCTCTCACTTTACTGTCAAGACTGAGGGAGCTGGGACAGTACTCTTGAAAGTTTAGTGTTCGTTACTGGAGTGAATTAAACTTAGTGAGATTTGACTGGGGAGTCAGTTTTGTTTGTATAGTACTACAAGTGTACACCCTGATGAGAACCCCCCCCCCCCCCACACTAAAACTTAACAGTTTCCCACTGTTTTTTTTTCTTCTTTTGCTTGAAGATCTTTAGTTCCGCCTCCACAAACACCATTCTTGTGAGTCGAATAATCTATAACAATCATACCTTCTCTTATTTCTGTCATTGCTTTTCTATGCTTATAATCAGAATGTGCGTGTGTGTGTATGTTTCAACAGAAATATATCTATATATCCCCTCTCTCTCTCTCTCTTTATCTTGCAATTTATGAATGAATGAATGAATGAATGAATAATCTTTATTTTTCAAGGGTAAAGAATTGGGCACGCAGGCCCGTCTTACATTCTGCCCTTCATCATTCCATCTTTCATTCTTCCCACACACTTGATTTAGTAAAAAATACAAATTAAATTAGGAAAAACATATCAAAAGATTGTAAGATTTAACTAATACATTCAAAGTAAAAGAGAAGAAGTAATTAACCTAATAAAATAGCACTCACGCACACATCCACACGCAGATATATATACATAAATAAAAATACATTGTAAATCATCTTCTAACATATGTTTTTTTTAAACAAACATTAAAATAATTTCTAACAATATCTAACAAGTTGCTTTTCTGACTATGTCATTGAAGTACTTGATGGTTTGCGAGCCATGTGTTGAGAGAGTGCTGGCTATTTTATGGAGGCATATAATTACAAGCAAGTAAATAATGAAACAGGTTTGAGTTAAAGGATGTAGTATTACCAATGGATTTTAAATTGTAGGGGAGGGTGTTCCAGAGCTGTACTGCAGAGTATGCAAGGCTTTTCTTGTACAGATCAATCCTGGGTTTAGGAAGAAGACAGTTTTTTAAACGCTGGCTATGTTTAGTGTTATACGTAAACAGTGGCCACAAGTAAGGCGGAGCATTGTGCGACAGAATTCTGTGAACAAACTTAACTTTGTTAAAAATGATTCTATTTTTGAGGGGTAGAATTTTGAGTTGTTTGTGTTGATCTACAGTCTGTACTGGGTGTTTGTCACAAATAAGATTTAATGCTCGCTTGTGAAGTGAGTGGAGCCTTTTTGTGTTTGAGACTGAGCATCCATCCCAGATTGTGGAACAGTAATTTAAGTGTGTTTGTATGTGTGATATGTAGTATATTTTTCTTGTGTCTTTGTCGATAAAGTGTTTAATTTTGGCTAATTGGTAAACTTTCTGTGCAATCAAATTTGTTAGGTTATGTACGTGAGAATTCCAAGTTAAATGCTGATCAATGATGAGTCCTTGGGTTTTATGTTCATGAACATTTTCTATTGCCTTAGTCCCAGCACAAAGCTGTAGTGAAGTTTTTGTTGCATTTTGCAGTTTCTGTCTTGTAGTGATGAGCATGGATTTTGTTTTGTTGGTGTTTATTAACATACCATTTTTATTACTCCATTTAATCAAACTGTTTATATCATTTTGGAGCGTTGTCTGTAGTTTATTGATGTCATATTCACTATTGTAAACAGTACAGTCGTCAGCGAAAAGATCACATGAAGAGTGCTTTAAATGTAGTGGTAGGTCGTTAATATAGATAGCAAAGAGAAGAGGACCAAGAATGGAGCCTTGAGGAATACCAGTATCAACCACAGACGAGCCAGATATGACCGCTATCTAAAGCAAACTACTTGATTCAAAGCTAGCACCGTGTTTTGGGATTCCCTGTTCTCATCACGTCTGTTGTGTTATTTTTCTTATGCTGTTTTGTTCTTCTTCAGATTTTTTTCCTCGTTTCGGCACCTGCAGTAACTGATGTATTAAAGTGCACGTATAGCTCAACAAAGGAACCGTGTACCCAAAATAGAGAAAAGGGATCTTTAGAAAAAAATGACAATTTAATGTGGAATCGTGGCAAGGAAACCCTCTGATGTAGAGAACAAAACAACAATACAACTCCTCAGATCATCAGAGAAGTAACCCCCTCCTCAGGCAAACGTTTCGGCCCTTTAAAAGTTCTGATGCTCTAAGGGGGGTGGGCCTCTCTGGGTCATAACTCTCAGAGATCTGTGAGTTGTTGGTTATAACTGCTTCAAGAATCTGAAGATACTCTTGGAATGTTCACGTCTGGAATATGTCAACGTTCGTAGCTGTTTGTTCAGTGCATTTCGATAATCTGTCTTAGTCTGACCAAGTCCTTGACCGCCCTTTCGTTGGCGCCCTTGCTTGTCCAACGCGCCACGCTTGGCTGTTTGTAAGACGTGCTCCTGAGGGAGCCGGAAATACACTCTTGTCGCCCACTGAGACGGTAGAAGATGTCATCTTCCATTGCCTTGACCACTGTTACTGTGTTGAATAGGGTCATTGCGAATTTGTAAAAGTCCTCGCTGGTCACTGTTCCTCTTGCCCCCACCTCCACACCATTCACTTTAGATTTTGAAACATTCCTTACCTGTTTGACCAGATCAATATATTTCGCACTTTTGAACATGTGTTGTTCTTCTAATTCTGGACTCATATGGGGACCGTATGTTCTAATAAAATTGAGTTCTGTTTCGGCGGCGAGTACACTACAATGTCTGGTCGCATTCCTGTCTCCTTACAAAATGCCGGATATTCTCTTCGCCCTGGTAGGTTAGCTGCGACCTCCCAGTCATTAGCTCCATGTATAAATGAGGCAAGAGAATGTTAAGAACTTTGATGCTGGATAATTTCCCAGCACGAATGAAGTACTTGGGAAGTGTTTTGATTTCTTTCCTGGTGTGTATGTCGCATCTGTCCCTCAGTCAGCAATACCGATTAGTTCTGGCAAGATTCTGTTGTGTCGCCATCTGTAGCGGTCTTGTGCCAGAGCTACTTCGCATGCTGACAGAACATGCTTCAAGGTTTGTCGACCGCCGCAGAGTGGACACATATGATTGGACACTTTGCGCCACTAAGACTCTGAATAATTAAGAAATACAAAGTTAAATTCACAAAAGTATGCGTGGTAAAGAAACACTTATTTATCTACTAATTCATTTTTACCCCTAGATGATGTTGTTTTCAGTTGTCTCTCTAGTTCATTAGTGCTCACGACCTAACACATGCTGTAACAATCTGTAACAGTATGTAACAATCTGTAACATGCTCTAACTATAATTTGTTGTAAAGTGCGTTTTGTGTTACCTTGTGCGATTTTAGCACTAGCTTGTGATTCTTTCTTTTTTCCGTGATATGACCGCAATATCTTACTGCTGAATCTGAACAAAAGTAAGGGAGAAAATACAAAGAACATAACTGGGAAGTGTGGCTTTTGTATGTTCTGTTTAAGAATGCAGTCAGACTTATGAAAGAGATTACAAGAAAGATCGAAAGGAAGAGAGAGAGACATAGGAAGATACATATATATATAGGAAGAGAGAAGTAGAAAAAGCTCATTCCTTCCTTGGAAATGCAGTCATGCGTGCTAACACTGCCAGGAAACTGTTAAATCATGTATATTTTACAGATTGTGTTCATTTGTAAAAGGGTTTTAAAAGTGTTTCGTCGTTCCTTCCGGCTTCCCAGTATATGGGTCATGGCGTAGCCCTGAATAAAAATACTCTATAACGCTTTACCACAGCTGAATTGTTGGTTGTGTAATTTATTGCTATAACAACAGCCAGGTATTGGAGATTATGTTTATTTCTGTACGTTTAAGTAAATGTTCGACAAACAGCGCTGGAACTCTAAACGAGTTCAGTTTTCTGCTGATTATGTTGTACAAAGTAGGTATCATTATTAATGCCAAGGGAAAACAAAAGTAAAATTATCGTTAAATGTTGATGAATGAAAGAACTTAATATGTCAGAGAGGCCACTACATGCCGTCAACAATTCAAATGAAACCTAACATATGCCCGCCACTACAGTGAAACAGAGGCGAGAAGGCAAAACATGTAGGAGTTTGAGAATCGAGATGAAATTCTTTCCGAATGACTTTTAAGTGACTTAAATGGCTTTTTAATTTTATGAAATAATTTGAGAACAATGTAAATAAAGAACTTCAAGAGAAGCGGAATAGCGGAACTAATAAATAACTTGCTTTTTTTCGATGTACAGTATTCGTGAAGCTACAGAACAATGTTACTAGCAGAGCTCTGTAAGACGTGTGGGGTCTTCAGTCGATGTTTTAGAAACAGCCCTAAATCTCTGGATGACAAAGTTCTAAACAAAAGATTTGTCATCACATCTGAAATGGACATTTTTCTACTCTGTTCTACTTGCAAAAATATTTTAACTTTTAGCCTATTAAACGACACCCAGCGCCAACCTACTAAACGACACCCAGCCCCAAACTACTAAACGGTACACAGCCCCAACCTACTAAACGACACCCAGCCCCAATCTACTAAACGGTACACAGCCCCAACCTACTAAACGACACCCAGCCCCAACCTACTAAACGACACCCAGCCCCAACCTACTAAACGACACCCAGCCCCAATCTACTAAACGGTACACAGCCCCAACCTATTAAACGACACCCAGCCCCAACCTACTAAACGACACCCAGCCCCAACCTACTAAACGACACTCAGCCCCAACCTACTAAACGGCACCTAGCCCCAACCTACTAAACAACACCCAGCCCCAACCTACTAAACGACACCCAGCCCCAACCTACTAAACGACACCCAGCCCCGACCTAATAAATGACACACAGCCCCAACCTACTAAACGACACCCAGCCACAAGCACATTTTTCTTCTATGGACTTCAGCACTTATGGTAGTTTAAACTTACGAACTTGCGATTGGAACAAAACTAACTGTCTATTTTTTGTAATTTTAATTCTAAAGGATCAGTGTAGAATAAGAGTTTTTTGTAGAATAAGAGGTTCTTTTTTTAAAATCAATGAACATTTAGCTTAACTTCTGAATTGGTTCTGCAAACGAAACTCCTTCACGCAGAAGAGATCGCTACTGGAACCAGCTGACAACATGTTGTTGACAAATATTTTTTTAAACGAAAAATCTTTTTCTTTTCAGACTGAAAATTTCAGATACCCGAATTTAGAGAAACCTGAAAAAAGTCATAAGCACATTCAATACAAAACGTTGCCATAGTGGTACTAACTGGAGAGTTTTATTGTTTAATATGTTCACTAATCTCAGTATTAAGTACTCTGATAACAGCAATACTTATGTACAAAGATTATGAACAAAGGAATATTTCCTTTCTAGATAGAATGCAATATCAAACAGAGCACATATTATCAAACTATACAGTTAGATTACAGCACTCGAGAGAATATATGGGAATTTTAAAGGACAATAAAGTATTGCAGAATTCATAAATAATGATAATAAAAGCAAACTTTAACGTCGAAGTGGGACATGACACAGAAGAACAAGATTAGAATTATTGAAGCTTAGTGATGGAGATGGTTATAGATCAATTGTTCATGCCATCATTGCCACTTGTTTTGTTTAGGCTGCAGATCTTCTAGACAGTATCCATGAAGCAAACTTCAACAAGTCCACCAAGAAACTTTCTTTCTTTCTTTTTTTTCTTTTTTCTTTCTTAAATCTCCCTCTAAGTACGAGCTGGTGTTCTTTGCAGCCAATGGTGTGAAGGTGTCCCGGAGAAAATTACTTCCTCTTGTGTAATCTTAGAATGCGCTACTGTCAGCATAGAAAATACCCTGTCACATCTCAGCACAAATTAGAAAAATGTGAAGTTGGGAAGCAAGAGAAAAAAAAAGTAAATTTTTTTTTCTTTAACAAAAATTTAGATGCTCCAGAAATAGGTCAAGAAACAAGAGGAAATCGGTATCCAAGTTAGATATAACTTTGAGAATTTGTCTAGCTTCTAATTTTATTTAAGAATATAAATGATAAGATGGTACAAAGAGACAAAATACAAGAATGCGGGTCCTTGATAAATCAAATGTGAGGTTCACAAACTCCTCTGCATTGTTATTTTCATTTGTTGGAACTTATGGCATTAAAATGGCTTGCGCAAAGAATTACATTGTCACATGCACTGCCATTTCAAGGTGCATGACATGTCCTTTCCAGAACGCTGTCCCTCTCACTGCCTGCCTGAAAGCACTACGGTCTTAAGCAAGTTGACCAACATCCGGCAGACTTTCCGTGGTATCCAGAGTCCACCTGGGGCGAAGGTTTGCTCTTCTTGCCGGGCACTGTGCCTTCTGCAACCTCTCCAAACTATCATGTCTCTTGGTGTGGCCGAAGTATCTCATCTTTCTAACTTTGATGATGTTTACAAGCCAGTTTTATACGACACCTAATCCCGTCATTATCTTTTTATAAGGGTGCATATAAAATGTTATATCTACAAGCCGGATATTTTATGTACCTCTTCGGCGAAGTTATGTTCTAAATGAATTATTCATATACAAGAAGTTTATTTTACAACCCTACAGAAGCTAACATTTTTCTGTGGTGTACGTGTGTCTACTTTACTCTGAAGGAAGAACTAGTTCAGAGTTAAACTAATCAGTATATTTCAGAAATAAAGAAGTACATGTAACAGACAAACATAACATTGTGGGAAAACAAACAGAAGCGACGTGTGGAATAAATTATAAGTGGCTAATCTGAGGGAAAAATTAATACTTCCTCTGCGTGTATTCTTCTTTCTTGATCAATAAGAATGATTACAATCGCGTGAATTATTAATAAACTTAAAAAACTTGGAAAAACGTATAAGAAAACAAAAAATTAATTATAGTTGTCAGATTGCCTGATACCGGTGCAGAAGATAACAGTGCTGCTGTCTCAGCTAAATAGACTGAATACACACATCCTTATCCTCTGCTGCTGTCTCAGCTAAATAGACTGAATTCACACATCTCAACATGCTCAGAACAGGCATTAAACTCTGAGGATGAAAAGGGAAGATGATTTCTGACAATGAGAAAAAAAGAAGGCGATTTTTTAAAATGTGACATTTCTATCAATTTCTAACTATTTAGTCGAGAATGCACATGTAAGACAACGAGTATTATTTATCTGATGACAACCTGGGTTTTATCTTCTTTCTTGGATTTGTAGCAAAAGAAAAATCCACTGTCGTCTTGTTGGAGCTACTGCAGCTACACTAGAGCCCCTTTAGCCAGCCGTTCTAAGGCAATCCGAGTTGACCTTCATGACTGCTGTTGCGCCCCCGTGGGATAAACCCACACCATACTTCGTCCAACCAAGCAATCACCTACTTGGCTGTTACTCCCCCAACCAAAGAACTGCAGCACACAATTCAAGAGGAAGACCCTGCGGAAAGATGGATAGTTGGTGTTACAGAAACACTCGTAAATTACGGCATGAACATCACTGAGGCTACTCATATGGCCCAAAAAACGCTAACTACATCTCCTTTCGACACCCTACGGTCTAAGAGGAAGGATAAAGTAATGTAAGTAAGACAACCTAGGTGTCTGACAACAGAACATAGAAATCTTTGTTGGCAAAAGAATAAGAGAAAAAAACAGAATGAAGATATACAGATTTGCATTATGACTGATTAAATCCAGTAAATGGCAAAGTTCAAGGTGGAAGCTCACATATCATGGAGATTACTCGTGTCGTCATGTGAACTGCATAATGAATATTGAATTTTCTTAGTGGTGAGTTCCTTGCTGTTGGACAGAATGAGATCGAGTGTTCTACTTGTAGCTCACTTTTTTCACTGTGGCAAAGAATAAAGATATCAGGGAAGGCGTTGATTTCAGAAATACATGGTGGAGGAGACATATTCAGGCAATGTTCTTTTAACAGGTGACTTGTGGCTTCACATGGAAGCTGAAGGGTTTGACCTACACGTGTCGTAGCCTAAACCACATCCGTTTTCTCGTGTGCGTTCAGCTCTATCACAGACATAATAGCAAATACGTGAAGTATAAAGGATCGCTGCTAGAGACAACCGGTTTTATGGTCCTTAGAGATTGTCCCCAGTTTAGACAGAAACTGCGATGTAAAACAGGTGAAATAGATTATTGTCCAGCTTTTCTCAAGTACACAGGGACTCAAACTATGACGGTCCATATATCTGTATCACTTCTAACAGTTTCGAAAAAACGTATGCTTGTGAACCTTCTAAATTAGACATTAAACAGCTCCTCAACAACAAGGACAGATAACCGCAAGTTAGATTATGCCGGGGTTGTCATTTTTTAGTGGTGACTGGCTTACAGTAGGATATCATGCCTGGCTTTACAGTAGGATATCACGCCTGGCTTTACAATAGGATATCACGCCTGGCTTACAATAGGATATCACATAGGCTTACAATAGGATATCACGCCTGGCTTACGCTTTAAACCGATGACTGATCCTGACCTAGGTTTATACATATCACCACTCTCCAGAACGACTGAAAGATAAGTCTTCTCGTCAGATTGAAAATCATGGACTATAAGCGCACTAAGCAGGCAGAATTTATATCTCGCTTAATAGTGTATGATTCATTTCTTAGGTTTGTTCGTAGTTGTTTCAATGCGGCAGAGAATGTTACATATAATTATATACATAGAGAAACGTCGCTTGACGAACAGTTTCACATCCATTAAGCAGTTAATATAAATACTAATGAGTTTTAGTACAATTTTCACTTAAGAGTCCTACCTTAACTATTACATCTCCAATGTTAAAATGAAGGCAGTCTTCGTCATTCCTCCAGAGTGAGATTCTCTCCAGAATAAATGACTGAGTCTCCCCATCCAAAATAAACTCAACATAAGAGAAAGCTGTTTTTATCTTTCCAGCTAAAGCAATCGACATTTTTTTCTCCTTATCAACTGGTGATTTTTTAAAATTTTGTCTACTCATTTCCGATTACAAAATGAAATATCATTGTTGAACCCACTTCAGCATTCTCTGACCAAACTGTTCCTGCAACACAATCCATCGTCAAGTCTATTTAAAACGAACTACTAATGTAGTACCGATGAGAGTAGCAGTTCTTACACTGTCATTCATAGACTAGTGCAGGTGGCAAGACGTTGCAAATATGGTTTCAGAGACTTGTAAGAATGATGCTCAAGTGTCGTTTAGTCAATGATTTATGTCATGTCTTAAAGGTCCGTCAGTAACACTGCCTGCGAAACGAGGAGAGTAGATTTGCTGCAGAGTGTTTACTGTAGAAACAAGAAGAGTAGATTTGCTTCAACGCTTTTACTGTAGAAACAAGAAGAGTAGATTTGCTTCTACGTGTTCACTGTAGAAAGTCAACATATGAAGAAGCAAAGAACAGACTAAAACAAGTGATATATGAAAACAGGTGGGCAAAACAACACCTCAAAGAAAAAAACAGATGACACATACTATAGGTTCTCAAGAAAAGACCAAGTGATATTCTACTGACTGAGAACAGGATACCGCACCCTGAGACACCATCTACGTCAGAAACTGAAAATTGAGTCACTAGCCTATATACCTGCGGAAAAGGTCAACAGACACCAAATCACATCCTTCAGAGTTGTCAGTTGCACAACCCACTCAGGCAAAGGTCCCGGCCAGACACCAGACCCCTAGAGGAGGAGATGTACGGCGATGCTGAAATCATAAACGAACATCCGCATACGTGAGAGAGACTGGTGTCCATGAAGAACGCCGAAGAAGAAGACTGAAGAAAGTCATGTTTTGTGCTGGACGTTCCTGTCTCTAGACTGGAATAAAACTTTATAAATAATTTTACATCAAGTTTCTTTCAGTAGCTATATATGCTCTTTCTTTGACATTTAAATACATTTACTGTTCTTTTTAATTATTTTGTCGGTAAAAGGCAATATTTCATTTCTGGGATCATCTGACAAGATATTATTTAATATTATTTAATATGCTATTAAATTATGAAACCATACTCCAGCATACATCATGAAGTAGACAGATTGTTTTAAAAATCTACTTTCTTGTATTTCTTATTTATTTTTAACTTTGCCATTAATCTTGTGCATGTACTTCAATAACCTTCTCTGCTTCCTTCTCCATTACGTACTTTTCCCCTGGGGTTATGTACTCTCAGATCTGATACACCGTCTTTTCACGGATATTTATACGAACTGGCTGACTTTGGGCGCATTTTTTTTTTGTCGGACAAAAGGACGTGTCAACGCCGAGTTGGTAAATGCACTGTCTTCTTGTGCTAGTCCCACATGAGCAGGGTTCTACGTCAGTATTTCTCTTACCACTTTCCTTCCCTCACGTCTGCAATAATCTCCTTGAATTCCCGTTGTATTTCGCCCGTCATTCCACTTTAAGCTACGAGGTTTCCTCTTGTCTGTTTTTTATATGGTAGAAAAACAACTTCTACAGCATTTTTTCTTCTTGTTTTCCAGTTTCTGCTGATTCATTCTCATCGTTTGCTTTGTATTTCAAGCACCTGGTTCTAGCCAACTTCTTCACATTTTCTTTTCAAATCCATAGAATATTTCCTCATCTCTCCCCCATTTCAATGCTCCTTTATGGTGAAAACTATGAAAAGAACACCGAGACCTTTGAAATGTGGATATATAAAACGGATAAGGCGTATCATCATCATCATGTGCCGTGCCGACTGGCGTTGGCTATTATGCTTCTCCAGAGTATCCGATCCTTCATGCAGGCCATCAGCTCAGTTGGTGATCTCCTCTCACACCATCCCGTCAGACTGTCCAGTATCATTTCTCTTGGTCTTCCTCTTGATTTTCTTCCTTCTATTTTTCCTGTTGTTATAATATTTTCAATGCCCCCTCTTCTCATTGCATGTCCTATGAAAGTACATTGTCTCTCTCTTATCTTTTTGACAAGGTTTTTATGTCTCTCCAGCTCTTCTCATACATTCTTCATTAGTTATTTTTGCTGTCCAGGGGATTCGCAACATTCTTCTAATAAACCACATTTCTGCTGCTTCCAATGATTTTTGTGCAGACTTGCCTATTGTCCATGATTCACTTCCATATAACAAGATAGGTTCAATATAGCATTTTAGGACTCGTTTTCTAACATTCATTGATAACGATGTGTTAGCTAATATGTTTCTCATTCTCTGAAATGCAGTCTTTGCTTGGCCTATTCTGTTCCTAATTTCTGTTCTGCATTTCCCATCTGAAGTTATTACTGCTCCAAGGTATTTGAATTTCTGCACCTGCTTTAGAATAATTCCGTTTAATTTTATACTGCATGCTGGTGGATTCTGTTTCTTAGATATAACCATAGTCTCTGTCTTTTTGGTGTTCAAAATAAGGCCTTTCTGTTCACTTTCTTTGGCGACTTTATCCAAGAGATTTTGCAGGTCTTGTTGGTTCTCAGCTATCAGTACTGTGTCGTCAGCATACCGAAGGTTGTTAATATTGTATCCTCCAATTTTTATGCCTGGTTCTGAGATGATTGTTCTTAGAATATTCTCGCTATACAGAGAAAAAAGGTCTGGAGATAGAACACATCCCTGGTTTTATAGGTTGATATTTTCCAATTCTATTTTCAACTCGAACTGTTGCTTCTTGCTGCCAGTATAGATGTTTTACAATCCTCAAGTCTTTGCCGTCTATATTGATGTCTTGAAGTATTTTAAGGCGTATCCCATGGATAAAAAAAAATAAATTTTTTAAAGTGCTAAACCAGCTAGAAATAAAAAGAGAAATATTGAAAATCATAAAAACAAAACAACTAAGATACTTCGGGCACGTCACGAGCCATAACATTATACTGAAGACTCTTCTTGAGGGCAAGATCGAAGGGCAGAGAAGAAGAGGACGACAGCGACACAGATGTATGGACAACATCAAGAGATGGACAGGAACCAGCTTGGCCAAGTGCACTAAGAAAACAAGAAACAGAGCAGAGTGGAGATTTATCACAGCGAACCTTCCGTGGGGAGACACACGAGATGATGATGATGATTCTTCATTTTCATTACCGTCATCAGTTTGTCCCGCCACAAAATTTTCATTGTTTTCTCTTGTGTTCCGTTGTTCCACTTTGTCCTTGTCCACATTGTGCTTGCATTTTGTTGCTGATTTCAAATATATAAAACTGTACTGTTTTATTCAAACGTACTGTCAAGTCGAAAAATGAAAAAGTATTTCTGTCACTTTTGTGACGAAGTTAGCGCCCTAGAAAAACTCCTTTCACGATCCAGATGTAAAGAATTTTAGAAAGTGCAGTAGTGTCACAATGTAACCTTCAACATCAGCACCGCAGCATCATCTATGAGTACTCACTCTGATATAATTTTCCTGCTCTTGGCACCAATGTTTCTCTCCTGTAGCGCGCTCCACTCACCAGTGACCAGAACACCCCACACATCACGTGACCCCCCTCCCCGCGCGTGCTTTCTACCTCCCTGGAGTAGCAGAAAAATCTATAAAACTCGCGAGAGATTTCCTAAAAGTTAAACGACTCATTTCAGCGTATGATATGAATCTAACGATCCAAAATAAATATTTGTTCATTTCACAAGACTGTGAAGAATACCACAACATGTGTGAGATTTATACGTTAGCTGATTTCTGAAATGTGTACGGCGAAATGTGAACAAATTTAAACTCCTTTCTTGTGCTCTTCAGAATTCTGCGAGTAGAAGTTCAGATTTTGGCGAATTCATTACAAGTCTTTTAAAAAATACTGTATTGCTAGATAAGTTAATGATAGTTTATTGTTGTCGTAGGAGTGTTAGTGTGATAATAAGCCTAACTTAGAAATATTAACCAAGCAAACATAGCAGATAGTGGATTTTATTCTCATATCGTGAAAGTCATGTTTAATACAAGTGTCAAACTCTTGACCCGGGATTACTGTTAATATATGTCCTTCTGTTTCATGAATCTTCATATTTTTATCTCTCCTTCTTCAAGATCTTGACACCCGTATCTATTGTTTTACTACGTTATTGTGACCGTTTCACTATCGCGAACAGTTTATTATGTAACTACATGCTCTTGGGGATGTGTATTTTTATGTAAAAAAATTAAAACTACCGGTTCTCTCATATTGTCTTATTTATTTCATTTTTAATTGCATACGTGCTCTGCTTTCTTATTTCTTTTGTACAGTCTACATTTGTGGATTTTTTTTTAAAACTGCCATTCGCAGGTTAGTTCCTCTCCTTGTATTAGTCTTTTTGAAGCCAATGTCTACAGTATGTCAAAATATGCGCGATTTTGTTATAAAATACGGACTTTATTATAATATTTGGTTGTTATTGTTATCTTTTATACTTGTTTCATTGTTTCTACTTTTCGTTATTAACTTTTCTAAGTTTATTCCTTCCCCTACCTATCTGTTTTCGTAAAAGTGCACCTTACACTGCTGTGTGACTCTACCCAAAGGTGGATCACATTTCTCCAAATGTTACCCACTATTCTGTTTCTTGTTTTGGAGCTATTTCTCGTTGCTGTGTGTCTGTGTTGTTTCTTAGTCTCTCATGACAAACCAGGCATTACTGTCATTTCCTTGTCACTGCTGTCATCCTTTCTCCAATTTGTGGAGATTTTCACGTAATAAGTATGTCTCGTTTCCGTTTTTTTTTCTTTTGTCCGATCTTATTGTTAGACTATGAGCAAAGACACCGATTGTGTGCTCCACATATTCTAAGACTAAAATAACTCTCATTATTGCAGTATAAACCTTGTTATGTCTGGAGATTTAGAGCAATGGGCCAAATACCGAAATGAAATTATGGCTTCTTTTTCTTGCAAATCATTGTTGAAATTATACTTTTTAATTTCTAAATCTGCCTCTCTGTGTGCTGTATATTTGTCTGTCTCTCTGTCTAACTGACTGTCTGTTGTCTGCCTATCAGACAGTGTTTATATTTCTTTTTGTTGCTTGTCTATTTATTGTTCAGTTTGTCTGTCAAACTGCTCGTCAAGTATGGATCCGATGAATGGGGAACTAAAATACATAACAAATATATAACACGCTCCGAGGGTTGTGAAATAATTAAGGAAGAAAAGCGCCACATTAACTGAATAAATAAAATTTGTTCAGTTGATCTTTGTGCGAACAGCCTCCATGTACCAACGTCTCAGATATCAAGTCGTTGCTTTAATCCCTTATCAGAAGGAATATAGATCGATTGATAACCGGCATAATGTAACATTCATCTATGTCAAAACAGTAGAGTTTTTAATGTTAGTATCATACACTGGCAAGTTAAATGTTTTGGAAGACTAAATGACTTTGATTTTTTAAAAAAAGAAGAATATTTCACTGCCGAAAGCTGTAGGTCACAAACTAATGTCAAGATGATTAATTATCTTAATTTCATACAATATTGAGAAAAATGCACCAAAAAGACGATTTTATTGAATTTTTCGCCAACACATTTCAACATTTTTATCAGCTTTCAAACTTGAGTAATGTTCAAGTCCTTTAAAAAACATAAAATTTAAGGTAAAAGATGATTTTTTAAAAACATGATTTCATCTTATCTTATATCCTTCCCGTGCCGTTAAACGTCACATAGGGCTCGTAAAGTAGTTCGCCAATTTTTCCTGTCTTCGGCGAGTCTTTCAATCTCATCAAGGGATTTTATGCCTGTTAATTTGCCTCTCTTAACAATGATCTCTTCAGAGTTTCACACGGTTTGCATCTTTTTCTTTGGCCTGTTGTGTTCCACTTGATAGCTTGTTTTGGGATTCTCTGATCATTTCTTCTCATCAAGTGACCAACATATGTCCATCTCCTTTTCCTGATCACCCATGAGATTGGTTGTTGTTCAGTCATCTGTCTTATCTCTGCATTATTCTTAAATTCGTTCCACTTGATGCTGAATATTTTCCTTAGGCATTTGTTTTCAAAAGAGTCTAATTTCTTTTCTATTTCTTTAGTTGTTTTCCAACTTTCGCATGCATAAATGAGGGTGGATATTACATTTGAATTGAATAGTCTTAACTTGGTTTTTGTGCTTATAACTTTTGAATTCCATATATTCTCAAGGTTCTTGAAGATCGATGCTGCTTTTGCAATTATGATTCTAACTTCCTTTCTAGTGTCACCATCCTGGTCTATGTAGCTGCCAAGGTATGCAAATTGATTTACTTCTTCAATATATGTCCCTTCTATGTATTTTTCTATTTTGATTAAGGGGAATTTTCATTATTTTTGTTTTATCCTTGTTAATTTCAAGTCCTATTTTGCTAGCCATTGCTATCATAGCTATCTGTTTTTTCTTGCATGGAATTCACATTGTTACTGATAAGAGTTATGTCATCTGCAAAATCAAGATCTTCTAGTTGGGTCCCATGTACCCAGTCAATACCTGTGGTGCCTGTGCAGCATTTTTCATTATGAAGTCTATTGTAATTCCAAAAAGTAAAGGAGACAGTATACATCCTTGTTTCACACCTGTTTCAATCTGGAACCATTCACTCATCTCTTCTTCTGTCTTGAATGCACAAACACATCCATTGTAGAAGTCCTTAATGATGTTGACAATCTTAGATGGTATTCCATATAGACTTAAAATTCTCCATAACGAATCTCTGTGTATGCTATCAAATGCCTTTTTAAAATCTATGAAGTTCAGTATTAATGGTTTCTGTTTTTTCAATATGTTCTTCAAGTATTATTCTTAGAGTAAATATCTGGTCGAGACAGCTTCTACCTTTTCGAAATCCTGCTTGTTCTTCTCTCATTGCAGTATCCACTATATCCGTAAGTCTATTCAAAATGACCTTGCAAAATACTTTCGACACAACTGATATTAAGGTTACTCCTCTCCAATTGTTACAGTCACTAAGGTTGCCTTTTTTTTTATTTTCACAATGATTCCACATTTCCAATTGGAAGGGACCCTTTCTTCTTTCCAAATCTTGTTAAACATTCTCTGTAGTTGTCTCCTGTTGTCACTATTGATAGCTTTTAGCATTTTGGGCTGTTATTTCATCTTCACCTGCAGCCATTAAATTCACTGCTGTTTCAATTTCATGCAATTTATTTTCATCTAGGCTGACATTTAGTTGTGAGGCTGGTAAGTCAGTTTCAAGGTTTAACAATTCTTTTGGGTGTGGTCGATTAAATATTTCTTGGAAGTGTTCACCCGATCTTTGCTTTTGGTCTTTATTTGATGTTAATAGGGTTCCAGTTTTGCTAAGTATTGGTCTTTCTTTAGATGTAATAGTTCCTGTTAGCCTCTTTTTATGTTATATAAAGTTTTGTTGTCTCCTGTTTTTGCTGCTTTTTCTGCCTCTTTCGCCATATTGTCTATGTATTCTCTTTTATCCCTTCTAGCTGAACTTTTTACTTTCTTGTCTAGTTCTTTGTATGTTGCTTTCACCAGATCTTTTCCAAGATCTGTTTTGCATTCAACATGTCTAATTTGACTGCTCGTCTTTCATGTACATAATTTCATACGCAGCCATTAGAAGACAAACTGTGTTTGATTTTGGGTTTACATGAGATTTTGCTCTGTTAGGTAGTGTAGTGAAAGGGAGGCGAGTCACATTGTTTGTCGAACTAGAGATAAAAATAAAACAGAAACAATTTCCTTAACGCACTTTTACATCATTGATGTATTACTCTAAGTGCATTCTTGAGATTAGATTTATTATGTATTATTTATTACGACTCTTTCATATATAGAGCCTTGGTGGTGTGTATGTCAGTGGAATACTTTATGTGCATATATATTTATGTAACAGCATATGTCATGCTGTGCGCCTGTATTTACGCGTATATATGTATACAGCTGTTGGCTTCACTTGTCAGGATCATCATTGTTAGGGTTAACTAAGATAGTTAGAGGATAAAGGGATAATTCAATGACTATACAAATGTGGTAGTCTGAAAAGTACCTAGCGAGAAATTGTTTTAAGTCCTGCATATTATATGCTCGTTAATTACGTTTGTGTATGTGTTCAACTGAGGAGAGCATATACAGCATTTGTCTTTTTTCTGTGACCATTTTATTGTTATTAATTACTCTTGTATGTTATTTATTTTGTTATTTTCATAAATTTTTTATCAAATTGAACGATCTCGCCTATTCATATTTCCTTTGTTTATATTTTTGTTGTTTAAATTATGCCTCATCTTTTTCTTAAAGTGAAATTTACTGGTGTTAAAAGCGCGAAATATTCTATAATATTAGTTTAGTCTGCTAGCTAGGACTCTAGGATGTTAGTTTAGTTTGCTATGGAGAACTAGGATGTTTGTTTAGTCTGCTATGGAGGATTAGGATGTTAGTTTAGTTTGCTATGCAGGATTAGGATGTTAGTTTAGTCTGCTATGGAGAACTAGGATGTTAGTTTAGTTTGCTATGGAACTTAGGATGTTAGTTTAGTCTGCTAGGGAGGACTAGGCTAGTCTGCTATGAAGGACTAGGATGTTAGTTCAGTTTGCCATGGAGGATTAGAATGTTAGTTTAGTCTGCTAGGGAGATCTAGGATGTTAGTTTAGTATGACAGCGAGGACTCTAGGATGTTAATTTAATCTGCTAGCGAGGACTCCACTTTGATATAGCAAACTTAGCCGTTTATTAGTAGAGATATATCTGCATACTTCATGGCAACCCTCACACTCAACACTGTTATTTCAGCTCCGACAACACAAAAAACTACAACTCTTCCAGGCTGCTTTTTTTCTGATTCAGCGTACCCCCACGTCCCTCCCTTTATCCCGCCCCCCCCCCCAATCCACCAGGAGACATATACGGTCTTCTTTTGCCCCCATGTGTGTCATTGTCTTGTCCACCTATGATATCGTGACTAAGTATTTTTCTGTGTCAAGCTTTTGCACCAAAGGGGAATAGAAATTACAAGTTGTTCTGAGACATACTCTATGTTCTAATTATTATTTAGAAGTTTACAATAAATTATGCTGTAAAACATTTAAACGTGCACTGAAAAAGTATTTCCTATTCATCTGCCTTTGTGAAAAAAGTTCTCCTTCTTCTTCTTCTTCTGCTTCTTCTTCAGCTTTCCGAGCTATTAATGCTCATTGCTGGAGATAAAGTTCTCATCCATTCTTCTGTATTTCTAATCTTCTCTCTCCAGTTGGTGACACAAGTTTCTTTTATATCCTCCTCTATGTTGTCTTTCCATCTCTGTCGTGATCTACCGCTTGATGTTGTTTCCCTCATCTCTTTTCCATACATAATTTTAGTTTGTCTGTTCTCTTCCATTCTTTCTACATGGCCCAACCAGCGTAGTTCGTTCAATTTCAAGACATTTATAATTCGTTGAGATTTAAGTAGTTCAGTGTTCTCTCTAGCTCTTCAGTCGCCAGTGTTGATTTGTGATTAAACTTTAATTATTTGTTGATATCCCACAATTAATGTCTTTTTATAAACATGTATGAGAGAGAGAGAGAGAGAGAGAAGAGAGAGAGAGAGAAAGAGAGAGAGAGAGAAGAAATATTAGTCAATATATGTATTTGATTAACGTGTTAGTTTGTAAGTTTATTTAGCCTGACTGTACCAACTAACGCATTGATTCCGAAGAGGTAAACATAAAGACACGTGGGTTGTTTTTTTTTCTTCATAATTTATCAGCTATTGAAGAATGGTTTACGTACTCTTAGAAGATGTGGCATATATCGCGGATAAATGAAGTGGTTTTTTTGTGCAAGTCTTGAATAGATGATTTTGCTCTGTAGGATGTTCGTGTTTTTTTCTGCTTGATGTTAAAGCAAGCCAATCAGTGGCGATTCGTGGCTGATAATTTCTACTACAATCCTGTAAAGTCTTCTCAACACCCTGGCGGCAACAGTTTCACTCCTCACACAAACACGCCCCAACACTTCTACTCCCCAAACACCTCTACGCCCAACCACCTCTACTCCTCAAACACTTCCACGCCCAAACACCTCCACGCACAAACACCTCTATTCCCCAAACACCTCAACGCCCAAACACCTCTACTCTACAAACACCTCCACGCCAAAACACCTCAACGCCCAAACACTTCCACGCCCACACATCTCTACTGTCCAAACACCTCCACTCTCCAAACACCTCCACTCTCCAAACAACTCCATGCCAAAACACCTCTACTCCCCAAACACCTGCACGCCCAAACACCTCAACGCCCAAACAACTCTACTCCCCAAACATCTCTACGCCCAAACAACTCTACTCTCCAAACATCTCTACGCTCAAACAACTCTACTCCCCAAACATCTCTACGCCCAAACAACTCTACTCGCTAAACATCTCTAAGCCCAAACCAACTCTACTCTCCAAACATCTCCACGCCTAAACACCTCAATGCCCAAATACCTCCACGCCCAAACATCTCTACTCTCCAAACACCTCAACGCCCAACCACCTCCACGCCCAAACACCTCCATGCCCAAACACCTCTACTCCTCAAACATCTCTACTCTCCAAACACCTCAACGCCCAACCACCTCCACGCCCAAACACCTCCATGCCCAATCACCTCTACTCCCCAAACACCTCCACGCCCAAACACCTCCACGTCCAAACACCTCCACGCCCAAACACCTCCACGGCCCAAATACCTCTACTCTCCAAACACCTCCACGCCCAAACACCTCCACGCCCAAACACCTCTACTCTCCAAACACCTCCATGCCCAAACACCTCCACGCCCAAACATCTCTACTCTCCAAACACCTCCATGCCCAAACACCTCCATGCCCAAACACCTCTACTCCCCAAACACCTCCACGCCCAAACACTTCTACTTTCCAAACACCTCCACGTCCAAACACCTCTACTCTCCAAACACCTCCACACCCAAACACCTCTACTCTCCAAACATCTCCACGCCCAAACACGTCTACTCTCCAAACACTTCCACGCCCAACCTTTTCCTCCTTCGCTGACTAAATCTAGCCAGTGGTTACTGAGAACTACCAACTGCTCCAACTTGTGGTGTGCTAAACTAGAGAATCGAGCTAATCAATCACATTCAAGTTTTCTCCAGACAATTACAAATAATTATGCAAAATTTAGAAAACATAGGACGGACCGACTGCACTGCTCACAATTCATTTGCCCTTGTTTTTAATCTTGAATGCTGTAAGCAGAACCTGACACTGAAGGAGATGGCATGGCTATAATTTTGTTTTGCACACGGAAACCCACCTTTGTTACTTTCCTCCTACACAGTGTTAATTATTCGCGTGTTTATAGTTACTCAATAAACATCATAATGCACTTTCAGGAAGTAAAATACACGTAATTGCATGCTTGTGTGCGCTTAACCTTCGTATGCCTTTCTTGTGCGTAGTTTGAAAGGAAAACAGAAATGTATGTGAATGGAGATTAGAGATTACGACCCATAGATCCAAAATGTTATAACTTTGAGTTACAGAAGCATGAAAGTCACAATCGACTCTCCATTGACGTTTGACAGGAAAGATAAGACTCTTTGATCTCGTTCTGGATCAGTTAGTCGGACAGCGCGAAGTTTTCGATAGTCCGCGCGCGTCATTCCAGGTGGGTAGCAGAGTAAAGAAAATAGTATTTTATGAAATGTGAGATAATTTGTCAGCTTTAAGACAGTGTCCTATATTGAACAGGATCTTATTCAAGAACACTAGTCTGTTTGTTCTATATGGAAATGTTCTATATGTAAGTGAAGAGTTTGAAAACTCTCCTGCGGTTTCTGCTTCAATATTTGTCTCAAGTCAGACTAGATCTGGAGTTTTGTCGTTAACATGAAGCTGTCACCTTTCTCCAGTGACACATATCTCTTGTAGTTTTAACTGTCAAGAATTATGAAGCCTGGATTAACCAGAGTACGTGTTTTAAAATTTGTAGACCAGTTTCGTAGATTGTGACTTTCTTAATGGTATAGTTGAATCAGTATAAATGACACTTTATCCTGAAGATGATCAGAGCTCACATATACAGTATGATTTGACGTTTCTGAGTTAGACAGGGCTCACTGATTACACTGAGCCATTTTTCCTTCTTCAGTATGTATTGACCGTGGCCTGTCAATGACAGGCCCACATCTTCAGTCCAGCTGGCAGATCTTAACTGACTGATAGGCTTATTTATAGCAAAACGTACAATCACCAGAAAGAGAAAACATTTCCAGTTATTCATGAGAGCATAGAGGACTGTCTCAGAGCTTCATTGCAAATCTCAGACAAGGTAACAGAAGCTGGTCCTTCTAAACCACTTTTAGCTGGTTCCCCTGATTCCTGAGCATAAGATACATCGTAGATACTTAGTGTGGACCCTAGCTTCCTCCTTGTCTCTCTCCTGGACAGCATTTACCCAGCACATTTTTTTTCCTCGGCCTGGATTATTTCCATCCCTTGTGGCTGAAGGTTCACACAGAAGTGTAGAATCCCTTTCTAAGTTTAATAATCTCAGTGATGCGGAACTTCCTTTTTTTCTATAGATGCGTTTTTTTCTATTTTATTCTTCTGAACTTTTCGCCGGAAGTCCTTCATTCATTGTTTTGTTGAAGATTTGGACAGGGTCACGAAACCAATTGTTGTTTTCATTGTCTACAGAAAACTCATCTTCCACTTCTTGATCAGGTACACAACATGCGAGATTTTTCAATTACAAAACTGTTTTTTTTCCCGTAAGCGTGAGCGATGAGGGCCGGTTTAGCTGTCGCTATGTGCCGGGTGGCGGCAGAGATTTGTTGACCGAAATGATGGATGGTACAAGGAGAAGACGAACCAGTGATATCTGACATATTGTCAATGGACGGCCATCTTGTAGTGTCCGTTGTTTAAACCTTCTTAGGGAAACTGAGGTGTTGGATCTATTTTCCAGACACGGCCATTTTGTCCACTGTGTAAACCTTTTTAGGGAAACAGGTATTTAACCTGTTATCTCCACACTTGTCGTGGCCTCATTCCCTCCCATTCCACTATAAAAATTGTCATAGTCTAAAGCAGACTCATTCTCTCCTGTGCTTTCAGCTCCATAATAAAAATTGACATAGCATAAAAATTTATAGCTGACATTTATTATGTTCTGCCTGGGGGGGGGGGGAAGGGAGATGGGCTCCCCTGGGTTAAATTCAGCCTTCAAACGGCGACTAGCCCAGCAAGCCGGCGGTGTACCGCCTTACGGCTTATAGGAAACATAGGAAGAATAGACGGACTGATATGTATAAACGGAAAACTACTCGGAAACGTTAGACTTCAAAGAGGCAGAGAAGCGATTCTTTAAAGTATGTACTTTCAACATATGTGGCATAAATGATAAAAAGGAGGAATTAGTGGAGGGAACGAAAAGGAGAAAAATAAAGATAATGGGAAATGCGGACACCAAACTCAGAGTAAACACACACACACATCAGAATTATGTATTCCTACACACCGGAGTGTGTGAGCAAGAAAGGACAAAACAGACTGTCGGAATGATCATAGAACTAAACACCGCTGGCAAAATCTTGGAAAAAAAAATATATCAGAAAGAATTATAATTGTCCAAATAAAAGAAAATTAGGAGGCCACAACCTATATCCAGATATATGCTCCTTGTAATGCACCAGACATGGCGGAAGAATGTGAGGATTTCTTTGACAACCTCCATTTTCCTCTATCATGGGGGACTTCAATGCACGAATGAAAACAGGTGCAGCTGATGTAGCAGTCCACCTGGATGCCTTCGGTGACCAGCAGAGCGTTAGAAATGAAAATGATAGCACTCCTAGAACTGTGCAGCCAGCATGATCTTTTTTATCACAAATACATTCTTTAAACACAGAGAGTCCAGAATATATGCCTGGTACAAATGGAATGATTTGATATGCAGAAGCCAAAATGATTTCATACTAGCAAGGAGCAACAAGAAAAGGTCAGTTATAGATCCATGATCAATACCCAACCTGAGTTCAAGCACAGACCGCACAGCAGTAGCAGCAGTCATCAGAGCACGCAGGAAAAGCCCTAACAGGACTCCCAAGAAGAAAAGTGAAGCAATAAAAAAACTAAGCAAGCTAAAGAAAGAGAATGTGAAAGAAGAATATGAGAAGACAATAGGAGAATTGTTCAGAAACTTACCAACAGAAATAAAATCAGTTGAAGAGGAATGGGCCTTGTTCAAGACCAGCTTTTTGCAAGCAGCAAAGAAAACGTGGTACTATGAAAAAAGGAGATAGGGAAATGAAAATAACAACATGGTGGAATGATGAGGGGAAAGAAAAGAAAAATAAATATAAAGAATGAATGAAGATCTAGACTATATTGAATATCGAATTTCAAGAAGACTCTAAGCGGGTAATAAAAGAAGCAAATGTAAAATCAAAGCAGGAATACAATGAAATATTAAACACTAATCACAAAGAAGCTACACAAATCTTTTATAAAAAGATCAGTGCAATCATTATGCAGGAAACTCTCTACTGTAGAGAGCGGAAAAACAACACAACCCCTTCAAATCATCAGATGAAGTACCTCTCCTCAGACAAGTGTTTCGGCCCTATTAAACTCCTGACACTCTAAGGGGGGTAGTTCCCTCTGGGTCATGACTCCCAGAGGTCTTGTGAGTTGTTGCTTTTTTTGTCCCGGAATTGAACCCATGATCTTCCAGTTGGCACTGCACTTTCAAGTGCGTCTTTAGCGATTTAGCTACGGAAGACTGGTACAGGTTGTGACAAACGAAATTATTTATGTTCTCAATGCTTGTTTCGCATACTCCATAGCCAGCATGAGGCCTTTTCTGCTGAGCATAGATTGTGAATGATGTTAATGGTGATCCAATATGCGAACCAGAGAGGGTAGTACAGCGATGGAGACAGTACTTCGTCAAGTTACTGAATATACCACCCAAGGCAAGCCAAACCTGTGATAAAACAGCTGGCCCCATAGAACTAGAACCAGACATACCACAAATTCAAATCAGAGAATCCATCAGAAAGGCCCCAATGAACAAAGCCTCAGGATTTGATGGAATACCTAATGAGTTAATCAAATGCGCGAAATAGGTTGGAATAGCTTGGCTTCACAGACTCTGTAACTTGGTATGGGGAAAAACAAGAAACACCAGAGGACTAGAAAAACGTTGTAATTATCCAATATGGAAAAAAGGCAATAAAAGGGACTGCAACCAATATAGAGGCAATATGCTAAGCCATACTGGAAATATATTTTGCAAAATCCTAGAGAACAGACTGCGATTGAACCACAGTTAAATGAAACTCAGATGGGATTTAGAAAAAAATAGAAGTTGTACAGATGCCATCTTTTTCCTAATACAACTAACAGAAAAATCAGTTGAACACACCCAGATACTGCATATAGCTTACGTTGATCAAGAAAAAACATTTGACAGAGTAGATATAAACTGTGAGATTTCTTACAGCATTATGGAGTTAGTACACATTTGATCAACATATGCAAAAACCTATACGAAAAGAGTCAGTGTACAATTAGAATACATGTGGGACACTCTAGACCATTCACTATAAAATCTGGAGTGAGGCAAGGCTATCTCCCTTATTATTCATATTATTCATTGACAACATCTGCAAAGAAGCTAACATACATAATAAAAACTCCACGGCAAAGCTGCCAAACAGCCCAACCCCAGAAAGAATGCTGATAAACCCGCAACACCTTCCAGAAGGCATACTCAATAGAAGGACCATAAACGAACGCCTTTTTTTTGGTGATGATCAAGCACTTATAGCCACATCAGAAAAGACTTCCAACAGAACATAGATAATTTAGCAAGGGTATGTAAAAGCCATCACATGAAGATCAGTGCTGAAAAAACATAAGTCATGACCATAGCAAGAGAAGAAATCCAACAAAGATCTTCCTAGACAATCAGCCCTTGAAACAAGTTAAACATTTCAAATACCTAGGAAGTATGATATCATCCTCAGGGAAAATTGACGTCGAGACTGAGAACAGATGCAATAAAGCAAATCAGGTCATTTGTCAAATTACTCCTTTACTGAAAAACAACTACACCACAACTGAAACAAAAAAGGCATTGTACAACATCCCTCCCCCATCTCTATGCTATCAATGTCAAACATGGACATTAACTGCCAAGAACAAAAGAAAAATCACCACGGCAGAAATAAGATGTTTAAAGAGAATACTAAATGTGACAAGAAGAGACCAAATAAGAAATGATACCATCAATGCAAAGGTTGGATTAACACCAGTATTATACTATATCCAGAAACAGCAAGTCAAATGGTCTGGCCATGTTACACGGTTACAACCAGACAGTATATCACAGACAACATTCACACTAAAATTTGCAGGTAAAAGAGAAAGAGGCCACCCACACAGGAGATGGAAATTACAGAAGCATTAAATATACCATTATATGAAGCAAATCGTCGAACTCTGTCAAGACGTCTATTTGTCCCCTCAACACCGAAAGGTTTATGAGGTAGGAAACAAGTTGCGATGAAAATTGAATAAAAGAATAACAAAGACTTGAAACATAAAGAATCCTTTCCATGGGCAACACGCACTGTTGTCCGAAGGAACGTCCTATCCCCAGTTTAACCATACAATGATGTATAATAGACTGATCATCAAGTAGGCTATTTTCCATCTTTCCTCGGACACAAAGACTTCTAAACCACACAGGTCCATCCATAAATGTAGATTACTTCTATAAATCACGAACACCTTCTAAACACAATAGTAATATTCCTACAATCTGTGTAGAAAATATCCAGATTTTCCTGAAACATCTAATCATCTGGGAATGTCGAATAAACGTTTAAGAATAAACTTATTGAAAGCTTTTAATTCCAACAGCTCTAAACACTTGGGACAAGATAACTGCAGGGTATGTCCTGAAAGTTAGAAAGAAAATAAAGAACTACACTAGCTCTCATCATCATCATCATCAGGTGCCGTGCCGACTGGCGTTGGCTATTATGCTTCTCCAGAGTACAAGATAGGTTCAATATAGCATTTTAGGATTCGTTTTCTAACATTCATTGATAAGGATGTGTTGCATAATATGTTTCTCATTCTCTGAAATGCATTCTTTGCTTGACCTATTCTGTTCCTAATTTCTGTTCTGCATTTCCCATCTGAAGTTATTACTGCTCCAAGGTATTTGAATTTCTGCACCTGCTTTATGATAGTTCCGTTTAATTTTATACCGCATGTTGGTGGATTCTGTTTTTTAAATATAACTATAGTCTCTGTCTCTTTGATGTTTAAGTAAGGCCTATTTGTTCACTTCCTTTAGCGACTTTATCCAAGAGATTTTGCAGGTGTTGTTGGTTCTCAGCTATCAGTACTGTGTCGTCAGCATACCGAAGGTTGTTAATATTGTTTCCTCCAATTTTTATGCCTGGTTCTGTGATGATCGTTCTTAGAATATTCTCGCTATACAGAGAAAAAAGGTCTGGAGATAGAACACATCCTTGTCGCACTCTTTGTTTTATATGCTGATATTTTCCAGTTCTATTTTCAATTCGAATTGCTGCTTCTTGCTGCCATTATAGATGTTTTACAATCCTCGGGTCTTTGCCGTCTATATTGATGTCTTCAAGAATTTTAATAATTTCATTATGTTTCACCTTGTCAAATGCTTTGGTGGAATCAATGAAGCATAAGTAGAGATCTTTTTGTACTTCTAAAGCTCTTTCTGTTAGTGTTCGTAAAGCATAAATGGCATTGTGTGTTCCCTTTCCCTGAACAAATCCAAACTGTTCATCTGCTATTTCCATTTTTATATTTTCCTTGTTCTTCTCATAATGATTCTCAGAAGTAGCTTCGTTATGTGACGTGAGAGGCTGATAGTCCGGTGGTCATCACATTCCTTTGTACCTGGTTTCTTTGGTGATGCTATAAACGTGGATTTAAGTAAGTCACTGGGCATATAACCACTGTTGTAAATTAGCTCTACTAGTAGTTAAAATATATCTTACATCTGAATTCTTATCAGAGATCTCTTAAATTAGGTAAGTTTTTAAAGAACTAAATTAAATGAAACAAGTGCCTGAAACATAACAGAAAATATCCTAATCTTGAGATACATGTGGTCTACACGTGGACGAACCTATGTCGTCATTTTCAACAAATGGTTTGAGCAAAGTATCACGATACTGGTCTCTGTGGTCTCGTTTAATTCACTGGAGAACCTTGTGCTGTAGACTAAGTATGAAATTTACTATTGACACTTTATAATAGCTTAAGAAAACTCGGCCCACAAGGAATATCTTAATTCAATTTCAAATTAACACTGGAAAGCTAATCCGATTAAAAATATCTTAATTTCACAAAATGGTAGTACAAGATAACTAGAATAATCATAAATTGAAAGGAAACGGTAGTATTGACAATTCCAATTATCATTTCGTGGAGGATACAGTTGTTCAAACTACATGCCGACAGGCAAGAGACCTGTGGTTTTTCTACGCGGGCGAGTTACATATTCTGCGTGCGTTTGAAGGAAGAAATGATGTTATCCAAATGATCAGGTGACCTGAACCGTGTGGAACGATAGGAAGGTATATCTCATCCAGTCACGCATTCTTTCCTTCTTTACCTTACTCGTAGTTACAGCAATTCACTTAGAAACTACATCTCGTATTTCCTGCAGAATTTCATATATCTAATGACGTCGTTTGAGGACCCGCAGTCGTTTGGTGAACCGTCTCAAAAGTAAATAGTTCTGCTGACAAACAAGCTACAATATAGAAAATCTCAAGGGAGTGATGGAAATCATAAATTGGAAGATCAAGTGACCAAAAAATGAAATTAAAAAATTATGAGACATAATGAAAATATTACAAAGATCAACTAACAAGAGTGAAATAAGAAACTTGACAACTCTGATTACATTCCGACTAACCTAAGAAGGTCACATAGCTGAAAATAAGTTACAGAAAAACCAAAAGGAAAAACAGTTGTGAAGATTAAGGTAAACCAAAGCTTTCGTTTTAAATGTCCAGAAAATACAGGACAAACAAAAATTACTAGAAATTATATAATTTTCAGCACGTAGCATTTCTAAGGTATCTGTAAAGATTATAATATTAAATCATCACTATTCCAGGGCAAAATCACCAAAACTTTACAAAACACGTTGAATTCTTTCCAGACTAAATGTTTACGAAGAATTAGAAAAATATTTTGGCTCAACATCATAAGAAATAACATCTTGTTGGCAGAAATGCAGATGAAGCCACTGACAACAATAATTGAGGAAAGACGCTGGCGATGGTTGGGACATGTGCTCCAAATGACTGTCAACTCACTACCAAAAATAGCACTAAGATGGACACCATAGGGGAGCAGAAGTGAGGATGTTGAGCAATAGAGGGCTCACTTGGGCAAGAGCGAGAAAAAAGGCAAAGGACAGGCACTTGTGGAAAACCCTTGCGGAAGCCCCATGTGCCTGGGCAGGCACTTAAGGTTCAGAGAGAGAGAGAGAGAGATTCCAGGGCAATTCTGTTTAATGACTTGTTTCATCTTTGTATTTTACGACACGTATTAAGACTGTCTGAACACTTATTTATTGAAACTACACTCTGTGTTTTGGTAATCCTTGTGGACATCGAGATTTCGAGCACAGCGAAAAAGCAACTGCTCCACAGAAACACTGCCAAAACCAAATCTGACATCAGGAGCCCTGAATGTCAAGTGCCAACGCTGTCATGAAACCTCGATGTCAGGAGTACCAGGAAGGAGCCTGTAATTAAGTTTACAGAGAAACCCAGCATTGCACTTCGTCCCAGCAAGATACTGTCTCTGTAGATCCTGGAACATAAAACTATATCTCGGCAACCAGTCAAATTTCTTGCCTCATCTGTACTGGCCATCGAAGTGAAATCTTTCGGTTCTATTTCATTGAACAAAATAGATCGAGGGAACTGGATGGCAAGAATCTTGTACAAAAATGACTCTATGTACACGAAACTTTGGATACAATGATGAAAGAAACTTTGGATAGAACAAAATTTGGGCGTAAGGAACTGTGGATATTGTAATCTTTGGATGTTTTTAATCCATACTTAATATTTAATAATAGCAATAATAATAATAATACATTTTGGAGCTATCATGAGCGATACTGGAAGTTCTGTTTTCCTGCACAGGTTGTAACACCTTTATGTGGTATACAAAAGTTTATAAATTGCTCTAATCCATTTATTGATCGTTAGAAAGCGTGCAAACAAGCTACATTATATTCTGTTTTTCACGCCTTCAATAGATAAGTCTGTTTTAGTTGGTAAAGAATATTGACTACAGTTCAAATTTAGGGATGTTCAGACAAGCATCAAGCGATTGTTATATTCTCTGTACAGAGGCCGCATAGGACAGAAACATTTACTGAAAATAAGAGATTGTGGCCATAGGGATACAAGCTGTTGATTCAATTTTCATCATTCCATATTTATCCCCTGTTTCCCTTGTTTTTCTTGTACGCTGCTCCCACGTTTGCCCTGATGAAACACGTGACCACGCAAATGTTGCATTTGTTTGTTCATGTATTTGACGAATATTTATTTAGTTGTTATATTTATATTTATCAGCTTTTGGCTTAAGTGTTTATTAAGTCATAGGTTTATATTACGTGTATACAATTAGTGAATCTAACTTTGTATACGTGTTTGGTTTTAAGTTATGTTTATATCTTTACTGAGTTGCATTTATTTCATGTAAGAATTTATCCTTCTAGCTTTGGGCTTAGATTTAGCTGATACAGGATTTATCTTCCGCTGTGTGTAGCATTTGTTTATGGCTTGTGTGTTTGAACGTGAAATCTGAAATTTCAAGTTGCGTTTGCACTTTCAAAATTCATCTTATATTATCTTATCTCATCTTGTCTTTACAAAAGGAGGAAAAAACTTCCAGTTACCAGTCTGCCTTTTGACAACTGTAAATTATCTTCATGTCATAATAGTTTTTTTTAATCCGTCAGCCAGTTTCGGTTCGGCTATTACAGACATCGACAGTATCTTGATCTTTTCACAATTATTTCATCATTCCATGTTGTACAAAGTCCACAGTTCGCTCTTCTAGACAATATTAGTACACTAGTGGAGTACAAGAACTTAATCTTGAAGAAGGCTGGCTAGTAAAGAGGATTAAACAGAGAAAACCTAAATATTTTGGACACATTAAGCGTCATGATAATTTACAGAAGACCATCTTGGAAGGGTACATAATGGGGAAAAGAAAGAGAGGAAGACCAAGGCAAAGATGGCTGCAAGACATCGTTGATAATCTGGAAGTAGATGCATCAACAGCAGGGCATTTTGCTTACAACCGCGAGGCCTACAGGAAAGCTGTTGGATAGATGTTGTTATTATCTCCTCTTCAACTTTTCCAGTTTTTTTTTCCAGATCACGTCTTTTCTGTATTTATTGCAATTTCTTGTCTTCTCATTCTCATTATCATTATTTCTGATTTCATCACTTTCAATTTCCTAACCGTCATTTATCTTTATTGTTTATTCTCCTTTAAGAGATTCGCTTTCGCTGATCTTTTACTTTCTGTAATGTTCTCTTGTGTTTCACTTGAATGTGCAGTATTAAAGCATTCACTCATTTGTTGAGCTCTGTGGAAGTAAACCACGAAGTAATTTCCTGATTTCACCGTGATAGCAAAGTCAGCACCAACAAATCTACGAATGGCTCCAGATGAGAAATATTATGAAGATGTTATGTAGTGTGTCTATAGCTTACAGTGATGGAAAATAGGTAATGCTAGCGGACACATATCTGTATATTAACATAAAAAATAATTGCAGTTTGAAAGAATGTGTTTGTAATATATATATATATATATATATATATATATATATATATATTTAATCTGGCGAGCATAGAATGTGTTTGTAATATTTTTTTTTATTTGGCGAGTATAGAAAATGTAATTAAACAGAAAATATGTGAACAACATTACGTGAACACTGAACTTTTGTATGAATCATAAGGATGATCATATTTCAATGAAGATACACACCGGCTTTTTCTGTCAAAAATGGAATTACGTAAATCTGAAAGAACCGCATTGGCTGTTGTGATGACCGCCATGTTGATGATGGAACATCTGCTTGCCAGGCGTATGTGGGACGTCATCTTAAATGATTTTACACTGCATTCGGTAAGAAGTGTTTAGACTGTCTGTTGAACGACTGAACTGCGTGACATCAAACTGCGTGACATCAAACTGCTTGACATCAAACTGCGTGATGTGTCTTAACGTGATGTGCTAGCATGTGACTGCGCATTGCAGTGTACGGCATGTTTCTGACCCTTTCATAGTTCATTATGGAGTAAATCTCAGACTTGTTCTTAGCAAGATTCTCTTTCATTAGCCATTTCAGTGTGTCTCATGTTATTCCCTGTGTAGTTGCTATTTACCAGATCTCATTGATGTTATCTCTTTGTAGTTGCTATTTACCAGATCTCATTGATGTTTTCTCTCTGTAGTTGCTATTTACCAGATCTCATTGATGTTCTCTCTTTGTAGTTGTTATTCGCCAAATCTCCTTGTGTCTTCTCTTATGTCTTTAACGAGTGGGTCCGCATGCTGTGAATTGCTTATTTTCTGCATATTTATTGTGTGCTATAATTATTTTCTGTCTCCACATTTTAACTGCACCACTATCCGTTTTCCAGGTTTGTTACTCTTCATTCAACATCATCAGTCCTCTGTACTCCCAATGAAGCATAAGCCATCAACAAATGTTCTCCAGCCAATCCTATCTTGAGCAAGTCGTTATACCTCAAAACCATGTCTTTACCGTTTCCTTTAGTTCTTCCTGTGTTGTGTGTCTCCATGTCCCCAATGGTCTGCCCCTCTTTCTTTTACCTTGAGGTGTCAAAGTCAAGGCAGTATAGGGGTGTCTTGTTCAGCATAATTAGGTTATATTTTCAGACATCATCCTTTACGGTCTCTTAAAATCTTCTGTGTCTTTCTGCAGTAAATCTCCAAAGTTTTCTAGATATTAGCGATTAAGATTACAATATTGTCTGTTATCTGTATGTTAAACATTTATATCATCTGTATGCTGATGATCTGTATCATCTGTATGCTGATGATCTGTATCATCTGTATGCTGATGATCTCTATCATCTGTATGCTGATGGTCTGCATCATATGTATACTAATGATCTCTATCATCTGTATGTTAATGAAATATGTCAAATAATGTGACATAACTGTTGACAGTAAGTCATCTTGTAGTATTTATTTCTTGCACTGTTAATGACACGTTTGAGAAGTTTGTTTCCGATATTTTTGAATGTCACAGCGACCCTTGATTCCTCTACATACGCTCCAGTCCGCCTCCCAGGTAAAGAAAAGAATGTAATATTTTCAGGCCCCTGTGAAGGAAATTTTCAGTCAAAATTTAAAAAAAAAATGGTGTGATTAAGTTACATAAATTTCAAATGATGTCACGGCAGCTAAATCCAAGCAGTCAGTAGCCCTCCCAAGAGTATTCACTTTTCCATCTCGAGAGGTATTCGGGCTGCACGGGTAACATGCTGGACTTTTTCTCTAAGATAACCCACAAGACAATAACAAAAGTAAGCTGGCGCTTGTCTGCCTTGAGAAATCTTCGAGCCACACAGCTGCTCTACAATGTTCACATGCCGAAAACCAGAGACAGCTTAAGACTCTTACAACCGTCATTTATCACTACATCATCGTCATACTTCAAAACGTCCAGTTGTTTTGCAATGTCCAACATAATCTCCCTTATCTCATTGTGACCTGTTTCCGTTTTTTTTTTTTTTACCTCTGGTTTCCAGATAGAAACGTAATGTACACCATCGTAGCAGGACTTCATTTCTTAAGTGTACCACATTTTATGTTATCTCTGACGCCTTACACAGCATTGTTTGTATGTGTACTTCCAGACATTTGAGGATCGAGTGACACTTGTGTAAATAAAAAAAACTTTTTGTTTGCTATGTGCTTTGTTAGATTGCGGAATGTGACTTTACTGACGTATAATTAATTAGCTCGCAAGCTGGTTGACGCTTTTATTGACTGGTTCTTGACTGAGTGAAGATATTGATTAGTGAGAACAGAACCAAACAAAAAAAAATGAACAGACAATAATTGTTTGTAGAGCCGTGATCACGAAGCTCATTAAATCGAATTCTAAGCGCGCGACTTAATGAAAAAAAAACTGGATTTTTTTAAAAAGAGTTCAACAGAAGTCATTCTGAAGTTACAACAATGGCTGATGACTTATATATATATATATATATATATATATATATATATATATATATATATCAGAAGAACTGTGGGTAGAAGATATTGCTGAATTAAAGACTAACCATATTAACTAGAAAATACACTGACATGCGACAAGTACAAACGTAGCAGAAAATTTAAATGATAGCAATTTTTACCATTATTTCTCATGTTCTCAATTCAGCAGATGCTTGCTTTGTATTTATTGTCTTTATGGGTGGATGAGCAGTCCCAAATATTTCATGTGCATTATTTACCATCAACACACAATCTCTGCTATTTCTTTTATTTTATTATTTCTTTTATATTTATTTTTGTCTGTGACTTCATATGTAGTTTCTTTTATGAATTGCTCGTGATATTTAAAATACCCTAATACAAACACACAAATATACACACATACCCGTGAACAAACACACAAATATACACACATACCCGTGAACAAACACAGGCTGCATGAGGGTGGGAATGCTAGAATATTCCTGAGATCCTGGCCTCCAATGACTTAGAGAAGCATGTTAGGCAGTCAGTTCCTGTTTGCCGTTAACTCTATCATCTACATGCTTTATCCAGATTATTGTAACAATCCTCCTATCTGTTACAAGTTTCATTTATCTCACTCACATCTTCATTTTTTTTATTTACTGCAATGAAGAATAGCAAAATAGGTCTTGAAATTAACAAAGACAAAAAAGAAATTATAAAATTTCTCATTAATCAAGAAGGAAAAATATACACAAAATGAACAGTTATTGATGAAGTAAATCAATTTGCATACCTTGATGGTGGCACCAGGAAGTAAGTTAGAATTAGAATTGCAAAAGCAGCATTGTCCTTCAAAAATCTTGAGAACATATTGGAATTCAAAAGTTATAAGCACAGGAGAACTGTTAGAGAGGCAAATTCCGCACGGGACACGTAAAAGAATGACTGACTGAGCTATGTACATTTTAGAGCCACGATTTGTTATATTTCTGTTCATGAGTCAAGTTTCAGTTAATAAAGTTCATGCAGTTCATAAAGTCTACCCTCGAGACAAAATAAATATTTGTTATAAACCAGAGAACAGGTGATAAATGATTGATAAATATGGACTATTTACTTCTATTAAGGTAAAACAAAGGTAAGGTTAACCCTGTCATGCCTTAGAGGCACATAGGGAAATAGTGTTAGTGCCCACATTTTCCTTGACCTGTCACCACACTAGAGGGTGATATAGTCAGTTTTACGCCTGGCTGCCTTTCCTTCCACAACTCCAGAAGAATCGGGTACCCATTTATACAGACGAGCTTGCTATAAAAATGACTCAGTTTTAAAGTTCAGTATAATAACATGCTGTGCAGCAAAAATCCTTATACATATCCAGTAAACTCTCTACTGTAGGGAGCCGAGCAACAACACAACTCCTTTGATCACCAAAGGAAGTGATAGTGTCACGGAGCTGGGTTTGAAGACCCATGGGGTCATAGTTTGAAGACTCATGGAGCTACGGTTTGAAGACTTACGGAGCCATGGTTTGAACACTTATGGTGTCACAGTTTGAATGGTCTTGGAGCTACTATCTGAGGCCTTACAGAGCCATGGTTTGAACACTTGTGAAGTCACAATTTGAAGGCTCTTGGAGCTATGATCTGAATACTTATGGAGCCACGGTTTGAAGACTTACGGAGCCACAGTTAGAAGACTTACAGGACCATGGTTTGAATACCAATGGAGCCACAGTTTGAAGACTTATGAAACAACAGTTTGAACATCGGTGGAGCCACGTTTCGAAGACCCATGGAGCCGCGGTTTGAAGACCTTTGCTGAAATGGAATCCATAGTAATATATAGATTTGCCAAAGCTACAGCTCAGATGAGGATATATTAAACAAAAGATCTGGTTTGAGAACTCAGTTAAAAATAGAATCTGACACCGAGTGTTTCTTGTAAAAAAAAGGAGAAAGAAGAGGAATTACATAGGGGCAAGTGTCATTGATGAAAGAAATCTTCCAAAAATGGCGATTATTAGAAAGGATTTTTTTGCTCTCTTCGTCGCCTTGTCTCCTATCCTATCTCTCCAGTTAAAGGCGTCTCTGATGTGTCTGTCATTATCTGCGGCTAGCGCACTAATAAAATCCCCCGCAATATCGTAAGTAAATACAACGCAGCCTGTGTTATTCTATCTTTGTTTATGTGTTCGACCAAAAGATATCTCATTGGTTTGTCTATATAGAATTTCATACTTTGATATTTAATTTGTACCTTCTGGATTGCTTGCAAAGTCTGGAAACAAAGACAGATCAGTATTACTTTTTTTCAGTTTTACACACTTAGCAATGCTCATTTATTTATCTAGTAAACATCCACTCATTTCTTTATCTGGTAAACAGTCACTCATTTCTTTATCTGGTAAAAAGTCACTCATTTCTTTATCTGGTAAACAGTTACTCATTTCTTTATCTGGTAAACAGTCACTCATTTCTTTATCTGGTAAACAGTCACTCATTTCTTTATGTAATAAACAGTCATTCATTTCTTTATGTAGTAAACAGTCACTCATTCCCTTTTTTAATTATTGTGCTCGCGGAATGGATATCAGAAACTTACACAGTTGTTCTTCTTTACTGCATAAGATTATTCCTGATATTTAAAGTCTTCTATTTAAATTCCGTATCCTTACCGTTGACAATTAAAGAAGACAGTCTTGGAAGGGTACATTATGAGAAAAAGAAAGAGAAGAAGACAAAGGCGAAGATGGCTGCAAGACATGGTTGATAATCTGCAAATGGATGCATCAGCAGCACAGCGTCTTGCTTACAGCCGAGATTCTACAGGAGAGCTGTTAGGGAGGCAAGGTTCCGCTAGGGACATGCAAATGACTGACTGACTGATCCTTACCGTGATGCCAGTCATGTGCATGTACACGACATATATATTGTACATGCATATTTTTGCGAGCACTAAGCAATAAAGAATCTGTGGAGAGGAGCAGACAGAACCACAAAAATAAGATTTTTAAGGGCATGCATCTTTACCATCGCAACATATGCCTGTGAGACCTGGACGCTTAACAAAACAGTTAAGAAACACATAAGTGCCTTTGAATGTAAATGCTACAGAAGAGTTCTCCAAATATCGTGGACACAAAAAAGAACAAATATATCTATACTACAAGAACTTAATATTGAAGAAGGATGGCTAGTAAAGAGGATTAAAGAGAGAAAACTTAAATATTTTGGACACATTAAACGTCATGATAATTTAGAGAAGATCGTATTGGAAGGATATATAATGGGAAAAAGAAAAAGAGGAAGACCAAAACGAAGATGGCTGCAAGACATCGTTGACGAACTGCAAATGGATGCCGCAGCAGCAGGCCATCTTGCTCACAACCGAGAGGCCTACAGGAGTGCTGTTAGGGAGGCAAAGTTCCGCAGGGGACATGCAAATGAATGAATGAACTAAGCAATTATTCATCCACATCCTATCTGTGTTTCATCTTACTGAATACATAAACAAATGGGGGAATTATTTATTAAGTAAATGTGAACATAACAGAGCGGATGGAACTTGCATCATCATACTGTGTCGTCTCCCTTCTTTTTTGGACAGCTTACCACAATGTGTCTCCATGTTCGTATCATCTATGACCGTGGCGCACCTGACCAAGCAGAATCCCACAATTCTCTGGATGTAGTCCACGTGGTTGTTTGGCAACTATTTTCCTTGCCACTTCCTATCAGTCATTCTACCTAAGACTCATGCAGCACACGATTAAGCTTCTAAATATGGCAAAAATAATAATTGTCTGGTAGCAATGATGTTCATAACCACAGCTTCAATGTTCGTCCCTCTGTTAATGAAACATGTCCCTTTATCTAAATATCCAAAGTCAAAAGATCTCAACTGCCCAGCCAACTCTCTGACAAAAAGATTAAAGGATTCGACTTCTGTAATCAGACAAATAGCTTGGCGAATATGTGACCACACAGCAATAACATCTTTGACTGTTATCACTTACAGATGAGAATAACTGCATTTTACAGTTTATTTTAGTGAAGTAGATAAAGCGAGAGAGAGAGAGAGAGAGAGAGAGAAAGGAGAGAGATGAGTAACTGTAGCAGAAGTAATTGAGATTGTGAGTGGTGATGCGTTAAATGGCAGAGTAAATGTAAGGATAATGTTCTAGATTGAGCTAATTGAGCCGGCTCATGTACTTCATTTGCTTCGTCTCCTAGCCCTGACAGCCTGGACGTTATGTGGAGGCTGTAATACCCTGAGGTTAGAAAATAATGTTATGTGAGACACATTTATAAAAGCAGGAAAAAAGAGAAATGAGAAAAACTGGCAGATTTTTAATAGTTGTAGTAACTCTAGTAACAGCAGCAGTAGCAGCACTTGATTCTAACAGAAACAGAAGTAGCTAAAATGCTTAATGTTGCTATAACAGACGGGTTAGTAGCTCGAAACATTATCCAAGTGTTGTAGCTGTAGCGTTTTCACTTACAGCTTTCAGTATGAACGTATGTTATCACTTTCAATGAACATTTTCCTGCCATGTCCACAGACTCTGTTAACTAAATAGAGAGTTTCGTGAAACTCATTCCAACGCACTCTCATATCCACATAGTCCGGATTCTTTATTATCATATTTTTATTTCAATATCATTTGAAGATCAGTACTTTCATTCATTCATTCATTTGCATGTCCCTTGCGGAACTTTGCCTCCCAAACAGCACTCCTGTAGGCCTCTCGGTTGTGAGCAAAATGGCCTGCTGCTGTTGCATCCATTTCCAGATCGTCAACGATGTCTTGCAGCCATCTTCGTCTTGGTCTTCCTCTTTTTCTTTTTCCCATTATGTATCCTTCCAATACGGTCTTCTCTAAATTATCATGACGTTTAATGTGTCCAAAATATTGAAGTTTTCTCTCTTTAATCCTCTTCACTAGCCAGCCTTCTTCAATATTATGTTCTTGTAGTATAGATATATTTGTTCTTTTTTGTGTCCACGATATTTGGAGAACTCTTCTGTAGCATTTACATTCAAAGGCATTTATGTGTTTCTCAGCTGTTTTGTTAAGTATCAGTACTAGGAATGCAAAATTCACATTGACAGAAAGACAGACAAACAGGCAGGCAGGCAGATAGACAGACAGAGGGACAGACAGAGACAGACAAACAGATAGATAGATAGATAGATAGATAGATAGATAGATAGATAGATAGATAGATAGATAGATAGATAGATAGATAGATAGATAGATAGATAGATAGATAGATAGATAGATAGATGAGGAGAGAGAGAGAAGGAGGAATAGAAGACTGAGAAATGCACATTTCCTGAAAGATACCCTGAAATTTCAGGTGTCGGATTTGCATGAAATATGAGAAACGCGCTCTTTCAGATTTTTCACTGATACCAAACATTACGGAATGAGATGGTAACACACAATAATTAGTGTATAAGTATACAACTATACACGAAGCCAGTAAAGCTGTGATACCAAAATGTATAAACAAGGAAAAAGTAGGGACAGCTTTATTACTTATCGACTGCTTTCTGATCGTTAAGTAATAAAGCTGTTCCTACTTTTTTCCTAGTTTATACATTCGTAATGAGATGATGCGGACTCCACAAACAAGCATTTGGCAGCCACACAAAGGCTTTAGTATCAGTTGTGATGCTGGAACTGAAAAAAAATAAACGCTCTTTTTCCGAAACATGTGTTACTTTAACTGACATCAGCTTTTTACATGCCAGTTTGAGGTGTGATCTATTGGGACTGACGTGGCAGATACAGCACCAGGTGGCAGCACTAGCATGTGGTATGAATCACTGTGCCAAGTGGTGAGGAACTAGGCTTGGGTACAGGATGTTGACCTTCGTTTGCTTGTCGTCATGCTTCCCTCGCCTGGCCATTTTCAAGATGGGAAGGAGTAGCGAGTTTGCATTAAATTTTGTGCATATCTCGGACAAATGCAGGAAAAACTATGGCCAAGATTCAACAAGCGTTTGGTGAGCAAAGTCTTAGCCAGAGCCAGGTTTCATATGTGGTGTGCGTGATTCAAGACCGGGCGAACATCTCCTAGTCAGAGCCAGGTATTATATGTGGTGTGCGTGATTCAAGACCGGGCGAACATCTCTTAGTCAGAGCCAGGTATTATATGTGGCGTGCGTGATTCAAGACCGGGCGAACATCTCTTAGTCAGAGCCAGGTATTATATGTGGCGTACGTGATTCAAGACCGGGCGAACATCACTTGATAACGATGACACCACATGGAGGCTCCTGACCAGCCCAGCTCCTCAGTATGTCGCAAAGATCCAGCGAGAACCGAGTCTGATCTTTCGAGAGCTTTGTGAGGCGGTGGGAACTGGTTTTGGGACATGTCAGAAATCTCGCTGACAAACTGGGCGTCCGCCGCAACGCCGCCAAATTTGTCCCCAGGATACTCACGGCTGATGCAGCAAAGTGTTAAAGTGTTGATGTCTGCGCTGAGCTTCACCATTTTGCTTCAGATGATGAGACCTTCTTGACCAGGGTCATAACTGAGGATGAGAGCTGGTTTTATGATCTGGAGACAAAGCACGTCCCAGCGGAAGACTCCAGGGTCATCAAGACCAAGAAAGAAAATAAAGCTATACAGTGATAAAGCGATGTCAAGAACATGGTGAATATTTTCTATGACATCAAGGGAATTGTGCACGAAGAATTTGTCCCTGCTGGCCAGACTGTGAATGTCAGCTTCTGCTGCGATGTTTTCCGGCGACTGTTACGAGGATAAGTCTCGGCCTACAGTAAGGAAAAATGTGATGACGCATGCGCACTCAAAGCCAAGCAGTTTCTGGCCAAGAACAAATCTCCACACTCCTTATTTACCGAGTATTGCCCCCTGTGAACATCTTTCTATTCCCACAATCGAAGATAAAGCTAAAAGGGTATTGTTTTGACAACACCAATGACATCCAGGCGAAACCGCAAGTGGTACCCACCAGCTTCGTCGAAACGAGTTCCAGCAGTGATGGAAGCACTGGGGCTGATGTATCCATGCGCAAGCAAACTACTTCGAGGGGAAGATGGCCTGTAGAAGCTAAGAATGAATTTTTACTTATTTATAGTCTAGAAAATTACCGATCACTCCTCGTATTGATTCATAAAGTTTAGCTGAAATTATGACATTATTGTAGATCCTCGTTAAGAAATAACAAAATGTTCATCAATGTTATCATCAATATTATAATAACAATCAATGTCTCTCTTATCATCAGCTCTGTTATGATTTTTTTACTATTATATTCGTTAACGCGATTCACCATTGCAATTATTATTATTGCCTTTATTATTCCTTCGCTTCGTTTAGTTTTCCTCTTATCTAATCTTTCCATTCGTTTCGTCGGGAGTTTGAGATGTTACTCTGCCAACAGAGATTGTTAACGTCTACCAACAGAGAATGTGAAAGTCTGCCAACAGAGAATTTGAAGGTCTGCCAACAAAGAATGTGAAGGTCTGCCAACAGAGGATGTGAAGGTCTGCCAATAGAGAACGTGAAGGTCAGCCAACAGAGAATGTGAAGGTCTGCCAACAAAGAATGTGAAGGTCTGCCAACAGAGAATGTGAAGGTCTGCCAATAGAGAACGTGAAGGTCAGCCAACAGAGAATGTGAAAGTCTGCCAGCAGAGAATGTGAAAATCTGCCAACAGAGAATGTGAAAGTCTGCCAACAGAGAATGTGAAGGTCTGCCAACAGACATTGTTAATCAAAATTGGTTAAAATCGTGTCTAACATTATGTGATGTTTGCAGCAAATGGTCGTGATATAAAGATCTCATCTGCTAGTGACACCTTATGAGTCAACGTTATTGTTAGATCAACTGAGGAAAGCACTTAAAACTACCCAACATTCTCCACCGAAAAAACGATGCCTACGAGATCAGGAATGTCATTACATCAACAGAAATCTTGTCTGTGCTGTGCTCATCGCTTATCTCGTATTGGTCAAAATTTTAACAATATTGTCTTATCAACCATTTCTGTGTTTGTCTTCCTAATTTTTTAAATTCGTTATCCGATTTTCAGCTTCACCAAATATTCCAGATGTTGCTTTTTTTTCAGTCTTTTCCCACAACTCTAAATCTCTGCCGGTACCAACATATTCAGTGCGAGCACAGTAAATACACACTTTATTTCAAAATATTTACAAGAAATACATACTTTGTTTCGAAACATTTAGATGAAATATGCGCTATATTTCCAAACATATACAAGAAATGCCGCAGTGGTGTAGTGGTTAGTACACTCACTGCCGATCAGAAGGTCCCTGGTTTGATTTCGCACTCGGGCGGAATATTTTTCGGACCGGTATCTAGGTCAACCCAGTCGCAAAATATGGGTACCTTGGATTTCCCTTGGAAAACAAAAACATCGAGGACAGGTGCTAGCATCCCTACCTCGAATGCTGTAGTGGCTTATAAATGTGAAGGCGCTAACAATTCACGCCCCCAACGCATGCATATGCTACGGAACATAGAGACAAGAAACACACGCTTCATTTCGAAATAATTAGAATAAACATAATTTCCAAACATATAGAAGAAACACGCGCTTTATTTCCGAGAAATACACGGTCTATTTCCAAACATATAAAAGAAACATAGGCTTTATTTCCAAAAATATTAAAGAAACACATGCCGTGCTATCAAACATAGAATTTTCTATTGTAGATGAAACAAACAAATAAAACAAATACATATTGTTTGTAATGAATTACAACAAATGTAATCACTTATAATAAACACTCGCTGCATATCCGTTTAGAAATGTATCTCCAGTGCTGTGTGGACGACACACGCTTGGATTGAGGGGTATACGACCTTGACCGAAGCGTCATCGTCCACGTGTTTTGGTAGTTGATTTCGGTGTGTTTATATTGGCCTGCATCAGATTAGACTGGGGTGGGAGGAACATGACCAGCGATGTAGTGTATTCGTTGTGCTTATATTATTGTGCGTGTTTAGTATATTCTATCGAGCCCACCTCATGTGGTGTAGATTATTTAGTTGTGAAGACCAATAGATAGACCATGTGTTGTGGGATCGTGTGTTTACGTATCAATATGGGAATTTTATGTATGATTTCAGTGTGACTTATCGATATACTGGATGGGCAACATGTATGATTCGTTTATTATGCTTTCACGTAGACTGATCGTGTGCTGCATCAATACATTTGTGTGGAGGTGTGTCATGGCAGCGATATCTGCGGGGAATAAGTGTCATTGCACCTTAGATTTGTAGTGTAGGCTACGTGTAGGGTCAAGAAAGCCCTGGACCTCAGGTCCATCAGGTTTTCAATATGCAAAACATGAGAAGTCATTATCATATGATACCATGGTTAATAACCTTGCTTGCATTGACATTGTTCATCATATTGCTTTTCTGTTATCGATTATTGCTTGAAGTATTTTGCTTGCTCATCCAATTGTTCGTCAGTTATGATGATACTTTCACATTCTTGATGTCATGCTGATGGCAGTGTCATTTGTATGTGCTGTTGTGGTGAATAGTGAGATTAAAAATGCTGTATCTTGTAATTTCAGACTTGGTGATTTGTACTGCATGTCAATGTATTGTTGTGTTGATTGAATGCTCGAGGATTATGGAAAACTAGCATACACTATACCAAGGAGGGGAGAACCTGGGTTGACTGTCATGATTGGGAGGGGGTAGCGGGAAAGCTAGATTGGTCTCGAGTACGGCAGTAAATTACCAAGGGTAATTTTATGTCTCATTCTCTGTTTATATGATTAAGTATCTTTTATAACGTCTAGATATATTCTACTTATCAATCTTCGACCATCCACGCCCTCAGCAAATAAACTCGTATCATCCAAACACTGTGCTCGCTTATCTACATATCCTCATGTATTTACATCACCTCGTATATTTACATCTCCTCATATATTTACATCTCATTGTGTACTTTAGATTTTTTCAATACATTCTTATCAATGAAAGTTAGAAAACGAGTCCTAAAATGCTATACTGAACCTATCTTGTTATATGGAAGTGAATCATAGACAATAGACAGGTCTGCACAAAAATCATTGGAAGCAGCAGAAATGTTGTTTATTAGAAGAATGTTTCAATCCCCTGGACAGCAAAAATAACTAATGAAGAATGTATGAGAAGAGCTGGAGAGACAAAAAAATCTTGTCAAAAAGATAAGAGAGAGAGACTATGTACTTTCACAGGACATGCAATGAGAAGAGGGAGCATTGAAAGTATTATAACAACAGGAAAAATAGAAGGAATAAGATCAAGAGGAAGACCAAGAGAAATGATACTGGACAGTCTGACGGGATGGTGTGAGAGGAGATCACCAACTGAGCTGATGGCCTGCATGAAGGATCGTGTACTCTGGAGAAGCACAGTCGGCACGTCACCTGATGATGATGTATATTTACACCTCCTCATGTATTTACATCTCCTCGTGTTTTTACATTTTCTCATGTTTTTACATCATCTCATGTATTTATATCTCGTGTTTTTATATTTTCTCATGTATTTACATCTTCTCATGTATTTACATTTTCTTATGTATTTAAATTTTATCAGGTATTTAATAATCGCCTCATGTATTTGCATTTCTTCACGTCCTATATATCTGTCTCTTATCTCCTACGTGAAATCCCCATTTCTGATTCTTTTTTTATACTTTTTTTTCACAATCAATAAAATTTCTTTGCAAGTTTACATTGATGATTCAGTCAGCGGGCTCCACGTACATCATCATCACCGACTCTCTGTCACATCTTGTCCCCACTCCTTCGCTGCACAGCTCTTCTTGTCGTCCTCAGCGTTCTGTCTTGTTTATCTAAAGCAGGTCTCCTACGCTGATGAGGGCTGTCACGCACTGATTACTCCAGCAAGCAAGCACAACCCTGTGTATCTACATCAGCAAACCTGAAGCGATTTATTGACCTCAGGTTATTATGTCGGCAGCGATGTGGGAAAGGGAGTCTTACTAAGTTGAGGCGGACAAAGTACAAACTAGCTTTTACAGACCGCCTACCTTAACTAGAGGCATCTACATTAATAATGTTTTTTTATTCTCGGACATATAACCAAATAAATTTATGGATGCTCGCAAAAGTTAGTTGAATATGAGAAATACAGCGGGGAATAAATGGAAAACAAAAACATGTTGAAATGTTGATATAGGAAAGATATTGATAAGAATATAAACGTTTTATCGAAAGAGTAACGAAATACGGCATTACACAATTACACCATCATCCAACAGTTACTGTATCCATTTTTTTTACTACATCAGACATCATATAGCTACAGAATCATTCTCAACGCGCAGCTTGTGTCTTATAGTAGATGCATGTGTCAGGGTGGTCATTATTTTAGCCATGTGGTGTAATACCTGTCTTACAGTAGATGCATGTGACAGGATGGTCATTATTTTAGCCATGTCGTGTAATACATGTCACGAGCACCTGCACAAGGTGAATATTTTACCTGACTTTTCTTCATTTCCTCCTTTTGTAACAAACGTAATGGAGCAGATTTGTAATACTTTTTGTAACAAAAATAATGGAACAGGTTTGTAATAGTTTTGTAACAAAAATAATGGAGGATGTCTGTAATATTTTTTGCAACAAAAATAATGTAACAGGTTTGTCATACTATTTTGTAACAAACTTAGTGGACCAGGTTTGTCATATTTCCTTTTAACAAAGGTAGTGGAGGAGGTTTGTCATATTTTTGTTACAAACGTCGTGGAGCCGGTTTGTCATATTTTTAAAAGGAATTACATTCATTAAAACCTGGATTGTGTTTTCTCTCCTCTCCATCCATCCATCCATCCATCCATCCATCCATCCATCCATCCATCCATCCATCCATCCAAAAACAAGACCCTGACACAGTGGCAGAAGTTAAGTAAAAAGCGAGAAACAATTTATATTTTGTACAGTTACAAAGCATTTTAAACATAAAACAAAAGTTTGATCCGTATCAAAGACTTCTTGTGAGGCTGTATCTTGGAGTTAAAGCTTTGGTTTCTTGTGAGGCTGTACCTTGGAGTTAAAGCTTTGGTTTCTTGTGAGGCTGTATCTTGGAGTTAAAGCTTTGGTTTCTTGTGAGGCTGTATCTTGGAGTTAAGGCTTGGGATTCTTGTGAGGCTGTATCTTGGAGTTAAAGCTTTGGTTTCTTGTGAGGCTGTATCTTGGAGTTAAGTCTTGGGTTTCTGTTCAACCTGTCGTCGTCCATCTATCCTGTGCTGGGTGTGTTAAGAGAAACAAACATCTCATATCACATACAAAGAGGCACGCACGAACTACGCTGACATCGAGATGTCATTCACACACAGAGAAAACAGGATAGCGGGTACAAGTTAGTTCCATGAAAGCATAGTCACAAGCAGGCTACAGGAAGATAACAAGAGAAACCTGAGTCACGAGCAGGGAGCAGGAAGATAACAAGAGAAACCTGCGTCACAAACAGGCAGCAGGAAGATAACAAGAGAAACCTGCGTCACAAACAGGCAGCAGGAAGATAACAAGAGAAGCCTGAGTCATTAGCAGGCAGCAGAAAGATAACAAGAGAAGCCTGAGTCACAAGCAAATAGCATGAGGATAACAAGAGAAACCTGAGTCATTAGCAGGCAGCAGAAAGATAATAAGAGAAGCCTGAGTCACAAGCAAACATCATGAGGATAACAAGAGACTAATGAAACGTTTTGTGTGTTTCATTTGCATGTTTACATAGAGCACGATCGTCAACGCATGCTGGCATGGCATATATTCAGTTAGTGAATTATTTACAAATACATAAATATACATACATACACACCGCCCATCACACGCAGCACATACACCGAGGAAACATATACATATTCAGCATACATTGTTCACACATGCAGAGAAGCAAAGGAAGTGTAGTTAAATGAGCAGTGCAGACAGATAGAGGACTCATATAATAAAGACAGCAAAAACATGCACAACCGAATTAGTGAGCTCACAGGCGGAAAACAAAATATACCACAGTATGCCTGAAATCAACAGAAGGTAAAATGTTAATGGGAAAAGAAGACATTGTGGACAGGTGGACAGAGTATATCGGTGAGTTGTATGGATGAGAAAGACCAGAATTAACACCAGATACTGAAAACTGTGATGGACCACCAATACTTGAAGATGAAATCATGGATGTCATCAAACACATGAAGAAAGGAAAAGCAGCTGGGCCTGGTAATATAACAATAGAAGAAATAGAGGCATTCGAAGAGACAGGAATAAAAATAATAACCAAGTTACTGAATGACATTTACAACAGTGGTTATATGCCCAATGACCTGCTTAAATCCATGTTTATAGCACTACCAAAGAAACCAGGTGCAAAGGAATGTGATGACCATCGGACTATCAGCCTCTCATGTCACATAACGAAGCTACTTCTGAGAATCATTATGAGAAGAACAAGGAAAAAGATAGAAATAGAAATAGCAGATGAACAGTTTGGATTTGTTGAAGGAAAGGGCACACACAATGCCATTTATGCTTTACAAACACTAACAGAACGAGCTTTAGAAGTACTTCATTGATTACACCAAGGCATTCGACAAGGTGAAACAAAGTGAAATGATTCCAATGCTTGAAGACATCAATATAGACGGCAAAGACCTGAGGATTGTAAAACATCTATACTGGCAGCAGGAAGCAGCGATTCCAGTTGAAAACAGAACTGGAAAATATCAACCTATAAAACAATGGATGCGACAAGGATGTGTACTATCTCCAGATCTTTTTTCTCTGTTCAGCGAGAATATTCTAAGAACGATCATCACATAACCAAGCATAAAAATTGAAGGATACAATATTAACAACCTTCGGTATGCTGACGACACAGTACTGATAGCTGAGAACCAACAAGACCTGCAAAATCTCTTGGATAAAGTCGACAAAGAAAGTGAACAGAAAGGCCTTACTTTGAACATTAAAAAGGCAGAGACTATGGTTATATCTAAGAAACAGAATCCACCAACATGCGGTATAAAATTAAACGAAACTATTCTAAAGCAGGTGCAGAAATTCAAATACCTTGGAGCAGTAATAACTTCATATGGGAGATGCAGAACAGAAATTACGAATAGAATAGACCAAGCAAAGACTGCATTTCAGAGAATGAAAAATATATTAGCCAACACTTCCTTATCAATGAATGTTAGAAAACGAGTCCTAAAATGCTATATTGAACCTGTCTTGTTTCGTGGACAATAGGCAGGTCTGCACAAAAATCATTGGAAGCAGCAGAAATGTGGTTTATTAGAAGAATGTTGCGAATCCTCTGGACAGCAAAATAACTAATGAAGAATGTATGAGAAGAGCTGGAGAGACAAAAAATCTTGTCAAAAAGATAAGAGAGAGACAATGTACTTTCACAGGACATGCAATGAGAAGAGGGGGCATTGAAAATATTATAACAACAGGAAAAATGGAAAGAAAAAGATCAAGAGGAAGACCAAGAGAAATGATACTGGACAGTCTGACGGGATGGTGTGAGAGGAGATCACCAACTGAGCTGATGGCTTGCATGAAGGATCGTGTACTCTGGAGAAGCATAATAGCCAACGCCAGTCGGCACAGCACATGATGATGATGATGATGACACATTGTTCTCTTACTGGAAAGGGGCGTTATTCGAATGAAAACTATTCATTTGCTTCTCAAGGTATACTGTCACATAGATTTTTTGTCTTCTCTTTCCTAAAAAAAAAAAAAGAATTCTCTGCAAATCATAGATGGTAAACTATTTTCTGTGCTTGAGTGTATATACAACGGGGCGTGGGTACTCAGTAAAAGAGATAGCTAAGAGTATCATATAGTTGAAAATACCGTCCTAACACTTATGACATATTTCAACTAAGTACAGATACCAGCCACAAATAAAGCGAACCATACTTAAAACATTTAGGCACGAAAAACCCAGTTTCCCAGCAACTGATCATTGTTTTATAACAGCATGGAGTGTTTCAGTGACGGAATTTGTAAGTAAACAAAACAATGCTAATGTATGTTCACATTTGTAAATTTGGTCAGTATGTTTGTACAAACAGTTTGGACGTCGGAGGGATTGATTGATTGATTGATCTTTATTTCAAAAGGGTTAAGAATTGGGCACGCAGGCCCGTCTGACATTCTGCCCTTTATGAGGGGGGGATTGGGGTGGAGAGAGACAGAGACGAAGAGAGAGAGACAGAGACGGAGAGAGACAGAGACAGAAATGAAGAGAGAGACAGACAGAGACAGGGAGAGACGGAGACAGAAACAGAGAGAGAGAGAGAGACAAAGAAGGAGAGAGAGAGAGAAAGAGACGGAGAGAGAGAGACAGAGAGAGAGATTTGGTCTGTTTATACACATGTGTATGATTAATTTTGGACCCGCATGAAGTGCATTTAAGTTCATGTTTTTTTGCGATGGCTTCTATGTACCTGTAGTGGTGCCATTCAAATTTATAATTAACCATTTCCATCCATTATTACAAAAGTGTACATGTTAATAAATATTTCTTAATTGAAGCCAGAATTATTGTTACACAATTAACAACCACTTTTGGCGAACAAGTTAGAACAAGCTCAATGGCACCACGCAGTGGTTTTTAGTTTTTGTCAATATACAGAGTTGATTGTTTCGTTACCGTGTGACGCCGCAATGTCTTCCAAATTTTATATTGGCTACCACTATCTTTATGCCTGTCTCCTTGTTTTTCCACCTACGTTATTTTATATAGTCTTTATGTAAACGCTACGTAGCTTCAACCTCCTCTGTTGTTTCTTTCACCTTGATCAAACACGAGTAGGAGTAACCAACACTGTCCAGGCAGAGTGTGCCAACAATTACATACCAGCTTATTAAAAACATTACCTGAAAGTGCACAATGTACGTTTTAATACTACAAAGGCATTTTAAATGAATAAAAACTTTACATTAAAAGTACAAATACAAGTTTTAACATCAGATTAATAATAATGAATGAACACATTAAATAAAACAAGGCAGATGTGCTTCACAAAAACATATCATTCATTAATTCATTCATTCACGTGCATGTCTCTTGTGGAACTTTGCCTGCCTAACAGCTCGCCAAGAGGCCTCTCGGTAGTAAGCAAGATGCCCTGCTGCTGATGCATCCATTTGCAGATTATCAACGATGTCTTGCAGCTATCTTCGCCTTGCTCTTCCTCTCTTTCTTTTCCCCATTATCTACCTTTCCAAGACGGTCTTCTCTAGATTATCATGACGTTTAATGTGTCCAAAATATTTAAGTTTCCTCTCTTTAATTCTCTTTACCAGCCAGCCTTCTTCAATATTAAGTTCTTGTAGTACAGATATATTTGTTGTTTTTTGTGTGCATGATATTTGAAGAACTCTTCTGTAGCATTTACATTCAAAGGCATTTATGTCTTTCTCAGCTGTTTTGTTAAGTGTCCAGGTCTCACATGCATATGCTGCGATGGGAAAGATGCATGCACTTAAAAATCTTATTTTTGTGGTTCTGTCTGTTCCTATCCACAGATTCTTTGTTTTACTTTCTGAAGAGTGATAGATGTCCTCCTTTTAATTTCCCTCATTGTATCTCCATTATTAGTTAGTAGTGATCCAAGATGTTCAAAACTCTCCACTTCTTCCAATTTTTCCTCATTGATACATATTTGAGCTGCCTTGTTTGTTTTGTCAGTTGTCATCAATTTAGTTTTCTTCGCATTAAGATAGAGGTTTTGCTATTCGCTGTTCTTACGGACTGACATAATTAGTTTTTCCATTCCCTTTTTGTACTGTGGACAGTAATATTGTGTCATCAGCATATCTAATCTCTGGTATTTCATAACCTCCAATTTTTATGCCATCGTAATATTCTTTGTCTATATCTTCTCTAACATTCCTCATTATATTTTAAGTATACAAGCTAAATACGTAAGGTGACAATATGCACCCCTAACGGACCCCGTTGTTTTATGTCAAACCAAGTTGTTGTTTCAACATTTATTCTTACTGTTGCTTGTTGATCTAGATACAGCAGTGATATTAATTGTATCAAATGTGTTGGAAATCCCATTTTTTCCCCATTATTTCCCAAAAATGTATGGTGTTGTACACAATCAAATGCCTTTGAGTAGTCTATAAAGGATAAATATAGATTCACATTAAACTCTTTGCACTTCTCTATTATTAATCATATCTTGAATATATAATCTCTTAATCCTCTTCCTTGCCTGAACCAGCTTTGACCATATTGACTTCTTCTATTTTCTTATGAAGTCTACCCATTATGATTTTTAATAGAATTTTACTGTCATGACTAATCAGGGCAACAGTTAAAAACATATAAGCAAATTAAATGCGAATAAAGCACGTATGATTCTCAGTAAGTAATTACATTACTTTATCCTTTCTCTTGTACCGTGTACTTACTTTACATTATCCTTCCTCTTGTACTGTGTACTTACTTTACTTTATCCTCCCTCCTTCCTCTTGTACTGTTTACTTACTTTACTTTATCCTTCCTCTTGTATCCTGAAGTGTCGATGTGAGATGCATTTGATGTTTTGGGGCGAAACGGGGGGCTAGGGGCCCTCGGTGACGGCCATGCCATAATTAGCAAGTGTATCTCTGATACCATCCATTCATCTCTTTCTGGGTCTTCCTCTGTTGATCTATGTCCTGTAAATTCTATGGTTAAAGGCTCTCGCGGCTGGCTGTGAGTGTCTCATTCTCATTAAGTGGCCGAAGCACTTGATTCTTTGCTTCTCTATGTGTCGTAGACATAATGTAGTTCCTACCATATGTCTTACGGTATCATTTCTTAGCTTGTCAAACCTCAATAAGCAGTATCTCAATAAATAATAAATGGAAAATATTAAGTATGAAGAAGTTCCTTCACCCTATAGTGTACTACCAGATACCTTGTTACTTCAGCGTTGATTTTATTTGGCGTTAGAAAATATTTTTAAGCAGTTCATTTCACCAACGATATTAAATTTCATGAAGAAATTTCAAGCGCATCTCTGAGCAGAGGTTATCCGAGAATTTTTGTGTATTTATGTGTTGTTGAGCCTGGACATTGACTATTTCTTGACATTGAATAGCTGTATTTAATAACGGGCTTTACTTTCATGGCACCAAATCACTTGTTGTGTTGCATAAGACCTATTCTGTATATCACGCTTTAAAATTTTCTAGTTTCTTTAGGGTTTCAGGTGCCGTCCTATTTGTTTTTGTTAGTTCTTTATTAATTTACCTTAGATTTTCTTTATTTTTGTGTCTTGGTCACCCTAAACTTTTCTTTCTACTATTCACTACCTATTCAATTTTCCAAATGATATGTTGTGATGAAATTTAGCATAGGACATAGAAATGAGTCACGTGACAATATAATGGGATTTTGCATGGAAAATGAGCTAATGATCTCTAACACACTTTTTAGACAACATAAAAGAAGACTTTACACATGGACATCATCTAATAGGAAAACTAAGAATTAGATTACATTTTAGTTCAAAGAAGGTGGAGATCAAGTATAGCATCAGCAAAAACTTTACCATGTGCTGTTGTGACATGAAGACAAAGATAAAAGAGACAGTTAAGGGGATCAAGACCACTCCGCATTAATCTTACAAAAATACCAGAACAATACGATATAGAAGTGAAGAACCGTTTTGAAATCCTGACGGCTGTACATGAGGAGGATGACACCAGATGAATTGGCTAGCAAGCCAGAGATATCTTAATAATAACAGCTAAAGACATGCTTCCAGTAAAGAAAATGCAAAAGAATAGATGGATTACAGCAGGCACACTAGAACTGATATAACAACTTAGAGAAACGAAGGCGAAATGGAAATTGACAAATAACAACAGGGTTGAATATAAATCTTTAATAAAAGAAGTACAAAGAAACATAAAAAAGACAAACAACAATATATACAAGATTGTTGTGAAAGAACAGAAGGACATCAGAAGTGTGGAAGAAATAGTGAAGTGTTTAAAGAAATGAAGACATTGACGAGAAATACCACACCTAAGCTCAAAGTAATTTGTGACAAGATGGTGTCCTTGACAGAGACAGAGGAAATTCTAGAAAGATGGAAGGAATATTGCAGAGGAATGTATGAAAGAATTGACTGTGTAAGCAGAAATCAACAATGTGAATTATTATTGGAGGAGAAAGAACCTGAACCAAGAATTGAAGAAGTTTTATGGGCAATAAAGAATCTGAAAAATAGTAGATCACCAGAATGTGATGAGATAACAACTGAATTTATTAAAGGATGAGTAAAAGAATGTGCAGCAATCTGTTATACACTGTGTAAAAAGATGTAGCATTCAGGTATTTGGCCAAAAGAATGAAGAAGAACTGTATTCATACCACTGTCAAAAAAAGGTAACTTGAAATTAAGCACAGACTACAGAATCGTTCACCTGATTAGTCATGCCAGTAAAATTCTGTTAAAAATCATAATGGGTAGACTTCGTAAGAAAATAGAAGAAGAAGTCAATATGGTCCAAACTGGTTTCGGGCAAGGAAGAGGATCATAAGATCATATATTCAATATAAGATTAATAATGGAGAAATGCAGAGAATTAAACGTGAATCTATATTTATCCTTTATAAATACTCAAAGGCATTTGATTGTGTACAACACCAGAAACTTTGGGAAATAATGGGGAAAAATGGGATTTCTAACATATTTGACATAATTAACATCACTGCTGTATCTAGATCAACAAGCAGCAGTAAGAATAAATGGTGAAACAACAACTTGGTTTGACATAAAACAACGGGGTCCGTTAGGGGTGCATATTGTCACCTTACTTATTTAACTTGTATACTTAAAATATAATGAGGAATGTTAGAGAAGATATAGACAAAGAATATTATGATGGCATAAATATTGGAGGTAATGAAATACCAGAGATTAGATATACCGATGACACAATATTACTGTCCACAATACAAAAAGGAATGGAAAAACTAATTATGTCAGTCCGTAAGAACAGCGAATAGCAAAACCTCTATCTTAATGCGAAGAAAACTAACTTGATGATAACTGACAAAACAAACAAGGCAGCTGATATATGTATCAATGAGGAAAAACTGGAAGAAGTGAAGAGTTTTTAATATCTTGCATTACTACTAACTAATAATGGAGATACAATGAGGGAAATTAAAAGGAGGACATCTATCACTCTTCAGAAAGTAAAACTACTAAAGAAACTGTGGATAGGAACAGACAGAACCAAAAAAATAAGATTTTTAAGGACATGCATCTTTCCCATCACAACATATGCCTGTGAGACCTGGAAACTTAACAAAACAGCTGAGAAACACATAAATGCCTTTGAATGTAAATGCTACAGAAGAGTTCTTCAAATATCATGGACACAAAAAACAACAAATATACTACAAGAACTTAAGATTGAAGAAGACTGGTTAATAAAGAGGATTAAAGAGAGAAAACCTAAATATTTTGGACACATTAAATGTCATGATAGTCTAGAGAAGACCGTCTTGGAAGGGTACATAATGGAAAAAGAAAGAGAGGAAGACCAAGGCTGCAAGACATCGTTGATAATCTGCAAATGGATGCATTAGCAGCAGGCCATCTTGCTTACTACCGAGAGGCCTACAGGAGTGCTGTTAGGGAGGCAAAGTTCCGCAAGGGACACGCAAATGACTGACTGAGGTCTTCTGTCCGATAACATGACTGAGCTTATCTATAAGTAGCATTTGTGAAAATGAAAAAAGAAAATGTACATAAATGAAACAGAGTTAATTTTTTTTAAATATGTAGATTCTCGCGTGAAAGAAGCAAAATAAAAACAATTCACATCAGACGTTCACTTTTGATCACTGCGAAGTAATGAAAAAAATTGGCATATTCTGCGAACGCATGTGTTTTGAATGAATTTAGAAATAGAATACTTTCTTTTATATAACCTTTTGTTTGGTCGTGGGCTCGCTTTTCAGCCTGAGAACAAATGCGGACCCTAGTTAGAAATTTTTAAAAAGCAGTAAATAGAAGCCAGAAGATGATAAGAATTGTTTCAATTGAACCAGTCCATTTTCTGGTCCACGGACCTCCAAAAATTCCTCTGGGGGTCCAAGTATCGCAGGTTGAGAACCATTACTCTACATCCTTAGATCAGTTCAGTCACAGTTCTCGCTCCTTCTTGTCTTTCTAAGACTTGATGATTTGTGTTGTCACAGGAGCACTTGATGATGTGTTGTCACGGGAGCACTTGATGATGTGTTGTCACAGGAGCACTTGATGATGTGTTGTCACAGGAGCACTCGATGATGTGTTGTCACAAGAGCACTTGATGATGTATTGTCACAGGAGCACTTGATGATGTGGTGTCACAGGAGCACTTGATGATGCGATAAAAACAAACTCTAAAGACCATAAACACAGGATATGGAGCTGTCGCGGTTGGCGACAAGAACTGATGTAGAGATAACAGAATATTGCACCAGAGAAAGATGATAATGTTCTTAGAGGCATACATGGAAACAAAAGTAAAAGCGAAAATATGTGCAAATAAGAGCCAAGCAGAGGCAGGTATTTAACTCTTCCCCTGCCATCTATGCTATAGCGAGGTCTTCCGGTTAGTCTAGTGGCTGCCATCCTCATTATAGCGACGTTTGTTTCGTTGCAGCGTAAAACCATTGTAACTTTTTATTGTACACTATTTATCTGCGCATGTCTGGTGACCTTTCATAGTTCAATCCAAAGCGTGGCTAACAACCGAGTGAAATCGATGTTTATTAACCGAGAAATTTCAATATTTATTGTGATTTCGGAGGCATAAGGACATGTCCTATGACCAGACCACTGTTTCTGAATGTACCCCAAGTAGATCTAGACCTATTAAATGAACTGTAGAAGTAGTTAGACGGTTATTTCAAACATTATTTTAGTGAGAATGCTACCACACAACGAGATCGGACGAAAATTTAAGTAGATCTGGAAATCGCCGATGGTAAACATTGTACATCTAGGCATTCCCGATGGTAAACATTGTACGTCTAGGCATATCCGATGGTAAGCAGTACACAATTATCAGCTAAAATCATCACATTACTTCTTTTTTCCTAAAAAAACTCTTCATTTATGAAATCTTCTTACATTTACAACTATTTTCATGCATAATATGTATACTTTTAAAGTAGAAATACTTTGTACATTCACATTTACAACTATACCCCCTAAACATATCAAGACCCGCGCTTTTCGTGTGGCACGGGAAGACACAATAAAGATAATCGCGATCTACAAGTATGTATTGGTATAAGAGAAGAGAACTGCCATGATTTATGAAGTACGTATCTATCTAACACTTAGATATAACAAATGAGCGTCGCTTGGATGATAGCACAGTTGTTTTCCATGAAAACGTCAATGTTACATGAGAATGCAACGATTTGGGAGCTTTAACATGCCCTAGTGGAAATAAAGACTGGCCAGCACCAGGTAATATGAGAGCCCAGCCACTCAAATCTTGTGTTTACAAATAAGCAATTTTCTGTAATCCTGCGGTTATCGCGGGCATAGAGCAGGCCTTTAATGCCCAAATGTAATTATGAACGGTTGCAGGGTTCAAAGTGCAAAGGTCGGGGCACTAAGAATTTGCGCATCTAAGTTAATGGTTGTATGGATGTTGTAGGAGAAGTTTGTATCTAACAGCTGTCACCGAGGGGCAAGTAAAAGCACAGAGAGTGAGTCAACCAACAACACGAGGAGAGAATAACAAAGAAAAAAAACAATGTAGATTCAGTTTTGTAATAAAGATTAAATTGAGTTTGTCATGTTTATGTTTGAGCGCGCGATGACCTGTGCTTTATGAAAAATGAGGAAAAGATGATAGTTCCCACTGCATCACACAGAAACAGTGCTGGCTGGATAACAGAAACAGTGCTGGCTAGTGCTGGCTGGATAACAGAAACAGTACTGGCTAGATAACAGAAATGGTTAATTCATAATGAGGACAAAACATTTAATCACGTCGTAAAACTATTGACTAATGAGATTTTCGCAAGTACCACTTGTACAAGTCTGAACATTGATTGTTGAATACTTGTCTAGTTAGTCCATGTATTTCAATGTTTTTTTAAAACTCTTCTCATACGGTCTCTGTCTCTGTGCTGCATATGTTTAAGTGGTTTCGTCCCAGACAGCACTATCCTTTTCAAAAACCTATAATCAATGATTTTCTTTGTGTTTGTACAAGTAGTTTTTTTTTTGGTATTTGCCAGAAAAGGTTCCTTTAATCTTGTGTCGCGCTTGGTCTGACGGATTTTAAGTATCAGTCCTATGTGCTTCTAGCATGCGCTTTCCTTCAGGAAGATGTCACAACAAGTACACAAGCGACAGTTTTATTTTCCTTCAAAATTGTGAATGGTTCACTTTAGCAAAGTAAATGTGAAGATCGCAGTAGTAATCGGGAGTTTGCATCGCAACAGAGTTGAGAGTGAACTCTTTCAGGTAACCCTAGCTTTGTTTCTCTGTTACCAAGAAACCATGGGCAGGCCCTTGGAGGTTATTTGATTATTCCACTGATAATCTGGATGAGATAGCAGTTGAATTGATACAAACAGTAGGAGAAAGTAGCAGCCGCATTTATCATTCTCTGTGATGTAAGGTCTGGAAAAGCGAATGTTGTCCGACGAGGCAGTCAGCGACCCATAGCTGATATGCTAGCGTTAGGGTTAGAGAACCATAGGTGACAAAGACGCTGTCCCACCTCTCCGTGATACCCCCAGTAATAGGCATAGCCTGGCTAACGAGGCAGGGATCGCCATAGTCCCCATGGTAGTGGAGTCTGCTGAACATTTCCAAGAAATACTTAATCGACCACACCCAAAAGATTTGTTAAACCTTGAAAATGACTTACCAGCCCCACAACTAAATGTCAACCTAGATGAAATTAAATTGCATGAAATTGAAACAGCAGTGAATTTAATGGCTAACAACAAAGCTGATGAAAGAAGATGAAATAACAGCCGAAATGCTAAAAGCTATCAATAGTGACAACAGGAGACAACTACAGAGAATGTTTAGCAAGATTTGGAAAGAAGAAAAGGTCCCTTCCAATTGGAAATGTGGAATCATTGTTAAAATACCAAAAAAGGCAACCTTAGTGACTGTAACAACTGGAGAGGAGTAACCTTAATATCAGTTGTGTCAAAAGTATTTTGCAAGGTCATCCACATCAAAGATATAGTGGATACTGCAATGAGAGGAGAAAAAGCAGGATTTCGAAAAGGGAGAAGCTGTCTCGACCAGACCTTTACTCTAAGAATAACACTTGAAGAACATATTGAAAAGCAGAAACCATTAATACTGAACTTCATAGATTTTAACAAGGCATTTGATGGCATACACAGAGATTCATTATGGAGAATTTTAAGTCTATATGGAATACCATCTAAAATTGTCAACATCATTAAGGACTTATACAATGGATATGTTTGTGCAGTCAAAACAGAAGAAGAGATGAGTGAATGGTTCCAGATTGAAACAGGTGTGAATCAAGGATGCATAATGTCTCCTTTACTTTTTGTAATTACAATAGACTTCATAATGAAAAAATGCTGCACAGGTAACACAGATATTGACTGAGTACATGGGACCCAACTAGAAGATCTTGATATTGCTGATGACATAACTCTTATCAGCAATAATGTGAATTCCATGCAAGAAAAAACAGATAGCCTGTCTTCACTGGCTACCAAAATAGGACTTGAAATTAACAAGAACAAAACAAAAATAATGAAAATTCCCGTTAATCAAAATGGAAAAATACACATAGAAGGGACAGATATTGAAGAAGTTAATCAGTTTACATACCTTGGCAGCTACATAGACCAGGATGGTGACACTAGAAAGGAAGTTAGGATCAGAATTGCAAAAGCAGCATCAATCTTCAATAATCTTGAGAACATATGGAATTCAAAAGTTATAAGCACAAAAACCAAGTTAAGACTACTCAATTCAAATGTAATATCCACCTTCATTTATGCATGCGAGAACTGGAAAACAACTAAAGAAATAGACAAGAAATTAGACACTTTTAAAAACAAATGCATAAGGAAGGTACTCGGCATCAAGTGGAACGAATTCAAGAACAATGCAGAGATAAGATAGATGACTGAACAACAACCAGTCTCATGGGTGATCAGGAAAAGGAGATGGACATATGTTGGTCACTTGATGAGAAGAAATGATCAGAGAATCCCAAAACAAGCTGTCAAGTGAAACACGGCATGCCAAAGAAAAAGTGGCAGACCACGTGAAACTCTAAAGAGGAAATTGTTAAGAGAGGCCAAATTAACAGGCATAAAATCCTTTGATGAGGTTGCAAGACTTGCCGAAGACAGGAAAAATTGGCGAACTACTTTGTGGGCCCTATGTGACGTTTAACGGCACGGGAAGGATATAAAATATAAGATATAAGAAACTTTCAGTAAGAGAAGCCACTGCCAACAGCAGGCAGACCTACAGGACAACCATTGTCTGCAGCAGGATCGGCCGCTGCCTACTGTAGGACAGGCCGCTGGTTAACCAGTACAGGGAAACATTTTAACTAAAATATCCTACTTTTTACCTTTATTTAATTTTATCGGCGTTTATTTTTCATGATTCTTCCTTTCGTGTCCATGTCTCGAAAAATCATATGAAACAAAATGGCGTGATCATGTTATTGTATGATATATTCAAAGCCATGATGTCTTATCTACCTGCCAAAGACACGCTGCCTCTTCTCGTGTTTGTTTTTTTCCCTTCTGTATTTTAAACTTATTTTGCCTTTCCCAGAATTTCATCTGCGCTGACTTGGGCGGAAATGATGTCTATACTAAATCTCTCAAAAATGGCATAGCATAAGCTGACGAGTTGGGGAACACGCTCAAAAATACAAGCTATAATCCAATGTTTCTTCCCTGAATAAAGCTTCGCTGATAAAGATTTTCTCAGTTAACAACATGCTGTTCATGCACGGAATGGCTGCAAAAAAATTTATACAAAATTTATACGCTTCTGTCGCACTGATTTAAAAATTTCGTTCCTTTAATTTTTCAGTGCTGGACGCTCCCCACCTTTTAAAATTCATGTTTTTGCCGATGCTGAAAATTGAAAGTTTTTTTTCAGCGTTTTAAATGTCAAGGATGTGGTTGCTAAATAATGTTGACGAGATGAGCCTGAAAACACTTGACATTATGACCCTGCCCCTCCCCTCCCGCCGCCCCCCTTAGTAATCGATAAAGAAATGCTAGAACCTGATGACAAAAATATATTTCTTGGTGTTGCTATGCCCCAAAAACACGAGCATACACTCTAAAACTGTACTGTTTAAAAACCTCTGATATACTGTGCGTATGCCGACATAAGTGAGAATAGAAGGAAAAAAATTAAATGAACAGATATTGGTTTGATCCATGAAACCAAGTTTATGGTTCAGACTTTTACTGACATGATTCCTGGTGGCTTTAAAGCTCAGGCAGGTCACTTGCTCTTCTGAGACATTTCCATTCTGTGCAATGTAGACAGCGGATTTTCAAAATTACGTTAAGTTGAACATGCTTACTCTTTTAACACGTAGAAGCTTCCTTTAGACCTAAACCGCTCCAGACATAAACCACAGTCTTTACACTTTAAACTACAGTTGCTGTTACATGTTACGAATAAAGTATGTTGTTTCAATAATATATTATGGTACATCTACCATTTTAGTACAACTACCAAAATGATAATAATTACCCTGTGCCATCCCTACTGTGGCTTTGAAGTAGTAGATGTTGGCAGTTAGTGGTAGCTATCAAGTATCATTTTGTTGAGCAGCCTCTGTCGTAGTTGATTCTCCTTGTATTTATCACAGTCGGCCACAGTAACAAGTTATGTACGTTGTCCATGGCTGTTTCTTCTGCGCTTGCGTTTTTTTTTTGTTTATCTTCAGGTATGGTCCACATTTCTTCATGAAAAACAGCTTCGTTTTTTCTCATAGGCTTTTTCCTTCTAGAAGTTCGTTATAAAATATTTGTGAAGACACGCGGTTGTCGTCCATTCCTAAGAGAAATTACAACTGCGATAAAACTGATTCTAACAATAATGATAGACAGAACTGTATGTTTCAGTTTTATGAAGAGGATAGAGTGAAGAAAGTGGCCAGGCATGAAAGTGGTTTTGTATATATATTTTATTATATGTTTTTGTTTGGATCATAGTTATCCAACAAGGGTAAGCTGACACCATCTGGAGCAAGAAGTCATGTTGTTTGCCAGGTGGTACCCTTTGTCGTGTTTTTTTTTTATTTCTCGGCCAATCGCCTGCTTCTAGTTTGCGCTTACTTACGTCTATCTGGGCGCATGTTATGCCTGTCTTTCTTATGAGGAAGTGAATGTAGTCCTTGAAAAAGGCATTTACGGAAATATTGGATTATTGCATGTTCTTCATAAATTCCTATAATGTTTCCCAGTAATCTTTATCTCTGCTGGTGAGCGTTGTCATGGAAAGGAAGTTGAGAATATTGCGGACCCTTTTCATGCCGGTTGATGTTCATTATTTTCTGGAGACAGCGAAACTTTTCCTGATCTAGATTGTTACCCGTTACGTTTGGAAAGAGTGGAGGAAACAAAAAACAAACTGTTTTTTATAACTGCACAATAACTGGCCGAAATGTATTGTCGAACAAAATATAATTAAACATTCCATTACTGCCTGAATAATGTCCTCTTGACTTAAACACGAATATATTATGTGTATATTAAAACACATGTCAACGCTGTAGAAATAATGCCAGAGACAGTTCTTATCGTTCATAATATCTTACATATTACATCCATCTTGTGCCGTTAAACATCACATAGGGCTCGCATGGTAGTTCGCCATGGTTTCCTGTTTCGGCTAGATTTTCAACCTCATCAAAGGATTTTATGCCTATTAATTTGACCTTTCTTAACAATGTCCTCTTTAGAGTTTCACGCGGTCAACCTCTTTTTCTTCAGCCTGTTGTGTCGCACTTAATAACTTGTTTTGGGATTCTCTGTTTTTTTTCATCATGTGATCGTCATATGTCCATCTCCTTTTTCTGATCACCTACGACAGAGGTTGTTGTTCGCTCATCTGCATTATCTCTGTGTTGTTCTTGAATTCGTTCCACTTTAAACTGAGTATTTTCCTTAGGCATTTGTTTTCAAGAGTCTAATTTGTTGTTTATTTCTTTAGTTTTTTCCCATCTTTCTCATGCATAAATGAGGGTGGATATTACATTGGAATTGAATAATCTTAGCTTGTTTTTTTTTGTGCTTATAACTTTCGAGTGCCAAATGGTCTCAAGATTCTTGAAGGTCATTGGTGGTTTTGCAATTCTAATTCTAACTTCCTTTCTGGTGTCACCATCCTGGTCTATGTAGCTGCAGATATGCGTAAATTGGTGTACTTCTTCAACAGTTGCTCCTTCTACGTATAATTTTCCTTCTGATTAATGGGAAAGTTCCATTATTTTCGTTTTGTCCTTGTTAATTTCAAGTCTTATTTTGCTAGCTAGTGAAGACATGTTATCTGTTTTTTCTTGCATCGAATTCACATTGTTACTGATAAGAGTTATGATGTCTGCAAAATCAAGATCTTCTAGTTAGATCCAATGTACCCAAGCAATGCCCGTTTTACCTGTGCAACATTTTTTTTATTATGAAGTCTATGGCAGTTCTAAAAAAAGCAAATCAGATGGTATACATTATTGTTTCACGCCTGTTTCAATCTGGAATCATTCGCTCATTTCTTCTTCTGTGTTGACTGCACAAACATATTCGTTGTAGAGATCTTTAATGATGTTATCTATATAGCAATATGTTTAACAAACCAACACTTCAAAAGCCTCTTTTGTATTATATATGCTGGAAATTTCTAATAGTCAAGCATGAATAATAAATTATTTATGATTTCAAACAAAAGCGATCTGTAAGTGTAAAATATACATCTCCTTGTGTGACGTGCCTTCGAGATGGACAACACGGAGTGTTATGCAGAGAAATAAAGTTTCAATAATTTACTACTAATATTTATATACAATTAATAATGCTGGTACTTCAGGTACACATTTTTTTTCAGATGAGAAACAAGGCTTTCGCACATTAAATCTACAAAGCATAGTGTTTTGTCTATTATTTTTCCAAGGCTAGCCTTACAGCACTGTCGTCTTTCAGATTTCAGTAATGTTTACTATTGGAAATACAGTTGCTATTGCGTGTACTGGTTCAAGATCTTGTACTAGTTCTAAATCTTGTTTTGGTTTTAGATCTTCTACTGGTTGCAGATCTTGTACTGGTTCTAGATCTCGTACTTGTTATAAATCTTGTAATGGTTCTAAACCAATTACCTTTACTAGTAGTGAACATTTTAGTCGTAACTGCAGTAGTAACATTAGCAGTAGTATTAATATAAATGGTAGTAGCAGTGCTAGTAATAGTAGTAGTGTCAGTAATAGTATTAACAGTAGTAGTAGTAGTACTAATAGTATTTACAGTAGTATTAGTAAGAGAAGCAGCAGTAGTAGTAGCAGTTATAGTAGTAGAAGTAGCAGCAGAATAATAGCAGCTGTAGTTGCTGCAGTAATAGTAACTGAAATGATCGATTTTAATAGAAAACCTGTGAGCGTCAACATTAAAGGTTTGAGTGGCCTAAGTCCTGGCCACTGCCTGGCGTCCACAAAATATTTTTCTTTCAGAAACTGAAAACTTCTTCCAGAGTTTTCCAATTTTCTTTCAAAATTTAAATTACTCGCCCCTCGTATTTATCGATATTATTTTTTGTAGGCCAAGTTTGGGCACAACATTAAGAGTGTAAAAAGCGTCCATGTTTGAGTTTCTTCCAAGGTTTGAGCCACAAAAATTTTGACAGAAACTTGATGAGACAGAGACAGAGAGAGAGAGAGAGAGAAAGAGAGAACGAGAGAGAGAGAAAGAGAGAGAGAGAACGAGAGAGAGAGAGAGAGAGAACGAGAGAGAGAGAGAAGAGAGGAGAGGGAGGACTGAACGAAGAGGAAACAAAAAGAAAAAAAAAGCCGAGGAGAAAGGGAGACGAAACAGACGACTAAACAACTGGAACTGGGACGCAAACAAACATTTGTAAAGACTCCTCTGCAGTAAATAACGAACTGAAAAAAACCCTCATTGAAACTACAGACAAATATGTAGAACTATGTCAAATATATTTCTATGTAAAGCGATAACTAAATGGGAAAAGGAGAGTTGAAGCAATTCTTGCGAGAAAAGTCGAAAAGTCACTTGGAAGAAAAACCACACAAGACCCCTTTCGGAAGATATCAAGCGCTACATCAGTTTCTGAGATTTACCTTTGTAAATAAAAGTCATTAAAAGATCATCCATGTATTCAGTTCTGTTTTAATGAGTACACTTTCGTGACTTTCCTTTCTCTTAATATTTAGTATAATTCAGAACTTCGGAATAACAAAAGCTGATGCAGTAATGCAACTTCGTAATGATCTTTGATGCAGTAATGCAACTTCTCAATAATAACATTTGATTCAGTAATGCAGCTTTGCAATGACAATATCTGATGTGTAATGCACACCGCAACGACATTTTATATGCAAGGATGTTGAAATTCCGCACTGGCAAAAGTTGTGTGCAGAAATGCACAACTCTGCAATGCCAAATATACGTGCAGTATTGCAACTCCCCTAGGTAAATATAAAATTTGAATATAAATTCGGTAAAGCAAATCTGTTGTTGCATCTTTCTGTGCAGCAAGGCTACATCTTGCTGAAAAGTTTAAGGGGTGATCTAACTGACCCCTAAATGCACATTGTGCCAGTAGATCAAGCTGTCTCTATATACACATTATGCGACTAGTCGAAGCTGTCCTCTCCAGATCCTGATAGGAACCTCAAAGCTTTTGCCCCATGCCTGTGTCCTCTGGCCATGTCTCTCGTCTCAGGCCCGCATGGTTTGGGCACTCTTGAAGTATATGTTGTGGAGTCTGGACTCCACTGCCACATGGACACTCGTCTGTGTGAGATATTTTTAGGCGTGGGATTGATCCATTGTCCTTCCCGCTGGAGAAATGATACAATAATCGTGGAGAGCGGGAATGGAAGAACAATGTAGATCTGAAGAGACTGTTGGAGCACGGAGATATTAAAGGTGCTGGCAGGAAATCCGAACTGCGTGGTAGAAAACGCATTGTAAACGACCAACATTTGACGGGAACTAGTAGCAAACATACTCATGGATGGATGCTGTGTCATGCAGCGGGTTGTCCTGAATATGCAGTGAAGCCCAAGTCTGAATTTTGAACCTTTGAGCTTTTGAACCATGGAACTCATTTGCACTACTCAGTGATGTTCTCCTGCGACATAGGAGGAACTGCCGTCCTATGTTCTCCGCCTGACCAAGGACCCGTACAAGCTACGGGTGCCTAATGGTCAGGGGTAGTTTCTTTTTTTCAAGTACCGAACCCACCCAAAAACTCAAGTGAAGTGTGAAGAAAATGAATAACAAGGAGCTTGGTGTAAATGATTTCCTCCAAAAATAAGACATCAGTATAATCCGTATCTAAGTAACCCACAAAACAAAGAGCACTGAAGATTTTTTTGCGAAGAATCTTTCCATCAGGACAGGTCAAACAGACTGAAGGGTCGAAGATCTGCTGTGGTAAAAAAAAAATATGCGTATATTTTCACCAGCACATGCCTGCCTGTCCTTGTAAGTAATCTTTCTCTCTTTTGTATCTAATCTTTTTCTCTCTCTCTCTCCCTCTCTGTCTACTTGTCTGTCTGTGTTTCTCCTACTTGTTGAGTATTATATTATTTAGTAGCTAACAGTCGTCTGCCGAACTGCCTGTGTAACGCCTTCTCGTTAAATATCCCCAGTTCGGACGAGTACTCATTAGTCGGAACCTAACCAGCTTGCTCGAAGCTGAGAATATCACAGTTTATCTGCCAAGCTCGGATGCCTTTTTCAAATACGACCCAGAGCTCACTAATCCGACAAGATGGAAAGTACTGCTCACATATGCTACTCGTGAGTATCCTATATATGCTTCATATGTGCGCTCACGTATTGTGAATGTTCGACTGACTTTATATGCCGTCACTTGTGAATGTTCGAGCGACTTTATATGCTGTCACTTGTGAATGTTTGAAAGATTTAATATGTCTCCATTTGTGAATGTTCTATCGACTTTATGTGTCGGCACTTGTGAATGTTCTATCGACTTTATATGTCGGCACCTGTGAATGCTCTATCGACTTTATATGTCGGCACTTGTGTATGTTAGATCGATTTTATACGTTATACGCAGGGTCTACAAGAGAAATTGTGTTTCCTGGCGCAACATTCTCTTCCCCTACCCCCCACCCCTAGGTCTGTTTTTATCCACTACGGACCTCTAAAGACCTTCGGAGCCACCCTTAAAGCAGGGATATCCCTCTGGGCCCTCGAGCTGGATACCCACCCTCCCCCTGCATAGACCCCGTTTGTCTGTACACGTGAGTGTGTGTATGGTTATTTCATAACATTTTTTCTATGTTGTTTTTTCTGAATATATCCATCTAAATATAACTATTTGCTTACGTGAGCATATGTTATTAAAAATATATGTGTGTATCATGGCTGTTTTCATCTGCAAAGGTTTCCCTGATTAATGTATATCTCTGACAACTGCTATGTGGCATTATGTTTGTGATTATGTATTCGTATATCACGTTTATTTTCTTTGCTTAATGATTTATGTTCTTAGCTGTATTTTAAAAAAATTTCTTTGCGCTCATATAAACGCAACAATTTATAGACCTTTCGACAAGTGTTATTTCATTGTTCCATGTTGTTGTAACATTAACAGCAACTTTACATGCTATTTTAGGAAAGTGCAATAGAATGTCTGAAGCTGTTGCATAAAACACTACGTATATAATTTTTGTTTGTTTGTTTATCTTCAGCGTTTTATGAATGTTAATGTATTTCACATTAAAAACACAATACAAGGTTTGTGCTGGGTACTATATATACTAACCACTGAAAAACTTCTCAGAGAATGAATACGTTTCAAGTAAATTAAAAACGTACTCTGTCAATGTATCTCGCACTCTATCTATGTTTCCTAGTTTATCAATCATTTCACAAACTCACAGTCTGAACATTTCACAAACTCACAGTCTGAACATTTCACTAACTCACAGTCTGAACATTTCACTAACTCACAGTCTGAACATTTAACTAACTCATAGTCTAAACATTTAATTAACTCACAGTCTAAACATTTAATTAACTCACAGACTGAACATTTAACTAACTCACAGTCTAAACATTTAATTAATTCGCAGTCTGAACATTTTACTAACTCACAGTCTAAACATTTCACTAACTCACGGTTCTGAACATTTTACTAACTCACGGTTCTGAACATTTCACTAACTCACGGTTCTGAATATTTCATTAACTCACAGTTCTAAACATTTTACTAACTCACAGTTCTAAACATTTTACTAACTCACTGTGAACATTTCATTAACTCCCGGTTCTGAACATTTCACTAACTAACAGAGAATGGAAGACACACCTTGGCAAGCCTACCGAAACAAGGTAAAATTCAGTCTCGCCTTGGAACAGACAGATATCTATATGTAAACACCTTTTATGTTGATAATAAACAGGTAAGACCAAAAATTATCTCTAGACTTTATGATAAAACTTATGTAAAGGCTGGTGAGATCAGCTTTCATAGACAATGACCAGAACCGTGAACTGACAATCGCATTTTTAAATTTGAACTTAGTTGTGCAGCGAATATCCGGGATGTCTGAGACAAAATTTGAGTGTTGCAACTTCAGTCATTTTAATACTAAGGATCTGTTACCATTTATTTCTCATTACTGACACACTGAACAGATTACGACCATCAACGGCGCGGCCATTATCCGTGCTGACATCAAGACCGACAACGGCGTGATTCATATCTTAGACAGCATTATCTCCCCTGCTGCAAGCGGCCTTACCATAGCTCACTACATCGAGAAGCCTGAAGACCCAAGCTTCTCTTTCAGGTTCGGTTCATCTTGCAGTGGTTCTGATGTTTTTGGCTGCATGGAACGTTAGTGATAGTATATATTTTATATGTAGCAACAGCAAGGAAAAACAAAGATAAAGCGAAAATAAACATAACGAGATAGCGTCTAACACACACAAAATTTTTTTTGGAAAAAGGGGCGGGGGGGGGGAGGTCTTGAGAGAAGAAAGGAAAAAGGGGCTGTTAATAAAAGGAATATTAAAATGTAGCTTGCCCAGTTTTACCTGAAGATCACCCAAAATCTACAAAAGAATCACCCAGCTCCGCTTAATGATCTCCCAGATCTACATAGTAATCAACCGACTCTACATAGTAAAGATGAATAGAGGTATATGACGTAGTTTTACACAGCGGCAGAGGGAGTGAGTAAAATGAGGGGAAAAGACAAATAGAAAGTATGCGAGTAAGATGAGAATATATACATGAAAAAATACAGTATCCAATATTTCGGCGTGAGCCTTTTTCGAAGATTTCGTACAAAAACAAAACAACATATAACTTATCTGAATGGCGTCCTCCTGAATAGGAAACAACACAAGAATGCGTGTCCCTTTTACTAGGCATAGAGACCACATGGGGGCCACAAAGGAAACCAGAAGAGGCCAGAAGAAACCAAAAGAAACTAGAAGACAGGATGTAGGAGGCCGGGAAAAGAGAGACGGAAGGACAATAGACACATGTAACGCAGGTGTCAGGGGGAGGGGGAGAGGAGAAGGGGAAGCGGAGAGATAATAGAAGAACTAGGAATGAACAGAAGGTGTCCTAAACACACTTAGCACACTAGAGATGCAAATCGTAGTGGGGCGAGTGAAGAAGGGAGATAATAAACCTGGTGAATAGGACCAAGCCCGGAGAGGCAATAAAAACCAATAAGCCGCCAGGGAAGTGGCGGTGGGAAGCTAGGAGAAAGAAACAAGAAAGTAGAGTATAAATAGCACCAAAAAAGTGGAAAACTAAAGAAGTTAAAGGAAGCTGAAGTAATTGTTAAATCCAGCTGGGTGGAGACAGCCAGTTTACAAAATAAGGCGCTGTTCCAGGACCCTCCCAGATCGTACATCAGCGTGCTATTTTTGGTAGTGAGTTGTCAGTCATTCGGAGCACATGTCCCAACCATCGCCAGCGTCTTTCCTCAATAATTGTTGTCAGTGGTTTCATCTGCATTTCTGCTAATAAGATGTTATTTCTTATGGTGTTTGGCCAAAATATTTTTCTAATTCTTCATAAACATTTAGTCTGGAAAGAATTCAACTTGTTTTCTATGGTTTTGGTGATTTTCCAGCATTCACTTCCATACAGTAGTACACTTAGAACATTACTCTTAAATATCCTGATTTTCATATTTATGCTTAGTTTTTTTTATTTCCATATAGTCTGCAGCACTGCAAAAGCCTGGTTTGCTCTAGTAAGTCTGCTGTTGATGTCCTCTGTGCTGTCTCCATTTTCTACTACTCTACTGCCAAGGTATACAAATTCGTTGACCTCCTCCACTAACTTGCTATCTACTCTGAGTACATTTCTGTTGTTCACATTTTGATTCATTAACTTTGTCTTTTCTACGTTGATCTTTAGTCCTATGTTGTTTGCATTCTGAGTTAGCTTGTTAATTTTCTCTTGCATATCTTTGTGACTGCTTGATAATAGACAAATGTCGTCCGCAAAGTCAAGGTCCTCCAGCACTGTGTCAAGGGTCCATTGTAATCCTCTGCGTTTGTCTGATGTTGCCTCCTTCATTAACCAGTCTACTGCCAAGATAAATAATGTTAGTGATAGTACACATCCCTGTTTCACTCCTGTTTGTACCCTAACGCTGCTGGAGGTATATTCTCCACAGATCACTTTGCACTGAAAACCCTCATATAGGGCTTTGATTACATTTACTGTCTTATGGTGGAGGCCATGCCATCTTAGGATTTTCCACAGTGCATCTCTACTGACACTGTCAAAGGCTTTCTCAAAATCTATGAACAATGCATATGTTGTGCTATGCCATTCATTTGCCTGTTCTAATATTTGTCTAAGTACAAATATGTGGTCTATGCATGATCTTCCTTTCCTAAATCCTGCCTGCTCTTTCCGACGTTTTTCCTCAAGTGTTGGTACAATTCTGTTGATGATTATTCTGCAAAATACTTTACTGGTGAGCGGCAGTAGGGTAATGCTTCTCCAGTTCCCGCAATCTCTGAGGTCACCCTTCTTTGGTAGTTTTACTATAAGCCCAGTTTTCCACTCCTCTGGGGCTTTTTCTAGATCCCAAATTTGTTGTAATATCCGGCAAAGTTGTTTTGGTGTTTCTGTTTCTTCTGCTTTCATCATCTCAGCAGTCATTTCATCTTCACCTGGTGCCCTGTCTGATTTTAGCTTTTTTATCGCCTCCGTTACTCATTTATTGTTACTGGTCCTGTATTGATGCTTAGTTCCGTTTTTGCTTCAGGTATGTCAATTGTTTGTGCTGCTTGTGTTCTGTTTAGTAGGGTGTTAAAGTGTTCCCTCCATCATTCAATTTTTTCTCTTTCTCCATTGACCAGTTGTCCATTTTGTGTCCTTACTGCACTTTCACATCTTGTGTTGAAGTTACCTGTCATCTGCTTTGTGATTTTATATATGGTGTTCATATCATTTGTATATGCTGCTTTCTCTGCTGCTTCTGCTAAGTTGTCATAGTATTGACGTTTATCTTGACGGCATGATTCCTTCACTTCTTTGTCTTTTTGTGCATAATTTCTTAAAACTTGTTCTTTAAGCCGTTGTGATTTGGTGTTCAGTAATTTTTTCTTGATTTCTTTTCTTTGCTCTACCTTTTCCCATGTTGCTTTATCTTTTCCCATGTTCTGGTACCATAAAAAGTGTCATCTGTCTTAAGGACGAACTAACAGGTCCCTTAGGTTCTTGTCCCGTCTGTAGGCCACCAATAGCGGTTTCTTAAAGAGTTCACGTGTATCAGGCTCGGTCTGGAGGATGTGGAAATGACGAACCAGTATGTTCTTATCCGCCAAACTATGAGGGTGGTGCGTAAGTACCAATTTAACTCTGTCCGAGCAACAGTGCGTTTTAGGATTGAGGGATTGTTGCCGCGATATATGGCCGATGCGGTTCCAAGACGACGAGAGAACAAGTTCTGGATAGTCGCGTTGGCGGAAGAAATCTGGCAATTTGTGGGCTTGGTCGTGGAAGTCAGCATCTTCAGTAAACAAACGTCGCAATCTAAGAAGCTGGGGAAAAGGAATAAAGTCCTTACACGATCCGGGATGGGAGGAAAAGTACAAGAGATAGTTGTGTTGTTTCCTATTCAGAAGGACGCCACTCAGATAAGTTATATGTCGTTTTTTTTGTGTGTATGTAATCCTCAAAAGCGGCTCACGTCAAAATATTGGATATTGTAAGTTTTTTCATTTATACATTCTCATAATACTCTCATACTTTCTATTCGTTTTTTCCCTCATTTTACTCACTCCTTCTGCCGCGTTGTAAAACTGCACCATACACCTCTATTCACCTTTATTATTTGAACGCGTTTTCCTGCAGTAGCCGTCCCTTTTATCTGACTCTACATAGTAGTCAGCTAGCTCTACATAGGAATCATCCATCTCTACATAGGAATCACCCACCTCTACATAGTAATCCCCTAGCTCTACATAGAAATTACCCACCTCTACATAGTAATCCTCTAGCTCTACATAGGAATCACCCACCTCTACATAGGAATCACCCACCTCTACATGGAATCATCCACCTCTATTTAGGAATCATCCACCTCTACATAGTAATCTCCTAGCTCTACATAGGAATCACCCACCTCTACATAATAATCACCCACCTCTACATAGGAATCACCCACCTCTACATAATAATCACCAAGCTCTACATAGGAATCACCCACCTCTACATAATAATCACCAAGCTCTACATAGGAATCACCCACCTCTACATAGGAATCACCCACCTCTACATAATAATCACCAAGCTCTACATAGGAATCACCCACCTCTACATAATAATCACCAAGCTCTACATAGGAATCACCCACCTCTACATAGGAATCACCCACCTCTACATAATAATCACCAAGCTCTACATAGGAATCACCCACCTCTACATAAAAATCACCAAACTCTACATAGGAATCACCCACCTCTACATGCAATCATTCACCTCTACATGAAATCATTCACCTCTACATGGAATCATCCACATCTACATGGAATCATCCACCTCTATGTAGGAGTCACCCAGCCCTACCTGAGGAATGCATTAGTGCTAACTGGTGAAGTTTTCTTTCTCCATGCTCGTGTTATTGTTAAGCAAAACATTGGACTGGTGTAATGATATTTTAAGAAATATGCTAACACCTTTATTAGTCACATATTTAAGGATAAATATTTTCTCAGTTTTCAGGAGGTTGTGATTTAAAAACCAACGTTTTAAAAATTATATTTCTAAACATTGCTTTTCTCGCCCACAGCGCTATAGTAATGGCGGACATCGTGGCGCAGTCGTTGAAACAGAAGACTAATAATACGCAAGCATTGATGACGTCATTCTCACCAAATGATTCTTACTTGGTCAATATGCCTGACTACGGGAAAACTCCACTTTTTGAAAATACTACGCTGCTCAGAGAAGTAAGTTCGATATTCGAGAAGACAAGTTTTTGTGTATGTTTTCCGGAGAAAGTTCTAGCGGTGAAGTGCAGACTATTACAGTGTGTAATTTTATAAGACATATGTTGAGAAGATGAGAAGAAATGATCAGAGAATCCCAAAACAAGCTATCAAGTGGAACACAACAGGTCAAAGAAAAAGAGGCAGACCACGTGAAACTCTGAAGAGGTCATTGTTAAGAGAAGCCAAATTAACAGGCATAAAGGTTGATGAAGATTGAAAAACTCGCTGAAGACAGGGAAAATTGGCGAACTACTTTGCGAGCCCTATGTGACGTTTAACGGTACGGGAAGGATACAAGAAGAATTTTATAAGACTGATAGTAATTATAATCGTTGGAGGCAACTTTGGACACATTAAACGTCATAATAATTTAGAGAAGACCGTCTTGGAAGGGTACATAATGGGAAAAAGAAAGAGAGGAAGACCTAGGCGAAGATGACTGCAAGACAGCGTTGATGATCTGCAGATGGATGCAACAACAGGAGGGCATCTTGCGTACAACCGACAGGCCTACAGGAAAGCTGTTAGGGAGGCAAAGTTCCGCAAGGGATATGTAAATGACTGACTGACTGACTGACAGGAGGCAGTTACGGAGCACAAGCTCCAATATGTCAGGAAATAATATTACGCAGACAGTTTGTAGGTACTGGCTCTGTAATGTGTATGTTTGTGTCTCTCACTTGCATATAATATTGAAAAAGACATGGGTGGTGGTCTTATAACGCTGGTTCAATTTCAATTTATATTCTTGCTCTTACACGCTCAGTCCACAGAGCAGTAATTCTCCATATCATCATAATGCCAGTCACGTTCATCATTTTAAAGATGCAAGTAATAATTTACTTCACAAGTATTCACGTATCTTGTGAGATCCAGTAAAAACGATCCATCATGATGTTCTCCAGCATTCTAATGCTTCAGATTCAAACAATGTTTGTGCAGTACGCGTATCATCTCCTATAGACTTTGATAAATTATTCATGTAAACGAATATTATCGACACTGATTTCATTTACTTTTCCTACACATACCATTTTTTAAAAACAAGAATATATTTACAAACACATGGTAGAAACCACCAGTTAGATACAGCAACAAACTGCCAAGACGATCATAGTCGGACAAGATCTGAGCTCTTTACATTAGAAAACTAGATTCTCACTGGCCAGTAGCCGGCCGTTTATCTGCTGATTGTATGACGGTATCACTGACTTGTTATTTGCTGCCTGGAAGACTCTGTCACTGACCAACTGTCTGCTGAGTAGACATTATCATCACCCAGTTCTCTGCAGACTGTATGGCCATGTCAAACAATATCTTCCCCGTCAATATACCATCACTCCACGCCAATAAAACCTAGTAGCTTTGTCTAATCACCCAACAAGTTAAGTATAATTTCACTGTCATCCAATATATATATATATATATTGTATATTGATTACGTGAGTACATGGGACTCATAGGATCTTGACTTTGCAGATGGCATAGCTCTTATCAGTTACAATATGAATTCGATGAAAGAAAGAAATAGATACTCTGTCTTCGCTGGCTAGTGAAACAGGACTTGAAATGAACAAGGACAAAATGAAAATAATGAAATTTCCCATTAATCAAGAGGATAGAATATACTTAGAAGGAACAGCTGTTGAAGAAGTAAACCATTTTGCATATCTCTGCAGCTACATGGACCAGGATGGTGACACCAGAAAAGAAATAAAATTAGAATTGCAAAGTCAGCTTCGGTCTTTAAAAATGTTGAGAAAATATGACAATCAGAAGTTATAAGCACGAAAACAAAGTTAAGATTATAAGATTACTCTCAGATGCAGTACGAACCCTTATTTATGCATGCAAAAAACAACTAAAGAAATAGAATACAAATTGAATTAATTTGAAAACAAATGCCTATGGAAAATACTCTGTATACAATCAAACGAATTCGAGACCAAAGCAGATAAAAGGAAGATGAGCACACAACAACCTATCTCATCAGTGAATGAAAAAAAAGTGATGGATGTATATAGTCCACGCGATGAGAAGAAATAATAAGTGAGTCCCACAACAAGCTATCAAGTGGGACACATCAGGACAAAGAAAAAGAGGTCAAGCACATGAAACTCTAAAGGGAACATTGTTGAGAGAGGCTAAATTAGTGGGGTTAAGACCCCTTGACAAGGCTGAAAACAAAAAAACATGGTGGTAAACTGCAATGCGAATCCTGTGTGACCTGTTTAACGGCATGGGAAGAATGTAAGATGTGACAGAAACAAAAATCTGATGTAACATGGGAGAATTGTGAGGCTTCTCCAATAATTAAACACACCCGCACCAACCAACCTTTCTCCCACCTCAAGTGCCTAAAAAAAAATAATCCTCAGCTTAAACATTCATCTAGTCTATTTTCAAGAAAATCTTTGGTCTCACGAATCTCAACACTCTCACGATATTTGTTTAGTACAGTGTAAGGGGAGGCAATCTATTGTGCTGTATTAAGTGACAACGCATAGACGAATATGTTGAACTGATACTGTAAACAATATCGTTAGCTGGTCATAGTGCATTGAAGCGACAGTTAACCTTTGTTGGAACCATTTTTGCAAACGTCACGATTGCATAATATAGTATATAACTTCATTTTCACGTCCATGGATATTTTGTCAGCTAGTTATATTTAGGACTGGTACATTATAATCAAAGTGAGCTTCCTGCCGTGCAGAGCGAGTGGGCTGTAGACCTGCTGGCCATAACACACCAGTAAAACTGACTGGCTAAGATCAAAGTGTGCTGAGGTCAAAGTGTCCTTTAGGCATGTACCCTGTTCAACATACCCTTTGGTTAAATAAACAAAAGCGTGGTTATTTTTTAACTAAACGAGATGCATGAGGCCTGCCCTGCACATTGAATGCCAGGGATATGGTCCACATTTCGTTACGGGTGGACCCGGCTTGCAGTACCACCGGGTCACGCCCTGTTATTTTCGTCGTCTTAAAAAAAAAAAGGAAAACTGACTATTAAAAAACATGGGTACCTGGCACGCTTGTGTTAAGGAAATTGTATTTGAAAACGAAGATCGTGTGCTTGTTATGTGAGCCACGCCAGAGTATGCTGTACACATGGTTGGACGTGCATTAACAAATTATCTCTTACATGCCAGCTCCAGACACAGCCATATTTACAGCCAGGGAAGAAAAATAACTATGTGCTTAGTGCTCCAGATGTTGCTGTACAGCAAAAGAGTAGTAGTAAATGAAGTTCTTTTCGCTTTCAGAGAACTTTGGCTCTTGTCATAGATGAGAAGATCATCTTTTATGTCTTCTTCTTCTTCTTTCTCCTCCTTCTCCTCCTCTTCTTCTTTTGCTTCAGTCTTCCTGGAACTGTGAGCTAGTTTTCTTTTGCAGCCGATGCGGTGAAGAAGTTGATACACAGCATCGCGTCGGATTGGGAGCGGATTGTGTCAACTATTTTTCAGCCCCTGAGTGGAGCTAAAAAGCAAGGGTGGGCAGTACTTCTTTAGAGACTCCACCACCATGGGGACTGTGGCGATCCCTGCTCTGTTAGCCAGGCTAGCCCTGTTACTAGTGTACCAGATGAGAGAAGGGGCTGGGTCTTTGTCAGCTATGATTTGCTACTCCTGGCGCTAGCGTGTCAGCTATGATTTGCTACTCCTGGCGCTAGCGTGTCAGCTATGATTTGCTACTCCTGGTGCAATCGTGTTAGCTGTGATTTGCTACTCCTGGCGTTAGCGTGTCAGCTATGATTTGCTACTCCTGGCGCAATCGTGTTAGCTGTGATTTGCTATTACTGACGCTAGCGTATAAGCTATGATTTGCTATTACTGACGCTAGCGTATAAGCTATGATTTGCTATTACTGACGCTAGCGTATAAGCTATGATTTGCTACTCCTGACGCTAGCGTATAAGCTATGATTTGCTACTCCTGACTAGCGTGTTAGCTATGATTTGCTACTCCTGACGCTAGCGTATAAGCTATGATTTGCTACTCCTGACGCTAGCGTGTCAGCTATGATTTGCTACTCCTGGCGCTAGCGTGTCAGCTATGATTTGCTACTCCTGACGTTAGCGTGTCAGCTATGTCTCACTGACTGCCAAAACGGACAACGTTCTCACCCCCCCTCCACCAAATCATTTGTATCATTATTATGTAATACCAGCCTCATCTTTACGCTTTTACATCAGGTGTATGAGGCACATATCATTGAGAACGAAGCTCTGTTTCTTCCATATGAAATCTCCGAGATTCCACCAAAACGTGCCATGTTTGGGAACCTCCGCTTTTACAGACGGGGTGGATTTCGTAAGGCTTCGTTTTTGCATTTTATAATCTAGTAAATGTAACAATAGAAGATAATGTAGTAACTCTTGTATGTAAAATAAGCTGATGTAGTAAATAATAATGTTGTCAGTGCCGCCTTGAAACCAAAATCAAGTTTGCACATTGTGACAAGGGGAAACCTAAATATTTGGTAAGAAGAAAGTACAAGACAAGAACTGTAGGAAAGAGGAGAATGCCACCTCAGACTGACGGTACTATTAGCGGCGGTAAGTTTAGCGTTAGTAATTATAGCACCGATACCAGAATTACTGCAATAAAAGTAATATGGGTCTTACAAAGAACTAATAGTAGCAGTAATGATGTTTGCAAAACAGTTTTAGCTGTCGTAACGACAGCAATTATTCGTATAGAGGTAACTGTAGTAGTAATAAAAATGTGATATTAATAACAGCAGTGATGGTACAATAATAATAAGTGTACTAATAATAACAAAGCAGGAGCAGTGGTAATAATAGTTAATATCATTCAGCATTAGTATCTTTGTCAGTTTTCATAGCAACAAAGAAAATACAACAGTAATCATTTTAAAAAATGTTTAGATTTAATTATTTAGACTTAATTAGCAATTTTCTAATGAGCAACAGAGATACTGATTATAAGAGTTGTCATGACAGTACCTGGGGCTTTATCTTTGTGACACTTAGTTTGTAAGAATTAGAATTAATAAACAGCTGTTATAAATTATATTATATTATATTATATTATATTATATTATATTACATTATATTGTATTATGAATAAAAAGAAACAAGGTGCAGTTGAATGTGAAGACCATCGAATGATTAGTCTTATGAGCCATGTTACCAAAATCCTGCTTCGTATTGTCATGAGAAGAGACAGTGGCAAAATAAAACCAGAAATCGCTGAAGAGCAGTGTGGCTTCGTCGAAGGAGAAGGCACAAGTAATGCCATATATATATAATGAGAACATTGGTGGAAAGATCAATAGAAGTAAAGACGGACCTATACTTATGCTTCATAGACTACTGTAAAGCATTTGATAAAGTGAGACACACAGAAATTATAAGAATGCTGGAAGACATCAACATAGATGAGAAAGATCTGAAACTCATCAAAAACATATATTGGCAACAATCAAAAACATATATTGGCAACAATCAGCAGCAATGAAGGTTGAGAAGCAAATAGGAGTATACCAAGACATAAAATTGGAAGTGAGACAATGATGTATTCTATTTCCTGACCTCTTCTCCGTGTACAGCGAAAACGTAATGAGAAACATAGAGAGCTTGCCAGGAATATCAACTGGCGGATACAACATTCAGAACATAAGATATGCAGACGACACAGTTATGATTACTAAAATTTGCTGGACATTGTGGTTCGTAAAAGTAAAAGTCTCGTTCTGAATAAAAAGAAGACTGAAGGGATGGTCATCTCAAAGAAAAGAATGCCACCAAAACTTAGTATTACCATTGATGGCACAGAACTGAAACAAGTTGATAGATTCAAGTACTTAGGAACGAATATAACAGCTGATGGGAAATGTCACAATTAAATAAAAAGCAGACATGCTCAGGTCAAGTCAGCATTCCAGAAATTGAGAAACATCTTGTGCAACAAATCCATATCAATGGAAACAAGATTCCGAGTACTTAAATCGAACCAATTTTGTTTTATGGATGTGAAGCATGGTCCATGAATAAGAGAGTACAGCGAGAAATGGAGGCTATGGAAATGTGGTTCATAAGAAGGATGTTGAAGGTACCATGGACAGTTAAGAAAACCAACGAAGAAGTCTTAAGAGAGGCTGGAGTGAAAAGGCAAATTACAGCAAAGATAAAGGCTGACAAGCGAGATTTGTAGGACATTTTCTGAGAAGAGGAAAATTGTGGCAATTGGAAAAATTGAGGGAAGAAAAGACAGAGGAAGATAGAGAGTGAAGTTACTGCATGGGTTGTGTGTGTGGCTAGGAAGAAAGTCACCGGCGGTTCTCATAATCAAGTCTAACAACAGGGAATTTTGGAGAGAAATGATCGCCTACTCCACGCGGCACGGCACTTGATTGATTATATTATGATATAATAATGTTGTATTGTGCTATGTTATGTTCTGTTATATTATATTGCTGCATGTATTAACGTTCAGATTTTGTTGACGAAAAAGTACTGATTTCATTTCAGTTTACGTGGTCAATAATCGTGTCCACGCACGTGTTGTAAGACCCAATATCCCCGCCATCAACGGCGTCATTCACGTCATCGACAATCTTCTCCTCTACGTCTACCACAACGCGGTACAGATAACTTACCATGATAACGTCAACTCAACCAGGTAAAATAGTATTATAGCTATGCTAATGATGCGTGCCTGAGACTGGCACAAATACAATAGCGTATCTTCATCTCATATATAAGTATATAGAACGTTAGGGTGTCTGCTGTCTATGTCTATTAATTCTCTTCTTGTTGTTATTGCACAATTGCCTCGATATTGAAACAATCTGCAGAATCTGTTGCTTCACTACCCACACAGCTCAACAAGAACACCAAGCTCTCCAACAATTCTACAATAGAACACCATGTGACAGGATATACTACAATGAAACCTGCAGTCATCCAACAAAACTGACAATAAGCATTCTAAGAGAGACTGAACCAAGTCTGCTGTTAGAATAAACACTCAATGATAACATTTACTGATGGACAAAATGAAAGGTGAACGATGAGAATGAATGAATAACCCATTAGGCTAGAAAACTGTACAACACAACCAAGATTCCAGGCGTGAATATTCAACGCTATTGGGAAGAAACCTTTCACAATTCCAATACAAAAAAATACATATTCACAATTCCAACAGGAATAACACTTCATCATGGCACAAACAAAACTCTTCAGAAACTGCCATGTTCTACTAGACACGGGACAAAGACCCACAAATCTACAAGACTGTCTAGTCTACATTCTATAATCAGTCTACACGACTGTCTAGTCTACACTCTGCTATCAATCTACAAGACTCCCTAGTCTACATTCTACTATAAATCTACTAGCCTAGCCTACATTCTACTATCAGTCTTCGAAAAATCTTCATCATGTAACCTGTCAGACATCCTCTAACTGAATCTGAAGCATCCAAGATATGCCTATCAGTGATCGCCCTCGAACTGCCTCCACTGAATGCAACGTGGAAAGGGTTGACTCTAACCTCAGCTCAACTACTATCATGAAAAAACGATATATACTAAACTACTACCAGGAAAAAACTATATATACTAAACTACTACCAGGAAAAAACTATATACACTAAACTACTACCAGGAAAAAACTATATATACTAAACTACTATCATGAAAAAACGATATATACTAAAATACTACCAGGAAAAAACTATATATACTAAACTACTACCAGGAAAAAACTATATACACTAAACTACTACCAGGAAAAAACTATATACACTAAACTACTACCAGGAAAAAACTATATATACTAAACTACTACCAGGAAAAAACTATATATACTAAACTACTACCAGGAAAAAACTATATATACTAAACTACTACCAGGAAAAAAAACTATATATACTAAACTACTACCAGGAAAAAACTACATATACTAAAATACTACCAGGAAAAAACTATATATACTAAACTACTACCAGGAAAAAACTATATAAAATACTCAACTACTATCATGAAAAAACGATATATACTAAACTACTACCAGGAAAAAACTATATATACTAAACTACTACCAGGAAAAAACTATATACACTAAACTACTACCTGGAAAAAACTATATATACTAAACTACTATCATGAAAAAACGATATATACTAAACTACTACCAGGAAAAAACTATATATACTAAACTACTACCAGGAAAAAACTATATACACTAAACTACTACCAGGAAAAAACTATATACACTAAACTACTACCAGGAAAAAACTATATATACTAAACTACTACCAGGAAAAAACTATATATACTAAACTACTACCAGGAAAAAACTATATATACTAAACTACTACCAGGAAAAAAACTATATATACTAAACTACTACCAGGAAAAAACTACATATACTAAAATACTACCAGGAAAAAACTATATATACTAAACTACTACCAGGAAAAAAACTATATAAAATACTAAACTATTACCAGGAAAAAACTATATATACTAAACTACTACCAGGAAAAAACTATATATACTAAACTTCTACCAGGAAAAAACTATATATACTAAACTACTACCAGGAAAATACTATATATGCTAAACTTCTACCAGGAAAAAACTATATATACTAAACTACTACCAGGAAAATACTATATATACTAAACTACTACCAGGAAAAAACTATATATACTAAACTTATACCAGGAAAAAACTATATATACTAAACTTCTACCAGGGAAATACTATATATACTAAACTACTACCAGGAAAAAACTATATATACTAAAATACTACCAGGAAAAAACTATCTCTGCTACAAAGAAAAACTATCTCTCCTCGCTCTCTTTCTTTCAGCTTTTTATATCTCCCACTCTTCTCCTAGAAGACACGGGACTCTCTTGAGCTTACGCTTATTTCGGGACTTTTGCCCAGCGCATTCAAAGCAAGGTTACCCTTTGTCTTCCTCAACAAGAGCACTCACTCTGTCAATCAAATTGGCACTGTAGTAAGTCTGCTTATGTCCCATATGTTAGGACTTAGGACACATTCTGCTACACAGGTAGATGACGTTCACGTGTGTTGTGCTGTTGGCCGTATTTGGGGATGCTGACATTGTCATATTGTTGGTGTTGAGCAACGAAAACTTTCACTAACTGTGATACACAAAGATATCGTAAGATGGTTATAAGACTCATTAAGTGTCTGTTATTTCATCATCATCATGTGCCGTCTTCAAAGTGAAGGTTGGTGGTAATAAATATCCAATTTTCTGGCTCCCTCGCTTCGATAGTGGGCTCAGTTAGTAACATTCCACGGTGCTAAAGTGGAAAAGCTATTTTATGCAAACGATGTGCACAACATGTACAATCAAATTTATACATCGTCGGAGTGTTTGTGTGACATCACAGAGTGTCTGTTAACCACGTTGTGACAGTATATAGACAGGAAACACTCTGTCTGTAGTGTAAAACAGTACAACTCCTCACGTCGTCAAAGTAGTTCTCCCAGCCCTCCCCCCCCCCTTCCCTACGTCCTTTCTATTTTTCAGACAGGCGCTCTATGGAGTCTCTGGCACCGAAATCCATTATGGGGAAAAACCCATCATTATGTCATGCTTTTAAAGTATAGTAAGTAGTTTCCCTTGTTTGTAATTCCTGTCACCAGCTACCCTCGAGTGTTGATGTATTCCACAGAATGTTTAACAAGTGTTTGAAAGTGTTGTCGGAGGATGAGATCAGCAGATTAGCCAGCGTCACGCTGACCATGTTTATGCCCAGTGACTTCGCTTTCTCCAAGGCGCCATTGTTCTGGCAAAGACCATTCTATGTGTCAGATCATTACCGCAAAGTAAATAGATAAGTATGAGGCTGGAGGTCTCCTAGATGAGAATAGCGAGAAAGAGGGAGAGAAATAGACATATTAAATAGTGAGGAATTGGTAGAAAAATAACTTGAACGAAAACAAACAAAATAGAAAAAATGATAAATGACGAGAGTGAACAAAGAAGATCAGAAAAAAAAGATAGATAGATAGATAGAAAGATAGAAAGATAGATAGATAGATAGATAGATAGATAGATAGATAGATAGATAGATAGATAGATAGATAGATAGATCAGAAGATGAAAATAGAACAAGTAGGTGAAGAAAGAGACAGAGACAATAGGATTTGATGTCGCTAAGAATATGTGTTTTAGAGTACACGCTTCCACACACAATAAGGCATTTCACATGATATGCCTTTTTAGCACAAAGGGAAAAAGTTATCTAAAGAATAAATGAATAAAAAGTGATAAAATAAAGAAAGAAACACGAAAACCGGGAGATAAAAGTAAGACTATGACATTTGTGACTTCTATCTGAATGTTAAATTTCCTTCGCCAGATTGTAACACAACATATCATCTTTGAACACGTCTTAGACTCCGCCTCCCTGTATAATGGACGCAAGTTGACAATGTCAGGAGACAATCTCACAGTGACTGTTGTTCAGAGTGAAGGAGGTGATGTACTTTTATTTTTAAAATATCATTCCCCACCCACATCTACACACGCATGCGTCATCATCATTACTGCAATGCTGAACATGTTGCATCATCTTGTAGAGTCCTTTTTCTGTGTCATTTGGTCCATTTGTTAAGATATTTTCTTTTCTGTTGACTTCCTTTTCCTTCTTTTTCCCTTGATTTTTCTAGTGATTGACAGGTTCTCTAACTTATGTCCTCTCATGACATGTCCAAGGAGATTTGAGTGCCTTTTTTCTTATGTTTTAACTAGTTTTTGCTGTTCTGCAACTTCTCTGAAGACCTCGTGGCTGTTTGTGCCATACTACTTTCTGTTAGAATGGTGCCATCCCACTTTCTGTTAGAATGGTGCCATCCTACTTTCTGTTAGAATGGTGCCATCCCACTTTCTATTAGAATGGTGCCATCCCACTTTCTATTAGAATGGTGCCATCTCACTTTCTGTTAGAATGGTGCATCTCACTTACTATTAGAATGATGTCATTCTAATTTATAATGTTTTTGATGGTATGGCCTCCTATATTTGTTCATTTCAAATTTTGACAATGTTTTCACCAACACATCTGAGAACAGGTAAGATGAATGTACACAACCATGTCTTACACTTCATTTTATTTACTAAAATTCACCTGTCACCTGTATAAGTTCACTTTTATTGTTGCTCTTAGAATCCAGTACATATTATTAATAATCCTCGTATTTGAAAGCAAATATTTAAGGGACTCAAGAAAATGATCATGTCATCATGTTTCAGTGTGTCAAAAGCTTTTGTGTAATCAAAGAAGCACAAGTATAAATCTTTGTTTACTTCTAGCGACTGTTCTGTTATAGTTTTTACTATAAAATTTTATTATTTGTGCTTTTTCCTTCAACAAAATGGCTTTGTTTTTCTGTGATTTTTATCTTGTAAATGTTGATGAAAATGGAGAAAGGAGAAGACTAAATTACATGCTGCCCTTTGCTTCCATTCAGAGATTTACCTGGAGTCAGCAGATAAGAAGATTAGATCCAGAGTCTCTGTTACAGATATTGGTGTGACAAATGGTATTGTTCATTTGCTGGACAACCTCCTGAATGTCAACTTTACCATCTGGGAGGCAATGAGTGATATCCCTGCTCTTAAGTATGTGAATGTGCATGTTTATATGAAATTGTCAGCATCTTGTGAGATTATGTGTTATAAGAATGTGCATGCAGTACATGGGTACACACAGACCAAGAAGCCTGTTCATATCTTTATTTGATAACAGAAAAAACTTGCATGTGTAGATACACACACAAATGCATGTAAGTACACACCTAAGAAAGTAAATTTAAAATATGAACTCATTAGTTTCACTTTTAACACAGATTTCATATATCCAGTATCTACTGGCCTCTTGTTGACTCTAAATCTTTGTTATTAGTGAATTTCCACATTGTTATCACCTACTGGTATTATTAATAACATCACTTGCGCTAACAAGTCAGTGAACAACAGAGTACTGAAAACATCACCATTCACATCTTCCAGTTTCTAAAACTGTGACTGGGATGGCTGTGGCTGGACTTAGCAGTGAGAGGCTAACACACCAACTACTCACTTCAGAAGCATCTTTCATTTCCAAACTTTGTAACTCTTTCAACACACTTTATACACAGTTGATGGAATAATTATGAAGTCTATTCTTCTATTAAACTGCTTTCCATAAAAAAAGATATTCCTATGTTCTAATTTCTGTCAACAATTGTATTTTTTTCAACATACCACTGTCACCACTGACCTTCCAGGCGTGTTTATGACTTGGTCAGTGCCAGCACTGGTGACCTGCGACACATTTTTAATCTGGAATCTGAAACTCTGACAGCCTTTTTGCCATCCAATGCAGTCTTGGATGAACATCGAGATATAATTAAGACAATGATGCAGGGTGATCCAGAAGGATTTCTTTCGGTAAGGAAACTGATGACATATTCCCTTGTTGATGGAACTGGAGGTATATTCATGGGTGATTATATGTAAGAACTTTAGTGTGTGCAGAATCAACCTTTGTTATATGAAAATATTCTTGTTTTGTCTCCTCATCATCATCATCATGAAATTATTATTATTATTATTATTATTTAGCTGATAGACTTTAGAATTTTCACAAATGTGCTTTGAGCAGCCACTGATGTTTTTCTTAAATAGTCTAAATAAACCTGGTCCATTTGTTCACTTTATACAGGTATTTCTGCAAGAATTTGCTTCTTCCATGAGTTTATCAAAGACTGTCATATTTATAATGGGTGTCTTATTAATTATAATTAATTTTCCTGTTAAAATATGTTTCATTGTTTACTGTCACTTTTGTAATGTTTTGTCCTTGACAAAACTGTATAGAATAAAATAATGATTGTTAATGTACACATGATTTTAAAAATTAAACACAAAACATTCCAAACATACTATCCTGTAGATAAGTTCTTCGTTTAGTTATTTGTTTTTGTCTCATTGTGCATGTAATCCTTGAAAAAGGCTCACGCCAAAATGTTGGATGTTGTATGTTTTTCATTTACACATTCTCATACTTTCTCACTTTACTCACTCCCTCTGTCACTTTGTAAAACTACACCATACACCTCTATCTAACTTGATTATCCTGTAGACCTATTTATTAAATATTTCAATATTTCATAGATATTTTAACTAACATATTGCAAAATTTAGCTTAACAAATCTGCTGCAAAATTTGTATCAAGAATTGACTGCTATTCTCTTGTGATTTGTTAATGTCACTTATTTTAGAATTATTTTATTCTCAGATACTGAAAGGTCATGTTGTGGTTGGCAGATACTCTACAAGCCTGATAACCAGCCACATGGCCCTGCACACTTTATCAGACAAAGTTATCACAGTCATAAGGAAGGAAAGAAGCAGGAGTATGTTTAAAGAGCTTGAATATATCTTTAAGCAGCTGTAGTAGCAATATTTCTTACATTTTCTGCAGCAAGTAGCACTGGTGTTTATACCAGTATTCTTGTCTATCTACGGGTAATAGTTGTTACTATTGCTGGATTAGCAGAAGTTGCTGCAGTTATAGTAGAACGAGTGGTCATTATGATACAAGCAGAACTGGTGCAAAGCTATGTTCTCTGTCCTAGACAAGACTAACTAATTTCTATACATCAGTGTCTCTCTAAGATCATTACTATGCCCCCTCCATGGTCTGTGCCTTGGTGGTTGTCTAGATGGTACAATGGTTGTGCATGTCCAACTGATAGTGTTAATCTCTTGTCGTGTTAACTCTTTGAGAAATCGTTATTGCTGTGTGAAAAGAAATGGTGGTATTCAATGTGATTATATTATAATATCTTCTTCTTCTTCGTTCGTTTCTATCACCAAGACCGCCCCGTGATCCTCCTGAATTTACTCCTGTTGTCCTCGATAGGTCCCGTGGTCCCAGAAAGGACCACATGAGATCCACGAGAGGACCACAAGAGGTTCAGAGTATCGCAGGGCTTGAGCCTGTACTCTTGGTGGGTCTCAGAAGCGGGAATGCGTGACACCGTGGTTTTCGTTGCACCAGTTTAATCTAGAGTTGGGCTTTCTCACCGGAAAACCTCAGCGTGATTAGGATACGCATACATCCTAAGGTGGTTGCTTATCTAGACTGCACTGGTCCAGTGTCTCCGACTTCAGCATTTTGTGGTCGTGGCCGATACCCTTCCTAGTTGTGACCAGGATGGAGCTTTGGTCCAGGAGGACGAATCCTCACCACTAATAAGTTTCACCCCTGGGTTGAGCCGGTTTAGGCGTATTATCCCAGTATGGGCGTGTTTAGGACGTGACCGACCTCTAGAGCGGAGGTACCATGACATGAGTAGCCACCAAGTTTCGAGACTATTGATTACTTCGCTTAATCCTTTCTTTCACCTTTTCCACAGTGGCGCCGCGCGGCAACCCCATTCGTACCTTTCTTCACTGGCTGGGAGGAGCCCCACTCCACGCACGGCAGCTGAAGAATCTCGCCAGCTGCGGTAGATGAGCTCCCAGACACCCGAAACGTCTGGTTTTCAGGTGCCAGATATTCGCCTTTGCCCATTCTCCTGTCAGTGTGAACAGTTCTGCCACGAGAAGGCCAGTAGCTGGACTTGACTGATAGAGGCTATTTGAGACGCACGCCTTGGAGACATTTCATTGGAGTGGAGAGTTTATCCCCCACCCCACCTCTGGCTATAACAGTCCTTAGAACCATATTATGATATAAGCAAACACTTGCTTCGTCTACAGGTTTACTAAAGCACATACCACACAGTGTGGGACTGGGGGTAATCGGCGCCCACGATCGCTCAGATAAAATGCACTCCCCCACCACCCCAGAAGAAAAAAAAACTAGACAAAATACCGACTGGCATCGTTTTCCGGGGCTCCACGTATATGGTGGTTCTCACTTACTCTCTCTCTCTCTCTCTCTCTCTCTCTCTCTCTCTCTGTGTGTTTTTTTCCCCTCTAACTGCGAATGTGAAATATTTCACATAAGGCGTTTTTGTGTGTGTGTGTGGCATGCTCAACAGCGGAGGCGACTGTCCGATACTTTCCATTGATTTATAAGTGGAAAGTATGGCTTCGATGAAGCAGGTTATATGAATTAAGAAATGTTATGATTTGTGAAGTTATTAAAACTTTTAGAGATGCCCGAGAGAAAGAGAATAAACAAACAAACAAAAACTGCACTGAAAGGTTTTGCACGCTTGGTTTGCCTTTACACGTTTCTGAAAATTAAAATTCTAATGGAAGGAGGCAACAGTCGACGACACAAAGTTCATTGTTTTCTTACTCGAATGAAGCAGCACCGCATACATCAACGGCAAGAGCTGGGTTTGAACAGCTTTCAGAGTCAACAAGAAGTTTAAGTATCATCCTAGAAACTGAATGCTGAATTTATGCATTGTTTGCTTCTCATTCTGTTGAAAAGGCACTTGGCCATTTCTATTCTTCTGTTAATTTCAGTTTTCCAGTTTTCATCATCTGTTTTCATGTGTACCAGATATATAAACATTTTCAGTTGTGCTAGTGTTGATGAACCGAATAATAAACAAAATCTCATATTCAATTCTTGTTCATGAAATCAGCAATTCTGAAAATTCCTAACAATGTTAGTAAAGAAAAAGCGATGTGCTTTTGCACCTTGCTTAACGAGGTGCACGTGGCGATATAACATTTTCAAGTTGTGAACTATTATTCTTGATGACTGATAGTAGAAGTGTTCTTTGGTCACGGCACCATTATAACAATGTCATTTTGAGGTAGTGTTCTTCTGTCTTGTAATTCTTCTTATTAATATGCTTTGTAATCCTGCCACTTTATCGATGATTTTGCTGAATATTTCTGAGGATATCTTCACACATATCCAGATTTCTGTTGCTTTCGATTAGGTTTCACAAACATTGCCACTTCTATAATCAAAGGAAGTCCGATGATCATTTCACTGCATTATTTATTTAATTCTTACAAATAAGTTCAAGATGTATTCGACTTAGAATTCACATCTCTTGTACTAAGATGCAAGATGACATCATCTTGGTTAGTTTCCTCGTTGTAGCACATCAGTATTGAACCATCATACTCTACATGCAGCATTTCTCAATATTCTCCTATTTCACAATATTCTACACATTTGATAAGAGGACAGTTCTAAACTCTGTACTATATTCCATCTGAAACACGTGGTCAATCAGTTACACGAATAAATCACTGTACTCGAAGTTTCAAAATCATAAATATTCATACCACTTGAATCACTTGAAACACAGATTCAATCAGTCCTAAAACTACTTCTTCAAAACTGATTTTCCTGAGTGTCTATTGCTCTAATTGTTCATTTATTCCAACTGTCGTTACCTACGTCTTCTTTCTCTCTCGTGTCTTCTCTAGAGTGTCGGTCCTTCTCTTCTTCTCTTGTCTGGACCGGTCTCTGTTCACTGACCGTCCTTGTTCCTCTATTTTCAGAGGTCCGTCCTCTGTCTCTTCTCCTGTCTCTTCTTCTTCCTCGTTTCCCCTCTTCTTGTTTCCCCTTCTTTCTTCGTCGTTCTGTCCCCTACTTTCTTCGTCGTTCTGTCCCCTTACTTGCTTCTCGGTTCACCTTTTTATCTTCCAGTGCAGCTTGGTGGATTAACCAGTAAGTATTTTGGCTCCATCCTTCAGATGTCCACTGGTTCCCATGCGCGTTCTGATTGTTCGTCATTCAAACTGCTCCGATGCTTATATGTCGTAAGTCAATTGTCCAATAGTTCTCGCCTCTAAATATTTAATTGGTCAGCTGGCCGAGTTGGTCACTTCTTTATTTTAAACCCGTGTGCAATCGCGTCACCTACCAGGTGTCGAGTGTCAACTCCGTCTATACAATTATTATTTACCTAAGACATTATCTTGCTATTTCGTGTCGGAGGTTTATTGTGTCCTCGCTTTTCATTGTGTCTACCTTTTCTATTTGTCTTTTCTATTTTGTTTACCCGTGTCAACGTCCAGTCACTGCTTTGTTATCACTGGACCATCCTACTTTCTGGCGTCAGTCCTTTGTCTCCAATATGTGTAAGCGTCACTGTTTACTTTTGTCCGCGTCTTATTCTAGTGTCATGGAAGTTCTATACCTTTCTCTTCTTTTTCGACTTACTTTTCTCTGTCGCTATTCGATGTTACTATTTTGTTTACAGTATTTTTTCATAATCATATTCCTTAATAATAATAATAACTACAATATCCGTTACTTATAAGGCTATGCTACAGCGACCGCATACCCATGCCTCACCATCATAGTCATGAACAATAGTAGGCAAAAAAAGTACAATTTAGTTAAATTACGGAAGAAATGTTGGAGGACCAATTTTTATATGTTTATGTGACACAGTAAGTCGTATGAAATAACTGTATTTGTACTCTAAAGACAGCATGGACATTTATTATTTCCTAAATGTATGTTTTATGTACTGCAGCTATCACAATAGTTGGAGGCCATGTGACAAGTACAGTGATCCTTCAAGATATTTACTGCAACAATGGAGTGATACATGTTATTGATAAGCTTCTCCACTCACCTACACAGACCATTGCTAAGGACATTTCGCTTAGAAATGAAGCTGCGTAAGTGTTAGTGTCGGAGCTTGTGTGACAGTTAATATGGCAGTGTTTGTACATAGATCACAGAGCAATACGACGTTCGGGGGCCAGAAACCCAGCTAGGAAGTATTTTATGAACAGTAGTTGTCCCTATGCAAACAACAACCTGTCTCATGGGTGATCAGAAAAAGAAGATGGACATATGTATGCCATGTGATGAGAAGAAACAATCAGAGAATACTAAAACAAGCTACCAAGTGGCGCACAACAGGCCGAAAAAAAAGTGTTCGACCACGTGAAACTCTAAAGAGGAAATTGTTAAGAGAAGCCAGTTTAGTGGGCATTAACATCTCTTGATGACTCGCCGAAAACAGGAAAACTTGGCAAACAACTATGCGAGCCCTGTGTGACTTTTAATGACACGGAAAGGTGCAAGATGTAAGTTGTCCCTACATAATTACCATATCACGGGTCACAAGTCAGCATGATTTCAGAAACATACCTTTTCTTTAACGTTGAAAGACGCAGAGGCATGAAAGTGTCTTCACATTTCTATACCACTACAGCATTTGAGCTAGGGGTGTCAGCACCTGACTTCATTGCCTTTCTTTTCATATAAACATCACAAGCACTCGTTTTTTGGAAGTTGGGTTGACCCCGGGTGTCCATCGGACGAAAAAATTCCGCCCAAGAGCAAAATCGAAACAAGGACCGCAGGAGAGTGCACTAACTGCAAGATCACCATGAAAAATTGAAACAGAAAAGTCTTGCTCTCTATTTGAAATACATGGGAGAATATCATCTTAAATATCGTAAACATACATCTACAAAGTTAAGTACTAATAACAACATATCACAAAATTGTATTGCTTTTTGTAATTATATTTTCCTTGATAACAAAAACTCCAGGTTAATATGGACCACTGCTGTTTTGTTTTTGTATGAACAGATTATATACTGCTAACTTTTGTTTTTCATTTCCAGCTACACCAACGTCCTCATCTCTGTACAGAAGGATGAGCAATACGATCTTACTTCCATGAGCACAAACTACACCGTTTTTGTTCCTAACAATGATTCATTCGGTTATCTCCCTTGGCGAATACACGAGCAGATGTTCAATCGCAACTTCAGCGAACAGGTTAGTTCGATGCTCGGCAGCTGAACTGTGGAAATACACCACATGGGTGCACGTATCTGTGGCCATACGTAAACGTTTACCTTATCGAGAGAATATTTGCTGAATATGCAGAGAATAATAGTTTGTGACTTGAACTTGAAGAACAAGTATGCTGTATGTATGTAGTAATGTGAATACAATGTAACAATGTTCATATGACATATGGCTGCTGTATACTGTACATATAGTGAGTGGGGGTTGAGGTGAAAAATTGAGGAGTGTGACTTTTCAATACTTGATAAAAGAAATAAGGTTACCTTCTGCCAAAGTTATTCTATAGTCTTCATTTACTGGCTTCTTCCAGTCAAACGTTACAGGCCATTTCATTTGACTGATCTAAACTAGTTCTGGTCAAGTATCTAAAGCACTTCACTCTTTGTTTTTTCTTTGGAAATTAAGAGTAATTGATGTTACGCCCTCTGGTACGAAAGCTGTATCTTTGCTAAAACTCTCACCGTTTCGTCTTTTTTCCTGTCTAACAATGTTCCCTCTAAGCTGCAACAGTGTTCCCTGGTGCATAATATTTTAGCTCTTAGCGCAAAGTGCTCTATCGCACGAGAATGCGATTTAACGATGATATGATGCACAACTTTAATACTGGTAGTTTTTTTGGCTCACGAAGTAGAGTTTTTGCTCACAAAATTGAAACAAAACAGTTTCCAGACCCTTAGAGGGACATTGGTGTCTAATATACTTTGATACGGAAGATCTTCCAAATGTCTGTATTGAACATATAGGGCCGGCATTTGTATGTCCTAATTGTTCGTTTGAAAATGTAATAAGTGTCAACAAATGATATATGAGTTTATCCTGTCCTGTTTGTGTCCTTCAAAAACTGAATATCTGGCCTCAGGTAAGAAACAGATTACCTATATTATAAATACTGGGTTACATTTAGCAGGAACATGCGACTCACACATGTAAAGCATATATAATGATAATGTTACGTCGCATTAAAATTGTAACTCTGTAAATACAAAGTAATCTTGATTAAGACTTGAAACGACACAAATAAAAGGTCAGAAACCGTATCTGGATCTGTTTGGCTGTAACATGTGGTCATGAGTCAGCCAGTCGCTGGGTGAACTAGTTCTGTTGTGTAGCAAGGAAAAGAGGCCAAGAAAATGTAGAAAGCTTGTTTTCGCCGGTCTGCTTGTTACAAAATGTAAAGTGATTTAGCTCAGAATTTGAAAAATAGTAGACAAAGCATTTTAGACGTGAGAGAAAGAATTACCTGGGACTCGAACCACGGACAAACGCAGGGCGAGCAGACGCCAAACCACGAGAAGCAGCGTACTTTTCAAGCGCATTTTTAGGTGTAAGATGGCCGAGTGGACGCCTTTCAAACCAAGTATCTAGATGAGATCAAAGGAGCGTTGTGCCCAACACCACAGAAAATGACATCTTGTTTTAAGAAAGACAGACTTGATACCACAGTCGACAATGATTGAAAAGAGGACGTGGCGATTGATTGGCAGACACATCCTTACCACTAACAGCTTTAACTCTTTCCGTGCCACAAGACGAAACGCGGACGTTCAGTTGGGTGCCAGAGTAAAAGCTCGGGTCTTGATCTGTAAAGGGGGTATAGTTGCAAAATTGAAATAACAAAGTATTTCCACGATAAAAAATATGTATTATGCATCAAAATAGCTGTAAATGTAAGAATGGAGAGATTTTTTTAGTAAAAAAAAAGAAATAGATTTAAGCTGATAATTGTGTCCTACTTACCATCGGGTAGGTCTAGATCTACCATCGGCGATGTCTAGATAGACCTGTAGCTTCATCCGAACTCGTCGTGTGATAGTATGTAGCAAACTCAGTACAATAATGTCTGCCATAACCTTCCGACTACTTCTTCAGTCTGTTTTATAGCGTTTTATAGGTCAAAATCTACTTGGGGCACATTCACGGACAGTAGGGCTTGTCCATATGCCTCAGAAAACACACAAAATATTGAAATTTCTCAAAAGAAAGACCCATTTTCATTCGGTTGTTAAGCATGCTTCGGGTGGAACTATGAAAGTTCACCGGGCATGTGCAAATATAACGTGTACAATTGAAAAATTACACCCTCTTTTTAGACACGAAACAAGTGGTAAAATTTTACCAAACGGCACTCGACGGACAAACCGGAAGTGGTCAAATTTTATGGACTTCATAGAGTAAAAGAAGCTTGGGACGACCCAAAGAGACATGGAACACAGAAAATAGCACATGCGACGTCTCAGTTAGATTGCAAGGGACCGACAAAAGTGAAAAATCTCTTGCTATATGTGTCTTGAGCAATGAAAGGACAAAAGAGAAGAGAGAATGTCCAGGCCTGGTAGACCAGTTCGGCGTGTTGTTACATATTCGACTGAATGTTGGATTCTGCTTTTCAGCCCAGTTCCATATTTGGAGGATCATAGAGCGTTTTCGTGTGTTTTTCGGGGAGCAGTCAGTTTGTACCTACTTCTTACCTAGATGTGGTGTTAGAGCTTACCTAGATGTGGTGTGAGAGCTTACCTAGATGTGGTGTGAGAGCTTACCTAGATGTGGTGTTAGAGCTTACCTAGATGTGGTGTGAGAGCTTACCTAGATGTGGTGTGAGAGCTTACCTAGATGTGTGTTAGAGCTTACCTAGATGTGGTATGAGAGCTTACCTAGATGTGGTGTTAGAGAATTGGAGTAAGGTACAAGAAATAGCTAACTTTTACTATTCATAACTGTTACTCTTCGTCACTAACTATTATTCTTCGTAACAATTGATGAAGTACCTACGTACTCATGGCGAGAAGCTGAAGATCTGACAAAGTACCAAACTGCACACAACACAGCTGGGATGTTGTACTTCCTTAATCTGTCAGTATTTTACTCAGCCACAGTTCTGGGCCTGATGTCCGTAGGCAATGCTCAGAGTAAGATGGTTTGCTGAGCTGCTGAAGATTACAGGGGGAAATAGAGAGTGAGATGGTTTGTTGAGCTGCTGAAGATTCCAGGCAAAAATAGAGAGTGAGATGATTTGTTGAGCTGCTGAAGATTACAGGCAAAAATAGAGAGTGAGATGATTTGTTGAGCTGCTGAAGATTACAGGCAAAAATAGAGAGTGAGATGGTTTGTTGAGCTGCTGAAGATTACAGGCAAAAATAGAGAGTGAGATGATTTGTTGAGCTGCTGAAGATTACAGGCAAAAATAGAGAGTGAGATGATTTGTTGAGCTGCTGAAGATTACAGGCAGAAATATAGAATAAATGTGCTCCCCGCTCCCAAAAGATAACACATAAAAAATAACATTAAAAAAATTCATCAGATCCTTTTCCCTTTCTCTTTATTATTTATGGATCATAAATGTGAGATATGGCGTGTGTGCCGCCAGTTACATTTTAGTGTCAATATAAATTGTTGTATCTGAATGTTCAGGTTGTTAGATCGCACATTGTGAAAGGTGAAACTAGGACGTTAGAGCACATACCATCTGGGAGCGCTCTTCCAGCTCTTAACAACGTTGTCTATGTTTTAAAGAAAGATGGCAGGAGTAAGTATTTTTTTAATAGAGAACTACTGTTTGTTTTGTTTAGCCTTTGTTCTCCTTCATTTCTTTTTCTACACTGACTTCTGCACATTTAATGAATATGTTATTAGTTGTATAATAACACCTTACAAATACTTACTGTGAACATTAACACAAATATACATGAATCAGATTCAACCTAGTGTCACATGCTGCTAGATACAAACGGTGTCACGTATTGCCCGCTGTTTAAAATGTATACCATCTATCTCAGTCTTCGTGGCTAACAACAATGTCATGGCTGAAGTTGTAAAGGCCAACATCCCAGCAGTGAATGGGTGGATACATATCATAGACAGAGTCTTGACAGTGCCCTATGAGAGCGTGGTAGACATCCTGGCAACAAAGGACGACGTAAGGTGTGTTTCTGTCTGCAGCACGTAAAGTTGTCTGTATTTCTGTAACAGAATGTAATATAAGTTTTTACATAGCTATTTATTAATTATTATTAATATTATTAATTTACAAATTTAATAATTTTTATTCGCTTTCTTGTATATGGGATACTTTTTATCAAATGAAAGTACTTTTGTTACAATGCCAGAATATAGTCAAAACATACAGACGAACAGACAAGCTACAGTGTCCTAATGTAGACAAGACATACAGACGATTAGACAGGCCTGCTGGCAGAATCAGTGTTGAGACTGTTGTGTTTGCAGACTGTTTCACCAGATGTTGAGCCCACTGCCTGAGTATAAAGACCTTCTGGCGTCATCACTTCGCAACGTGACCTTGTTCATACCGTCTTCAAGATACATCAACACACTCAGCCCGGAGCAGATGTCCAGGATTAAAGGCGATGTGAACATTCTCAGAAAGGTACGTTGAAGTTATCGCGAGCTGACGGTCATAAAAACATAGTCACGAGAAAACGACCAGAATAGCATGAATAATAGGTAGAAACAGTGGGCAGGTAATGATTTATGAAGATGTGGATAAGGAAAAGCTGCTGTTTTCAAGATTATAACGATTTTTTTTATTCTGTTGGGTAGCAAATTAAAAAAAACTTACTGCGACCAGGCGCGTCTTGCTCAGTCCAGACTAACGTTTTCTGTTTTTAAATTATACTGGACAGCATGTTAAAAACAAAACAAAACGAAACATGACTACCAAAAGGGTCATATATAATATATATGTTATATATATATAATCAGTATATTAACAAGTTTTGTTACGCTTGATAGAACGGAACAGAAATCTCCCTGATAGAAACAAGATCTCTACTTTATTTCATTAAAAAATTGTAAACTAATTTCGAGGCGCAAAGCTTTCTTTTACAGAAGAAGTAAGGAAGGAGGAGGAGAAGGAAGAAAGGTAGGAAGGTAAGAAGAAGGAAGGAAGAGTGAGAGTAGTTTAGATTTCAAGGAAAACCAACCAAAGCTTTACAAAATGTTTAACATATACAAATGATGGATGTGGAGTTTTTAATGGGGCAGTGAATCTTTGACTGCCTCTCCTGTGCTTCTTTACTCTGTCTTCTAGTGTGTAACGCGCATGTAAGTTCTGACTTTCGCATTTAATACTTACCTGTAATCACTGAGTACAACGTATCACTATCACTTCCTGCTACCAAGTTTTTAGAATAAATGAAAGAGAACTGATAAAATATGTGCTAATTTACACACAAATCAAACTACATAATCAGATCACGTGTGCTGCAACTTAGAAACTTACTGAAACATGCCGAAGGAAGCTGCCTACTAATCTGGGACTCAGAAAGATGGGATCCACGGATCTGTTATATGTGTAACTGTATTCTTATTTACCTTTTGTCTTACAAAGTTCATCTCAGGAGACCTTACATTTATTTTGAAAACTGTTTTTCCATCTTTCAGCTTTTCTATGGCCATATCCTGCCCAATGTGCGTCTGGATGATGCTTTCCTGCGTCAGTACCCCAACGCTGACTACTGCTCACGTAGCTCCTACAACATAAGCTTCAAAATCAGCAGACGCGATGATGGTAGGTCACCCGGCATCTACACTAGCAAATAGATTCTATGGGTACTCGTGGTTGTTACATAATGTTTAGTTCCGTTTGTCGACAGTAACAAAATATTACACAATACTCTAGTTTTATTATACAGTATTATGCTTTAATTAGTGCTCTTTTAAACTGTCATGACTACAAATATTCATTGTATAAAACTGGTTTTTAAAGTCAAATGCCCCTTCAGTAACATGTTCAACAACAGGGTATATATGGTCATTAAGAAGCAGAAAGAAACAAAAGACCCCCAACTGCACTGGTTAGTTTCAAAAGAAGAAAAAAGACTCACTTTGAGTACAGTCCATGAAGCCTTAGTGACATTAGGCAGAGATGTAAATGTATCTTGATTTCTTTTTTATTTTTTAAAAATTAAATAAAATGTTTATATCAGGAAATGTGAATTTCAAGCAGTCTGTCATGCAGATGTGCCAGATGCTGTTCATAATAAGCGGATTAAGTTTTCTCAATGTTTAATTTATACAGTACTGCGCAATACGTTGTTGATGGTGCGCGATATGTGTATTGAATACATGTGTAACATGCTGAGTGTGTTCTGTGGTAAGGGTGTGCGATAGAGAGTTGTATATGATCAACAATACATGGTAGAAGATATCTAGGAAAATTTGGAATCTTCTGATCTCAAATGACCTAACCGTTCTAGTTAACTGTGTTTAGTTGTGCGGGTTATTGGCTATCGAAATAATCCACAAAGTTATCCTAATGTCACAGTTATAAATGCGTCATAGATTTTTGTTTTGCTTTCATTACGACTGTTCTAAAACTTGATAAGACGATCAGCTTCACCCATTTTTCTCTACATTTGTCATCAGTTCTGTATGTAGGAGTGGGCTTTGACATTCAGCCTCTTGATGTGATTGGACGAGCAACTGGATGTACTGACGGTATTATTTACGTAATCGACGGCTTCCTCAACTATTCACCTTTCACTGTGTTAGAAAGGCTGAAACGAGAGCCTGGGTTAAGGTGATTTATGACTTTCGATAAGTTTGTTATGTTTTTACACTTAACGCTCTGAGTTTGACAGCATTTTCTTCATTAAGTCATAACTGTCTATTAACTGTAATAAAAAAAAGACTTGTATGTGTTTGTAGAACATCAGACATAAAATAATTTAGTCATGCTTAGGGACTGAAATGTAACTTATGCTTGTACACATATGGGGGTGCATTTGTGTATTAGCACCAAGAACGAGTTTTTAAAAAACCAGATTGAATGGTTTTAATTACAGTGTAGATGCCTAATAAGGAGAGATAGCTGAGACCTGACGTCAGTATAAGGTGCTTAAAACATTTCTACTGAAAATACTACTGTATAGATAGACTAGGCTTTACGATGTTAGTGACATGGGGCTGTATTAGCTTCACTGTGAAGATGGCCCTGTACTTGCTTTAATGTGAAGATGGCCCTGTCCTGGCTTCATTATGAAAGATGGCCCTGTACTGGCTTCACTGTGGGCATAACCCTGTACTAGCTTCACTGTGAAAGATGGCCCTGTACCTGCTTTAATGTGAAGATGGCAATGTACTGGCTTCACTGTGAAAGATGGCACTGTACTAGCTTCACTGTGAAAGATGACACTGTACTAGCTTCACTGTGAAAGATGGCCCTGTACCTGCTTTAATGTGAAGATGGCAATGTACTGGCTTCACTGTGAAAGATGGCACTGTACTAGCTTCACTGTGAAAGATGACACTGTACTAGCTTCACTGTAAAAGATGGCCCTATACTAGCTTCACTGTGAAAGATGGTCCTGTACTGGCTTCACTGTGAAAGATGGCACTGTACTAGCTTCACTGTGAAAGATGACACTGTACTAGCTTCACTGTGAAGGATGACACTGTACTAGCTTCACTGTGAAAGATGGCCCTATACTAGCTTCACTGTGAAAGATGGCCCTGTACTGGCTTCACTGTGGAAAGTCTGTCGTGAAAAGTAGCTGTAACAACATATACTGTCGCATATCTTTGTACACATATCTTGCACAGCGTAGATGAAGAAGATAATAAAAAATGCATGATAAAGACAGCTCATGCTTAAGGGCAACAGTCCATGGCCGTCGCTATAAAGGTCGTCCAGCAGAAAGAAGTCTTCAAATAAAACGGCAATAGAACGAGGCGTTATTTATTTATTTAAAAAGAGCAAAACCCGCAAACTTAGATGACCTATTTTTTTCTGAATTAAGATAATCTACAATTGGAACTCTCTTAACAACTGCCAGATTTCCACATCAGTTTTGAAGTACCTGCAGGAAAGCAAGTAGGGTGAAAAAGCTAATGAAATAGGCAGATTGGCCACATGATTCTCGAGTCGCTACGAAATGTCACAGAAAGTTTCAGAAACCTGCACAAAAAATTTCAGAAATCTATACAGAAAGTTTCAGAAAGATTTTTTATGAGGAATGAACAGTATTCGATATTTGTAGACTGACAGAAAAATCATAGTTAGGTTTTGGATGAAGCAGTAAAGTATGACCCAGTGTAGCGAAGTGATGTAGCACATTGTTGTGTGGGTAGTATTCGAAAAATAATAGGCAAAGAATTTTAGACGTGAGAGAAAGAAAACTTACAACACAACTATCTGGGACTTGAACCCCGGACTCTGCCAGGGCGAGAAGCAACCCACCCACGAAAAACCGTGCACTGTCCACTCGACCATCTTACACCTCCAGAAAAAGGTGCTTGTACAACCGAGTCTTAATGCGGCTGCAATCTAAAACTGCTGTACATCTTTGTAAAAATATTGTTTATTAATCTGTTGTTATTGCCTGTTATTGTTGTTATGCCTGTGAGACCTGGACACTTAACAAAACAGCTGAGAAACACATAAATGCCTTTGAATGTAAATGCTACAGAAGAGTTCTCCAAATATCGTGGACACAAAAAAGAACAAATATATCTATACTACAAGAGCTTAATATTGAAGAAGGCTGGCTAGTAAAGAGGATTAAAGAGAGAAAACTTGAAATATTTTGGACACATTAAACGTCATGATAATTTAGAGAAGACCGTATTGGAAGGATACATAATGGGAAAAAGAAAAAGAGGAAGACCAAAACGAAGATGGCTGCAAGACATCGTTGATAATGTGCAAATGGATGCAACAGCAGCAGGCCATCTTGCTCACAACCGAGAGGCCTGCAGGAGTGCTGTTAGGGAGGCAAAGTTCCACAAGGGACATACAAATGAATGAATGAATGTTATTTGTTGTTCGGGTAGCACTAAACATATGCAGGAGACTTTGTGGTGCTTCTGTATCAAACTGGATAAATGACTGAGTTTGGCTTTAAGCCATGGAATTTCTGTCTCATGACCTCGTTTCCTTTCCAGTGATTTGACCAGCAACAAAGACTTGTCTGTTCAAGCATATTTTTGGAGGCATTAGATGGCCGATTAGACAGTGCGTTGTTTCTGGTGGCTAGGCGGCTGCTCGCCCTACCGGAGTCCGGGGTTCGAGTCCCACGTAATTCTCTTGCTATTTTTCATTCTCTCATATCTAAAATGTATTGCGTACTATTTTTTAGAGTGCTGACCATACAACACAGTGCAAAATCACATTACTGTGCAAACTTCGTTATTTCTCATTTGAAAAAGCATTACCTAGTGCAGCACTTGAGAGCAGTAGTTGATAGTCTGAGCTGTACACACGCTGGAGATCATTAGCAAAAGGCAGATGTTCAATATAGCGATAGTATACGAACAGTAATAACATCTGACTCGTACGTGTAACTCTCTGTAACTGCGAAATGGTATTCTTTACAGTCGATGCTGTAGAGGTATTGAGGCACAGCATCGTATCGGCGTGGGAGCGGGTTATGGCGGCTATTTTTTCAGTCCCGGAGTACAGCTAAAAAGCAGGCGGTGTGCAATGCTTCGTTAGCAGACTCCATCACCATGGGGACTGGCGATCCCTGCCCCGTTAGCCAGGCTAGACCTGTTACTGGGGATACCACGTCTTGTTCAACTGTGGTTCGCTAACCCTGACGGTGGCATATCAGCTATTGCTCATCTTACAGCGTCTTCACCCCCAGTAACATCTGAATAAATGACTATGTATTTTATTCCTTAAAAAGTGCATCTTTCGAGCGCATGCAGCAGCTGGTATCCTACTCAGAAGTTAGTCTTCTGGGCAATACCAACCTGTCCTTCACCTTCATGATGCCTGATGATCTGGCCTTGGATTATTTCTCTGCAAACGAATTACTGTGGTTTCAGAGCCTGCCTGAAGTTGAGAAACATCGGTAAGATGGAGAGAAAAGTGGAGGAGAGAGGGAGAGAGAGAAAGAGAGAACGAGAGCGAGAGAGAGGGAGAGAAAAGGAGGAGGGGAGAGACAAATGTGAGAAGAAGTTTGCTGTTGATTGTACCCTCAATGCACATTTTGGCGTCACTCTATAAACGGCTCCACAGTTTACTACGATGACCTAAAGAATGGGCACATGACACCAGAAATTCTCCCACACGACGTCACTGTTGATGTCCAGAACGATGGTATGAAGTAGATAAGACTAATGAAAGGAAAAAGACGATGAATAATTTTTTTTTAATTCATAAAATATTATTAAAAAGACAGTCAACTGGGAAGAGGACGGTTAGTGTGTTTCAATGAAGTGGAATAATAGTGGATTAAAGTATTGACGATATCTAATATTAGAAAAGAAACGACCACTACCTTTATTAACTCAGGGTATACGTTTTATATCGTCTTATATTGTATTTCAGCGGTTTACCTTCGCTACAGACATATTCACAGCAAGGTAAAGCAGTGGAACTTGATAGCCAGCAATGGAGTCATTCACGTGCTTATGCAGTTTCTCTACGACGTCAGAAGACCTGAGATCACTACATCTATGTTAGCTCATCCTGCCGATCCCTCAACTCTGGATGGGAGCATCCAAGCAGCAGTTACTACGAAGTGTTCTTTAGCTGTCGTACTAGGAATGCAGTTGCTTTTATTTGTGATTGCAGTACACAGATAATCATTATAATCAGTGCATTACAAATTTAAAGCACAGTTGGCTGAGGTGAAGTAAGTCTTTTGTAGGACCTCACGGATTGTCAGTATTTTTGCTTTTTGTAGGAGAGAAGGAGAACGCCATACATCAGATATAGACCATGCATCTTAGGGCCTAGAGGTAGCTTTATATTTGAACAAATTTATGGTTCTGGTGATAACAACGATATTTTGTTGTGTGATTTGGCGCAGCAAATTAAAGGAGCTTTATTCTGCGAGTGTGAATGTAATTGTTAAATATGGTGTCAAAGTTGCTAGTTGCTCGGTCGATGATTGGTATAGTTGTTTAGCTGATGACTTTTTTAATACACCGCATGGTGCTGCTAGATAACTGTACAACGCTGAGGTGGTGAGGGTTTTTATATTAAAATCTTAGCCTGGACAGAATTCCAGGACAGAATACCTTGTTGATCATGGTAACCTTCCGTGCAAATTGCATTCTGTATGACTGGTGCAGCAGTTCTTTGATGATGATTTGTGTAGTTTTTCTTTTATGACTGGTATAGTTATTTGATTCATGATTGGCATAGTTGTCTGGTTGATGTCTGGCATAGTTTTCTTTAATGATTATTGCAGTAGTTGTTCTTCAGTGACTGATTAACGTTTGATGCAGTTTTTTGGTCAACGATTGATATAGTTAACTGGTTAGCGATTAATGTAGTTGTTTGATCTATGATTAATGGTTGTTTGACTGATATTTGTTTTGATTTATGGTTTCGATAACTGCGTTGGTAGATGATCCCCCTTTACCGCAAACTTAAGATGCTCCTTGTAGTGAAGACTTGTATGACAAGCACGAAATCGCTTAGGTATGAGTTTACTGACCAGACAGGCAACTTCACACGATATGTATGTATCCTTACTTCTGTGGTCGGGAGAAACAGGCTGTTTTCTGAAGTATCGCAACATGTATAAGACAAGATCTTGGAAAACTATGACAAACCATCTCTGATGACTGTGCCAGCTGTCTAGCACATTTTCATTGATGTCTACGATATGGAAAAAAAGTTAGCAGTTAGGACACATGTCACAGCTTCATTCTGTTATTGTTTTGTATATTAGATTACTGTATAATAGTGCGCAGAGAACGTCAGAGCCAGTCATCGTTCGGACTGATTGACTTATATTCTTGAAAAACTCGGCTACAAATTATTATTCTGCTGTTTAATATATTAATTAAGTATCAATTTTAAAAACATAATATGCTTTCATAATATGTATCGTGCTTGTTTATAACATACTGCCATCGTTATACAATCTGCTTTCCCCATCTTTGATCTGTGTGTAAGAGAGAGAGAGAGAGAGAGAGAGAGAGGAGAGAGAGAGAGATACAGAATGTAGTAAAATGCTTGTAAGTGTTAAGAACGGAATTTGCATTTCCAGTTTTAATTATTAAAACTGCAAGAAAGTCATGGTAGCCGTAGTAATGGTAGGTGAAATAAAGTTAGCACAATGACATATTTGTTACATGAACTTGGTGTAACAACTGTAACGGGGTGATAATGGCATTCATTCTGCCGTTGAGAATTAAGATTAGTTACCATGGCAACAGTCTGTGATATGAGCTTGATATATGTACATCGCGCTGTTGACTGAGAATCACTGGAGTGAGACGAAGAAGTCACTCATGACATTCAGTAACAACAAGAAAGAAACAGAGCGGAAAATTTAGCGGACACAATGGGACGTATGCTATCAGCACTGAACTCGACAAGCTGTGTTAGCAGACCATATTCTCAAGCATAAGCTTCGGTTCAGTATTCTGTATGATCTTTTGTTGGTTTATTTTATAATTAACAGTCCTTTTGAGCTGTATCAATGATCTGAATTCATTGAACAGATGCATCAGATTCGTGTATGTTCGCAGAGGGCAAACATGTCACTATAGTAAATAAAGAGGAGAAAAAAAATTTTTTTTTTTTTACTTTTATGGTAATGTTAATGCGACCTTGAACCTTGTGACAACTGATGCGTCGAGAGTGAGGTACAGTGGTTTCCTATAAATACTGTAGTGGACATAGATATATCGTTCTTCTTAGCATAGCTTTGAGGAATACGCGACATTCGTCAGGATTTTGTGGCAGGAACATCAGAGAATCCATAACATCGAGGATGTACTGACCGCTGTGGCCATGTTATTTCTTTAACATAATCTCCCCCGCCCCAAATGTTTTTATTTTATTTTCTGCGGAGAAGTCTCAGTTTTCCAAAGTTGTTCTGTTTACAATACTGTCTTAGACCCTATCGACAGTAACAAGCGTTGAAACAGTTGAAATGTTTATTGTTCAACTGCAACGCGGGATGGTTTGTTGTGTTTCATGTCTAGTCTACCGTTGCTGGTTTTCAGCCACAGAAAGATACGCATATATTCAAATTAGCAACTCTAGAATAGCAGAAAATAGCTCTAATCAGAAGTTTTACCATTTTCTTGTTTTGTATTTGTAATTCGTTGAATTTTTTTTCTAATTTACAATATTCTCCAAGCTAGCCCCACCCTAACGTCTGGGAGTAGTGAGTTAAGTGAGATAGTAGGAAACTGCATTGGATAGATTTCAGTTTGATTTTTTTTCCATTTCTAACGTAAATCCGAAACAATTCTGAGACTGAGTGTGTAAAATATGTTTGTATGAAATTCGATTTACGAGTATGTATTTTCCTTCTTAGTCACCACAAAACGTTACTTGTGTTTATCGTATTGTGACAAGTGCTTGTTTTTATACACCCACTTTCTTTGTTACTCTTGGAGAACTCTTTACATACCATATGCTATGTACTAGAGTCTAACAAGAACTTTTCAGTATAACTGTCGTCATTGTTGCTCCAACGCTTGTCACTTTCTTGGTGTAAATGTCACTGAGTGCCACCCCAACAACGAAAGAGAGACTGTGGTGGTGGTAGGGGTGGGGAGAAGAGAGAGAGAGAGAGAGAGAGAGAGAATTTTAAAGAAAGATTTGAGGGGACCAACGAAAAAAAAAACCCATACAGGTAAAAGTTTATGCTTCTGAAGAATATAATGTTCTTTTCTTTTAATTTATTTGTTGTATTTTAATTTTGATTGCTTTTGTTGATGAAGTTTATTTTGGGAGACAATTTTCTGACTTCAGATAGGCAGGTGATTTTCTTGCTGAGAATTCTTGTCGTTGGTGATATGAGTGACGGAGAATTGTGACTACTGTATATATTCATGTGCTGTTTCACATTTAGTTGTGTTGTTGATGGTGTTACAGTCTATATCAGAATATTGCCGTTGTCTCCTGCCTAATGAGTTTTAAACAGATAAAAGACGTGTGACTTCGAGAGCGAAAATTATTTTGAAAAAAAATCGTACACGATCACGAAACCAGGATAAAAATATACTTATATTATTTGAAAGTCATAATTGTATAAACTGGCCAGATCAGGAGAGAATTCTTCCAATTCTAGCTTTTATACTGAACTCAATTTTGCGCTGAATGTTAACGTTTTACAGGCCCTGGCAACCGTCGTGTAGGACATGGCGGCTACAGAGATTAGTAACACTAAGGAAATCCGCGACAGGTCACACACAAGCGTTGAATTTAGTACATAAATCCGGTAATTTCAACAACAAAGGTCACATTTTTTTTTAGTTAAGTTTCTTTTGCAGTTCAGTAGTGCCAGTAACACGTAGCTGTTCTAGATATGGCCTGTTATTGTACCTCAGACATGCCTCAAAACCTCGAGTATATTTTAATGTGTGTGTTGTATGTTGTGCCACTGACCCTCCAAACAGCAGTACGGGGGGGGAGGGGGGGGGGTCCTGCAAGGCGCAACAAGGAGTACAAATAAATGGTGACACAGAATGATTTTTGCAGGATTAAATTTTTTATAGAAGCAACAGATGTAAAACAAGGGAAAAAACATAATACTCAAATTAATAATTATATATATTTTTCTAATATATTAGAATTAATATCCGTAATTTATGCCATTGATTACATCTCTTTCCTGTCACCCGGTTTTTTTTAAATTTCATTTTAAAACATTTGACTTGATATAAATATATGTGTGTGTGTGCCCGCGACTTTGGGTCTTTGTGTGTGTATGGATGCATGTGTCGTGCGTGCGTACGTGTGCATGTGCATGTGTATGAGTACGTATATGAACATGCATGTGTGTATGACTGCATCTGTGTTGGCGTATGGATTTGTTGGAATTTTCTTGTCGTTGCCTAGCTCTTATGCTGTAACATTTCCGTGGCTAGATTTATGCGGGTATGAGAGAGAGAGAGAGAGAGAGAGAGAGAAGACTGTGCCAGAGAAAGAGAGAGAGTGAGAGAGAGAATAAATGAGAGAGAGAGAGACGGAGGTTTAAGTGCTGAAAATCCTGATTCACCTACATTATATAATGTACTTTTATTGCTTAACGTCATGTGTGTATGCATATCAGACTGCTCTCTGTTTACACGACCAACTTTTAAGTATAAATTAAACATCTTTAAACAGCAAACTACGTCGCCTTAATTTTTTTTACTCCTTGACTACAAGAAGAATATTCCAGGACCTGCTAATGTCAACTGAAATTGTCTTCAGTATCACTATCATTGTGATAAACACACACACAAAAAAACCAGAAATACAACAAAAGATAGAACGAAAGATAATTATGGGAGAACTACTGACTAAACGCAACATACATGAGAATATATAACATTGTATTTTACCCATGAAACATTTCATTTAAAGACTGGCCGAACCTAACTGCCGAGCTCTCTTGGACTGGGTTATTAAATGGCATAAACTGAACTAGCTGTTGGGACCTTCTCTCATTTCTGCGAATGTTTCAGTTTTCAGTTTATATAGCTTCAGCTTTTTCATCTTTCTAGCTTTCGACTAAATTATTCTTGCATCATTTTATGCTTGAAATTTGAAAAGAACCCCAAGCTGAACATCAAATGTGATGCTCTGTTTTATCTTTATCATTGACACTTAAAAAAAAATTATGTGACATGTCCTTTCCAGAACGTTGTCCCTCTCACAGCCTCCCTGAAAGAATACGGTCTTAAACCAGCGTCTCGAAATGACACATTCAGACTTTCCGTGATGTCCTAAGTCAACCTGCGGTGAGGTCGTCCCTTTTCTCTTTTGCCGGGCACTATGCCTTCTACTATCAACCTCTCCAAGCTGCTGTGTCTCTTGATGTGGCCGAAGTATCTCAGCTTTCTAATTCTGATGGTATTAACGAGTCAGACACCTAATACATTAGTATCTCTTTATTTGATTTTCGTTCTGTCCATGATATTCTAAGTGCCCTTCTGTATCATTTCATTTCAAATGCTGTTTTTCTCTTTTCTGGTGATTTAAGTTTTTTTTTCCGGGGGTTGGGGGGGGGGGGGGGTGTTAATAAGGGGTTTTAATTCAATAATTTCGTATCGGAATAACATTTTGCTGTTTAAACTTTATACTGATTCCTGTTTTATTACTTTATTTCTTGTTACGTTTAACTTTGCTCCAAATTTCACATCAATGGGTGAAACATAAGCAACACTTGTAATTAATCAGATTTCTTGTTGGTCAAAAGTAACGTAGTTTTCTGAAAAAAAAAAGAGGCGAATTGCTTCTTTCTGAATTTTTTCTTTTAAATATGTAAATATTCAGCCTCCAAAAAGTTGAAACCAGCGACAAAATCAGACAGTGAGAGCCAAAATGTCTGTCGCAGAATTGTTAGAAATCACTGAAGCAGAAACGCTACCTCGGCGTATTGTTCTTAGGGACTGGCTGTTCTCTATGTGAGCCTGACAAACAAGATCTATGTCATCCTTGTGGCGACAGACCTTTCTGTGTGCACTGAGGGATTAAGTGAGGTAAATAGCCCTATCCCTTCCTCATCCGCATCGATGCTTGTTTTTAACGTTATCGTTATATGTGTCCTAAACGCAAGTGTTCAATGCACACAGATTAGCTTTGCTGAACTGACTGAGCGCTGCAACGAGCCGAAATTTTCAAGTACAGTCAGATTCAACTATTTCAGTTTTCCAACATGAAAATATATAAATATAAAACAAACAATACCCTACATAGCATTAAAATATAATTATTATTCCAATCTCTAAAACAAACAAGGAAAACAAAACAAAACTCATAGCACTATGATGACAAACACAATATCTGGCAGAATCATTATAGCTGACAGTCTGGTTCGTACTGGCTGTATATTAGGTCACTGCATATGTTTATTCTGTCATCACTGAAGAGTGTTGATAGGACCGTGCAGTAGATGATATTTGTTACAGAATATGAATTTCTTTCTACACTCCCACACCGGCATGGGGAAAGTGAGAAATGGGACCACATATTAAGACTAGTTGAATTATTGAAATATTGATCTACAGTGTAAAAAGATCAATATTCCAAAAGTTTGAGTCTGTCAACCTGTAATTTCATTCTCTCTCCTCCCCTCCCCGTCTCTGAAACCCTAAAATGAGGATTGGAAATTCCTCATTAGTGGAGAACCCCTGTTTTAAATAATTGGTTCTCAAACTGGGATCCGCAGGGCAAGTCTAGACCATGTGGAGAACTAGAAATATGTGAAGGTTTGAAGTGTAACACCTAGTGATGAGAGAGTGTGAGAACACAGCTCCAGGTTTAAGATTGGCGTCCGGATTACGCTGTCTGAAGAAAGGCTGGGAACAACTGCTGCAGCCCTTGATTTGTCATAATATTGACTTTTATCAGTGTTGTGTGTATATATGAATATAAATATTCGCTGACATGCTCAGACACCCACTTTCCCTCCCCTACAGGCTATCTGCTCACTCCTCTTCTTCCGCGCCCCAGCCTACCCCGTGGAGAAACCGATAATACAAACCATCTGGTGCACTGGCTCACGAAAACAACAGCCTGTAATAGCTTAAGTAATAATGATCAGACCAAGCGATAGAAAGAAATAGAACAGACAAATATGTAAACTAGAGATTAGGTGAATGAGGAACTCTATACAGCTGTACATACACAGAGAAATGAGCTATTATAATGTTAAAGGCCTAATTCTTAAGGCACAGAGAAAGGAGAGATTACAATGTTAGAGCTGCGGCATAGAAAAGAGAGATTATAGTGCTGGATTAAGGCAAAATAAGTGAGAATTAGAGTTACGGGATAGATAAGTGAGAGATTAATGTCTAAGGCACGGCATAGAGAAGTGGGGGATTACAGTATTAGAGGTACGGCATAGACAAGTGAGAAATTAAAGTTCAATGAATTACCTCAATGGGAACTACCTGATGCGCTCGGTCAACTGATCATAATGGGGCCTGCTGTAGTACCCACTCCTAGCCCTCGACAAAATTACTGTGAATTTGCCCCCTGTGAACATGATTCCTGTGATTGGTCATTTTGAAACGTCGACTGGATAAAACAATAGTTCACAGTCATTGGAAGATCAAAAGAAGGACAAAAAAGCAAAGAATATAATACGCAATAATGTAGTACAGCCCATAATCGTGGGAAACTAGCAACATGTTATAGATACTAACCTTACTGTCATTTCATTAACTGCTTTTAATAATTATAACGCAATGAGCATGACACAAGATAACGATGGAAACTGCAGACATGGCGTATATTTTTTTTATGAAAATAACATGCAATGTCATGTAATATCATGAGTTTTGTTCAGTAAGCCTTGGAATTTTACCTTCTTAAAACATTCAGTTCCAGTGTGGCTGTATCGAAACTATTAAAAATTAGGGGCCATTAAAATGACTAATGAGAAAAGCTAAAGGCAGGTCAATGAAGAAAAAATATAGTGAAACAAATAAACAGCAACAGAAAAAAAGATTTTAAAAAAGATAATGAACATTCACTTTTTAAAGAAGAAATTGAGAAGAGTGCATATGTACTCGTACTTTCTACTGCCTTGCAGAAAGGGAAGGGTGTGTGTTCCATGTGATCATAGATCACATGGAACACACACCCTTCCCTTTCATATTTGTGAAAGACTGGGGAAACATCTGGTGGGGAGGAGGGGGTGGGCAGAAGGAGGAGGAGGAAGAGGTTGTTTGAAATCTTTAGTGCGACGTAATTTACCTGAAATGTAAAGTATGGCGCAAAATGTGATGAACAGCTAACCTATTTTTGAACGGACAATAACAATTCTATTTACACTATTTTATCAGCGTACCGGAGATTTTATCACTGAAAGATTTTTTTTTAATCAGCTCAGTATTTTAGTCATCCTCCTATTTCTTTTATGTCGGCCAACAGCGTCATTGCAGATAAATAAGAGATTATTCCGTAGTTCCATGGTGCAGAAAGCTAGAAAATTAAACATTGAAATTATTAGTGCTTCGTTAGAGCTACGGTGTATCTTGAGAGGAACCTGACTTGTCCACCAGTTGCGCGGGGGGGGGGGGGGGGGAGCTGGGAAGAGGACTCTCAAAGTCTAGATTAGTCATGAATATTCAGTAAACAGTCAAGCAGTAGCGCATATGATGATCTTGTTATGAGTAAAGACATGCTGACTTTAACAATGTAAACTGAAGAAGTGAAGAGAAAAAGCTGGCGTGAAGGAATGGATTACAAATGAGTATTTACGTTGGAAACATGTCCTACAGTTTCACTGCTGAAGCAGAAACGTTATCAAGAACTCCTATAATTACAGCAGAAAATAAAGAAAATTCTACAGGCAAGTTTCTGCTCCTCATTATTTATCCATTTTATCATACGTAACAGAATGTTTATTCTGTTGCAGAATTTGGGTTGGACACCCGTTTGTTGACCACAGTTCAGCTGTTTAAGTAAGCACGGACTTAGTCATAGCTCCGTATACCGATTCGCTAGTTTCAGTCACGGGGTCTAACTTGGCGGGATAAATGAAAGATGGTTTGGTTCGAGAGTCCTGAAGTAAGTCGACGTGTGATAGCTTTTGTTCTGGAATGTTGTTAGGATTACTTGGTTCGTGATGTAAGTTTTGTGTTTGGTTGTCCTTTTCAGGACAAAATTGCTGCAGAGTCTAACATGTAGTAGTTGTGGTCACTTTGTCCTTTATAGAGCAAAATGTTTGTCGTAGTTAGCTTGTCCTTTTCAGGACAAAGATTGTCTTGAACTTTGTCATGTAGTACTTGTGAGTTGAATGCCCCGTTTTTGGACAATGGTTGAGATTTTAGATTGAAAGATTAGATTGCAGTTTTCTGTATACACGAAGTTAGAATATTTTTCAATGTTGTCTAAGTGTGTATGTCACATGGCGATGATAATCGCCCGGACAGTTTCAGTTTATTTTAATTGCTGATTGTTTACATAAGTTCACACCACGCTCATTTACAACACTCATCACAAATTGAGATTCATCATTAAACTTTTGTTGACCTTTGTAACTGCTGGAATCCTGTGCGTTTGGATTCACGTTGAGTGTGCCAATTGTGCTAGTTTTAGTTGTACTTCTTGTAAACTGGTCATGTTCGTGTACGGATTTGTAGTGGTTGTTTGTCCTGTGTGGCTGTCTTGCTACATGGTGTATATTAATGTAATATCTGTTGTGTCACTTGTGTAGCAGTCAAGTAAATCTGCTTAGTAAATAGTGACGTTATGTAACACAGTGAATAAAGAATACAGATTAATTACTGCAAGTCTCAGTTTCAACACACACACATACGAGTACAGTACAATACAGTGTATGGGCAAGACTTGTACGCATATCCAATAATGAACCAGTTAAAAATGAGTAAGGGTATATCGCAGAAGACTTACCGAAGCAAAACTATTTTCAGTGACCGGCAGATATTGTGACTAGATATCCATTGTGATGTACATAAGGAAAAGAGAGCGAGTAGGGAACGGAGAAAACATTATGTGAATTGATGACATATATATGAAGAGATGAAGCAATAGTTACTAAAATTACATTCGTTATTGGTCAGCTTAAGTATGCAGTGGCCTGTCCGTAGTAGAAAGAGGATGGTCTGTGGTCTGCCGATGTCTTTGTAGTTGGTGTATTGCAGCCATGCATCTGGTTCGTTGTTGCATTTCATCATAATGCTCATTACATGTATAACTATTAAGTCATTAAAAAATATTTTTGTGTTTGTTTTAGTCTTTAGCGCACATGTCTTCGCGTTATTTGCTGTTCTGTTGTTTCAAGTAAATATCTATCGTTTAAAAAGACATTTTTTCTTGCTTTTATATTCACAAAATGAGAAACAAGTTCAGTACAGTCTAACGTTTGACAGATTTCATGTTCAAATGAAATCATTACTTCCCTATTTTAAGGTGTGTTTTGTATGCGTATGTGTGTGTATGTGTGGTTGGGAGGGGGCGGAAGTAGTGAATGAAAACAGAATGACTAATATGATAAATTGGGGTGGATGGGGGCCTTGTGTGTGTGTAACAATAATAATTAATATTACCAAACATTATATCACTTTTAGGTCATGATAATTTAGAGAAGACCGTTTTGGAAGGGTACATAATGGGAAAAAGAAAAGAGGAAGACTAAGGTGAAGATGGCTGCAAGACATCGTTGATAATCTGCAAATGGACGCATCAACAGCAAGCCATCTTGCTTACAACTGAGAGGCCTACAGGATAACTGTTATGGAGGCAAATTTCCGCAAGGGACACGCAAATGACTGACTGGTATCACTTTTAAAAATTATTAATTAAGTTTAATGATGATTTCAGAAGCTTTCAAGGAAATCGTGGGAAAAAATAGCCATTTTAATATAAACAGTATTTTACTTTCGTAATTTATAATTTTATGTCATGTTTCTTGTTTTCCATATTTTGTGGTCCTTGGTGTCTGCAGTCAATTAAAAAGCTCACGTTTCTCGTGCTTTTCGGTTAATTCCTTGAGATTTGTTTTTCTCTCAGCCTTCCTCAACTTCTTTTTTTCTCCTGAGTTTTACAGTGTTTGCCAGGTTCTCTAATTTCTGCCTTCTAATGACATTTCAGTGATTATCACGTTCTATAATGTCTGTCTTTTCATAATACGTCCAAGGAATTTTGAGTGTTTGTCGTATAATTTTATCTTACTTTGCATTCTTTACCAGATCTGTGAATCCACTGTTCCATTCACACACAGACAGCTGGATGATGCAGAGTAATCTTCTATGCCTTATATTGCATATTTTTCCATTTTCAGAGTAGAGATAGTGAGAGGCATATGGTGAAGTTTTTTTAAAAAAAATATGAGATGGAGTGACTAAAGAGGCAATGAGATGGACACATGGAAGTGTAAAACAGACTATAGCAAAGTGATATTTGGGGCGTTGGGAAGGTCTAGTGAACGAAATAAGAGCCCCAGGGGACAGAATCATTTGATCAGAAACATTATTTTGTGGCATCTAGGAATGCTGTCTGAGAGGCAAGGGGACAAAAGATTTGAGAACCACTGACCTACTTGACTGAGAACTTTTCCCTGAGATGACAAGCTTCAGTAACTCGACAAGCTTCAGTAACTCCAGCAGAAGAGAATTAGGTACCTATTTTATAGCTAAGCTAACCAGGACAGTAAAGAATCTGCAATCAACTGCACTGACTAACAAGGCTGTTCATTATCGACTGTAGTAATCCTGCTCTCAAAGTCACGATAAAGAAAGGGCAATGTGAAGTATAGTCTAGTGGAATCTTCAATCATCATCATTATCATTGCAGGTCATCGTCGTCATTGTCGTAATCACCATTAAGTAAAGTAAAGATAGTCCCATAGCAAATGCCGTAGGGGGTGAAGCGTTAGAGACCTCATTATGCTGGGTCATCAGCGTATGAGGTAGGGTGACCAGTTCCTTTCCTCGCTGCCTTTACTTCCCAGATTTTCTCTGGTACCCATTTTACGAGGCTGGGTCGACCTCGGGGCCGTGTGGTCGGAGAAAAGGTCCCGCTCAGCTGGGGATTCGAACCCTCGACCATTTGGTTGCTAGACGAGTGCTCTAACCACTACGCTAGCCGGTCCCCAATCACCATTACCATCAAGATAAAGATGTTGTTTAGAACTGCTAGATGTTGCAAAAACTGGCGAAAAACATTTGAAAGATTACTGCGATTCATTGAAGTGAAATTTCGTTTTGCAGTTGTTATAATTTATCTTTAGATATTTCGACTTTAAAATGTAGAAATTCTCCTTCTTCTTCTTTTTTTTCAGCTGGAGTCTGTTTACATCTTCACACAGTTTTTCTTGGACTGATATAGGTGTTGGTTACATTTGTTTTCTCTGTTCCTCGTATGCTGCGTATTCTTGTAGAGTATGTTCCTTATACCACACTTGCATATTTCAGTCTGATCGATCTTTGGCTTGTTGAATAGTCAGTTCAATGCTTTTCAATATTTTTTCAATGTGTTTTTTTTCTACGAACTCCCGCTGTGAAATTGAATAGGTAGTCATATTAATTTTTATGAGAATATCATATTTCCATGTACAAATAGTCCTGTGTAGCGAGCACTTTTGTGTACCGCAGATTGAAGCAAACATTATACCATTTCAGGAACAGTTTCTACTAATGTGTTAGGTACCCATTTTTACCCCTGAACTGGTAGTGTGAGTCACTGTCGACCGTACTACACCCGAGATCGCCGTAATGGCTGATCTTGTATCTTTCATCCTGTCCAGGGTATCACATTAAATGATCCATACTATTATCAAAAAGTAAGAGAACACAGTTTTGTAGGATTAGACCTCGAATAAATCGTAGACAAAGCACTTTAGTGAGATATATACATATACAGTATATAAATTCATACTATTATAAATACGCTACACTATTGGCGATCACGAAATTACCTAAAAGGAGTGCAAAAGAAAAAAAAGGGAGTACATTTTCCATTAGTTCTTTATGTACAGGGTCAGTCAGTCATTTGCATGTCCCTTGCGGAACTGCCTCCCTAACAGCTCTCCTGTAGGCCTCTAGGTTGTAAGCAAGATGACCTGCTGCTGATGCATCCATTTGCAGATTATCAACAACTGTACTGGGACTAAGAATATATCGAGTTTTCTGATGAAACACGTCTTGTTGGGCATTAAATTGACCCGTATAAATGTATGCGCTGACGAAATCAACCTAAAACTCACTGAAGCATAATTAGACCTTGACCTTGTATTTGAACCCTGACCTTGTGAATGTGTTAACCAGCTGGAGACATTTCTGTGACCAATGAAATCTCGCCTTTTTTCAATCTCGACCAATGACAAGATGTCAACATGTTATGGTGTTGCCTATAAATTGGGATGCGAACGCTATATCGGTCTCTGCGCACAGAAACTGTTGGGGTTGTAGAAAAGAGTGGGTTATTTGTTGATCTGTGATAACTTTACAATGGGCGACATTAGAGAAGAAGTAAAGCCTAAACGTGTCATTAATTTTTCTCCAGGACCAGCGAAATTACCAGAATCGGTAAGCACTCTCTCACCATTTACTGTCTTGTTCTCCGTCACTCCACAGCTAGAACTGCCAGCAGTGAAGAAAATACAGTAATCGGTAGCAGTCGACTGCAACAAGATTTAACGGTGTACACGATAAATAGCGTATAAGTATACAACTAAAGCACTGCAGTAAAGCTGTGATATCAAAATGTATAAAGTAGGAGCAGCTTTATTATTTAACGAATACAAAGTCATGACGTTCCCGCGTGAGCCTTAATCAAATTAGTACAGGACGAAGAATTAGAGAGAGGAGATAAAGTATAGGTGTACTGGAAGAACAAAAGAGAGTTAAGACGTACAAAAGCGTTTGTTTACAGAAATATAATTAGAACAAAACTTATCTGAATGTTCTAATTATATTTCTTGATTATTTTTTTTCATTTGTTCTTATTTCATTAACATAGTTTTATGTGATCCTGTACTTTGTCTCCTCTCTTTGATTCTTCTACTAAGTTATTTTCACTGCGACTTTGTATTCGTTAAATAATAAAGCTGTTCCTACTTTTTTCCTAGTTTATACATTTTAATAGTGTACGTGGCTCCTGCGCCATGTTAGCAGATTATGTGATCAAATATATGTGAAACAGATGCAATCCCTTGATGAGATTGAAAAACTCACAGAGGACAGGACATCTTGGCGAACTACCATGCGGGCCCTATGTGACGTTTAACAGCACAGGAAGGATGTAAGATAGATGCAAACAGTCTTTTCCTGCCACATATCGCTGCCAGTCAGAAATGCATGGAAAAATCAAATTTAGTAGAGATAGAAATATATATATATATATGACTTTTCATTTACAGATCGTCAGTGATGTCTTGCAGCCATATTCGCCTTGGTCTTCCTCTCTTTTTCCTCATTATGTACCCTTCCAAGACGATCTTATCATGATGTTTAATGTGTCCAAAATACTTCTGTTTCTCTCTTTAATCCTCTTTGCTAGCCAGCCTTCTTCAGTATCAAGTTCTTGTATGGATATATTTGTTCTTTTTTGTGTCCATATTTGAAGAACTCTTCTGTAGCATTTACATTCAAAGGCATTTGTGTGTTTCTCAGCTGTTTTGTTAAGTGTCCAGGTCTCACAGGCATAGTTTGTGATGGGAAAGATGTATGCTCTTAAAAATCTTATTTTTGTAGTTCTGTCTGTTCCTCTCCACAGATTCTTTAGTTGTTTTACTTTCTGAAGAGCGATAGATGTCCTCCTTTTAATTTCTCTCATTGTATCTCTATTATTAGTTAGTAGTGATCCAAGATGTTCAAAACTCTCCACTTCTTCCAATTTTTCCTTATTGATACATATTTGAGCTGCCTTGTTTGTTTTGTCAGTTGTCATCAATTTAGTTTTCTTTGCATTAAGATAGAGGTTTTGCTCTTCGCTGTTCTTGCCGACTGACTATACTCATGATTAATAAAACAGAAATGCGATATAGTTCATTTTGTGTTAAAATATTCACAAGTGATAATTATATAAATACTTAACTCTATCCTATCATGGGTAGAAGTCATTTATATTCAGCATGAAGGAAACAGCAGTATGCAGAAATGACAAAAGTTATCCATTAATTTTTTTTTGGCTCATTTAGCAACATACGAATGCCAGTTAATTGTGAGCAACAATAAAGATAGAGAGACAAGATGTCATGAAAGAAAATCACAGTAGAGCTGATGGAAAATGTTTTAAGTAAAAGCTAACAGATTCATAGAGAAGCAAGTTCCCTAGCTTTTAGCATGACATATGCACAGCAGAACTGACAGCTGTTACTTGTGAACTTTGTCCTAGGTCAGAAATTCTGCAGTCTGATAGATAAGCTCTGGTAGAGAGGTGACAAACTATATGTGATGCCTCACACTTTCTGTTTTATTTCTTCAGATTAATGAATAGGTCATTCATTGTGAACCGTATCCTAGTTCTTGTGGTCTGTGGATTAAAAAAAAAAAAAAAACCGGACTGGTGGATAGAACTGAATTTCAGGGTAAAATAGGAAAGATGGTAGTGAAATAGACAGTGCTGATATCTTGGGGCTTGAAGCAGCATTTAAAATTCTCGATAGAAGCTTTTAATTTTGTAGGTTATCAAGCTCTTTGTTGTTTTGACCTTGGGAAAAGCTGATTGTATTTTTTGATGCTTATTTTGATTGTAACTTGGAAAAGAGTCGTGTGTTTTTTAACCAGTTTCCATAAGAAGGCCAAAGTATGAGATAACATTACAGCTGTTGGCCTGTGGCATTGACCTGCCTTATAAATTGGGCTAATTACAGGCACCATATGCAGACAAGTTGCTAGCCTTATGTAATTATATGGAAAATTGTCAGAATTTTAAAAATGCCATTTCTTATTGCTTTGAGGGCCTTAGAGTAGTAAAGTGTATGATTTTGTTTGTATGCCATGGCGGCCAGAGATTGAGCATAATTAAAAAAAAATTTTTCAAGTGCAGAGAAAATTAATGTGCTAATGGGGTGTACATGTACCAGATGTTGGTGCATTATAGTGTTTGAGTGACTGTCATGGTTTTACAAGAACTGATCATGTTCATATTGTTTGTTTAAAATGTTTGATTGAACTCACAGATCTGTTACTATGGGTTTTTCATTCCCTTACTGTTCATGTGAGGAAAAATAAGTAAAATCTGATAAGTAAAATGGTTTGTTTGTCAATCATTTGTTGGTTGGACTGGATTGTAGCCTCCACTTCCTTACACAGTAGAGTAAGAGGTTGCTTAGTAGACTGAGCTTCTGTATGTAACCATAAAAACTGCTCCTCCCCCCCCCCCCCCCCCCCTCAAAAAAAAACCCACAATTCACTCCAGTTACACCACTGCCCATAATTGGGTATCAGTTTTTATTTTCTTCTTGGAGACGAGACTGCTTAGTTTAAACATAATGCAGCAGAAACTCTACGACAGTGTGCATGAATTATGAATTTTATGAATTATTATGTAGGCAGTTATATTAAGACTTTTCCCCAAAGGTAGCAGGTAATTATATTGTTTCTACTGACAATGTTTATTCTCCCGACTTTAATAAATAATTTTTAAAAAATTTATTAGTAAAGTCTCTTGATGATCTTGGAACAGGTGAAACATGTCAAAGTCACAGTGGGAAAGTTTCATTCAGAATCTTAACACAGCATGTCTGCATTCAGGACTAAATAAAGATGGTGTGATAATCTCTACAAACAAAATTAGTAAACAGTATGCAAGCCAAAGGGTATAAGAGTAGATTATATACATGGCTGTTGTTTATTAGGGAACAGATCAATAAAGTTGGTTGTATAGATGACATGTGCAGGCAGCGTTGCCATATTAAAATGTTGCTTTTAATAACTTGAATTCACAAATGAGACTCAAAAGAAATAAAGTTAAATTCTGACCTTTGGGAGAGAAGATGCTGGAGATATTCATGCAATTCTTTATTTGGATAGAGTAGTTTCTTGGCAAGAAAAATATGAACATTCTTTGTTGTCTAAAGTTTTGAGCAAATGAAGTCACAGAAAAAGCCAGAATATGACAGAGAAAATAAAGAAGAAGAACAAATGTTATTTTTTGAAATCTTAAGACTGCCTACTATTGGTTGCTCAAGACTTTTGGAAAGTAATGCAAACTTTGAATGAAAATTACATGGAATTTATTTTCTGCATTTCATAGGTCCTGGCACATGCACAGAAGGAGCTCCTGAATCATCAGGATACAGGAATCAGTGTTATGGGTAAGCCAGTTTTGTACTTGACTGTTTCACTCTAGAATTAATTTCCATGCTGTGCCAGAACAAATTTTGACAGAAAGAAACTGACACTATAATTTTAAAATATGGGTTGGTTTATAAATGTGCTACTTTTCGTTTATTTAGCTTTGCCTAAATATCAGTTTGAGCATTGATTTACTTAGGTGTGCGTGACCTGCCAACACTGCCGGTGTTGTTTTGCAGTGAAAGATTGTCTGTCATAAATTAAATTAAGTTTTGTAAAATCTTAACATTAAAAAAAATCTGCTTGTCTGTAGTAGATGAGATTTGGGAACTGTACAAAAAGATAGTGATGATGGACAAAGCTTGAAATGGACTAAGATAACTGACCCACAATAGGCCACCAATGATAAAACTTTATGCCATATGCTCCAGATCAATGTGTCCTCCGAGGTGTGGGGTGTTATGAGCAAAAATTTTAATTTGTGAGCCAAAAGATCTACTAACATTAAACTTGTGCATGAAACAATAACAAATTTCATTGTTATATCACATGTTTGTGTCCTGAATCTGCCTGCTAAAACTAAAAATATTGTGTGTAAGAGGATGCTTGCACAGCTTAGCTCATAGGATGCCACAGGCATGTGTTCCGTTTGTGCCAAATGAAATGCATGCATATTGTGATATTTTTTTTGGTTATTGTTGAAAAAGTGAATGTAAAAAAATTATTTCCACATTAAAAGTATACTTATTATGCATCAAAATAACTGTGAATGTATGAAGATTCCATAAATGCAGTTTTTTTTTTTTTAGGAAATAAAGAAGTGGTGTGAAAATAGAACATTTTTAGCACCAACCAAAAAAACATGATCGGCGATGTCTAGATCTATACGATCTCGTCTTGTGATGATATGTGACATGCTTACAAAAATAATGTCTGAAATAACATTCTAACTACTTCACCAGTTTATCTAATAGGTCTATATCTACTTCACATTCAAGAACATTTGTCTGGCCATAGGGCATGTCCGCATGCCTACCTAAGTCACAAAAAAATTGAAAATTCATTCGAACTTCGAATTTCACACTTGTTGCTAACCATGCTCCAAAGAGGACAAAGAAGGGTCACTGCACATGTGCAAAGAAAACGTTTTACAATCAAAATTTACACCGGTTTTTAACTCTTTCCACCCGGGAAAAAAAATGCGGACGTTACCGGCGTACGGGCGGACGTTATATTATTGAGCGGGTGTTGCGATAATTTTTGGGTCCCTCTCTAAAATTAATTTTAACAATCTAATTCAGGGTTCAACATAAATGTATCATATATCAAAATAAGCAGAAATGAATGAGGATTTCATAAATGTAGTTATTTGTCAAAGAAAGAGAACTGTTGAGAAAAAATTGAAAAGTTTGTGAGCAAAAAAAAAAAAAAATTATTTAGGACTGAGAAAAAAAAAAAAGTATGTTCAACTTACCCTCAATCTGAATATATTCCAACTGAATATAAATCCAACTTTGGCACATTTTGTTGTGAACTCCAAATGAATCACATCTAATATACACTATATCTCTTTTCAGCCCAAAAAACAGTTATGACACACAAATAAAATTGTCTTCTACTTACCATTACAGCTGTAAATATCCAATTGAAAAACACAATATGAAGATAAATGGAATTCCTCACATGAAGTGTAAAAACTGTGAACAAATTTGCAGACTTACAAACAAACAAAAACACAAACACAACAGAAAACAATGTGAACTCATTTTGCGCAACCCTTGTGCATGTCAGTTGTGAAAATTTGGATGGCCCTGAAAAGGGCCGTTATAGAGCTGCTGTCGGCTGAGGTGAAGGCTCCTCTTTCCTGAGCAATTGCCAGTCTTGAAAATTTGGATGGCCCTGAAAAGGGCTGTTATAGAGCTGCTGTCGGCTGAGGTGAATGCTTGTATAAAACTGTCAGTATGTGATCTGTCAACAGTATATTTACATGATAAAAAAGTATAAAAAAATTAATTTTGCTGTCAATATATACAACACAGGTACAAAAACACTAGTCTTTTGCTGTCTTCAGTCAAGAAATCAGTCACCTACAGAGTAAAAATGGTCAGGTTAGACAGAGATGTAAAGGGTGGCTCAGACAGTAAATGTAGAAAGCACAGGCAAATGAAGTATTTGTGCTAGACTGCAGTGGTATCATGCTCGATGTGACGTATGATACGCCCGGAAACAATTCTTTGGACACAGATGAGGTTCGTCCGAGCACATAGTGCAGTAGTAATAGGTACGGACTTTCGTGTTTGGCCTCGAACAGTATAAACACCGTTTACGGAAATCTTTCATGTCAATCAGATGAACACTTTGGTAGCGTTCTGAGATAAGGGGATGTGCTGCTGCTCCCGTTTGCCTGGGAGCAGGCATACTAACTTCTGCGATGAAGCTGCTGTCTGCCAAGGATACCAAACCTTCAGTAAGCTGGTCCTTGAAGAAGACCAGAGATTTGTTACTCCTGCCAGGGTTCTCTGAAAGCAAATATAAAGTGTGAACATTCACCTGTGTTATTTCCAAAATCCAGTTGAATATTTTCTTCCACCACTTTATTGTCTTTCTAGAATGCATGCCATAGTATGAAACCTTTTGGTCAGCTCTGTCACATCCATTCATACACATGTTATATGTGTGAATGATCTCTGGTTTCTGGACCTCTCGCTGTCCTTCGATAAGAGGAATAGTGACAGCTTTTCCATGTGTTGTAACCACATGAACAGGCTTTGACTTTTTGTTTGTCCAGGAAACACAGAGAATCTTACCATCATCTCTGACATGGTAAACAGGCTTGTTTTCCTCAAGTGTCTGAGTTTTCAGCTGCGGAGGAAAGCCCTTACGACAGATATTCAAGGTCCCAGTGTAATTGTGACCTTTTGACAGCAGATAATCAACCAGAGGAAGACTGGTATAAAACCTGTCTGCAAATATATGATGAGAAGCCTTCACTGGCTGCAAAAGTGTCTGAAAAACTTTCACAGCATGACTTGGACTGTCAGCAATGGCAGTGTCATAGGAGGTTTGCTTCCCAAAATATATCACCAGGTTGAACACATAACCTGTGATGGAGTCACAAAGGCCAAACGTCTTGATGTTATATTTGGCTGGCTTGCTAGCGTTATATTGTTTGTGACACCAGCGTCCCTTGTAGCCAGTTACCATTTCATCAATACTTACGTCTCTGAAAGGGTAAAAGGCTGCCTGAAAAGATGCGACCAGCTGATTGACAAAAGGTTCAATTTTGGCTTTACCTTTACTATCAGCTTCACCGACATGCAGCATGGTGCTGTATATCATTAGAAACCTATCCCTACTAAACATCTGCCTAAAAAATGGTGACTGCAGATGGCCTGTGGTGATCCAATAATCACTGAGTTTTGGTTTAGGTTGCATGCTCATGGAAATGATAGTGGCCATGAACTTATACATTTCATGGCGGCCAATAGGTGTCCATCCAGAATCATTACTACCATCACCTGCTTGGCTAAGTTTCATAACAGCATAAGCATTTATGCTGGCTATGAGACTGTCCAAAATATCTATTGTAAATAGTGCAAAGAAAAACCCCAGTGGTGTCCGCTCACGGCCAACATCTAACAGAATACCACTGCCAGGATCACTGCTGCTAGGAGTTCCTAGCTCTTCATTCACCTGTGCTTCTCTCCAGTTAGATACTGAATTGTTATTTTCTCTCTGAGCCACAGAAACAATAGTTCTAGGTCGTTTCACAGGTGGATGACGTATCCTATTGCTCGGTCCAGCTAAAGAACTAGAACTAGTCGTAGGGCCATTGTCAGAGTCACTTTCACTATGCCTGTCACCGTCACTATAGGCAGATAAACTAACTACAGGTTCATCCACGTGAGAAATTGATTCAGTTATGGTCTTTCCGTTACCTATACATTTAAATAAATTCAAAGCTGCCTTTGCACTGTTTCTAACAGGCCTACCACTACCTGAATAACATGCAGTCACATTTGTCGCGTCGGTCGGTGAGTTCATTTTTTGAGTCAGTCTCGAAAATGTCGCTGAAAAACACAAATTCTTCACAATATTTAACAAACTCCTTTTTGAACGGCGTGCCCGGAAGTAAAGGAAGATTCTGGCATGCGCAGATAGTCGTTAACTAAAAGGTTAATTTCACATGTGAACGAAACAAAACGAACATGGCCCCTGTGGGGTCCAGGCGGGTGGAAAGAGTTAATGAAACAAAACATGGGTCGCATGTGCGACTCCTGACAGTGTTTGCCAGAAGAGTTGCAAATGTGACATGAGGCAACCGAACATTTAGAAGGAACATTGCTCCATAAACAGTGCAGGAAGAATGGAAGAATTCTCAGAACTGTCATGTGGCATTTCTGATCCTTTTGTTGTTACTTATAACGTCATCATACTTTGGGTGTTTATGCTTACAGTATGCTTATGTATCTTATGACCTTGGTGAGATACAGGCAGTCGTGCACATCTCTTTCATCTAGTCTTTCTGATAATTTTAAGACGTGTCTGAATGGTCAGTATTCATATGTGCTTGAATTTGTGCTTTGGCTTTTTCTGGGGTTTCTACCAGCTTTGTTTTTATTATTAGTGTTTTTTTTTTCTCTTGCATATTTGCTTTGTGCACACAAAAAAAACCAAAACTTTTAACACCCACTGAACATAGTAATTCCAGTTAAAGTTTTTAAATTGTACTTTTTTTCTTTCTGCTTGACAGAAATGAGCCACAGATCATCTGAATTCAGCAGAATTTTAAACAATGCAGAGAAAAGCCTCAGAGATTTAATGTAAGCTTTCTTCATGTGCATGTTAGTTTCGACTGTCAGATAGAACTTTTACAGATCTTTCTCATGTATGTATGCTATAGTTGTTAGATGTGAGTTTTAAGAGATCGTTGTCATGTGTGTATGCCAAGGTTTTTTTTAGATTTAAAATTTAGTTTTCTCTTACATGTGTGTATACCATGGTTGGCAGATGTTAGTTTTACAAATATCTCTCAGGGGTGAAGATATTGTCCCTTTTGACGATTGGTAAACCAAAGCTGACATGCTGGCATCATGGTTGGTTAACCATAAGTCTCTGTCCCACTCTCCCAGTAATAGGCCTAGCCTGGCTAACAGGGCAGGGATTGCCATAGTCCTCATGGTGGTGGAGTCTGCTAAAGAAGTATTGCACGCCCCCTGCTTTTTTAGTTGCACCCTTAGACTGAAAAAATTAGTTGCCATAACCTGCTTCCATGCTAATACAATGCTGAGCCACGACAGTTTCACAGCATCAGTTTCAAAGATTATCCAGATATCTTCCAGGGAGATAGAAGATGAGACAAGGCAAATATCTCTCTAACTTAAATAAGCACATAATAATGAACAGTTTCTATGATAATGATGTATAAATCAATCAGTAGTAGCAGAGACTCAAATGGTGATATTTTCTGTGTTATGATAATCTTTTCAGTGACAAAGGTATACCACAAATAACTAATTTTATAGTAAGAAGTGGCGTGTAAAGTGCTGTTAATGGTATTATTTTATGTCATGACATTTTTATATATGACTCTGAGGTATTTTTATTGCCTTCTTTAAAAAAAAAAACAAAACAGAAAACTAAGTTGTGCTCTGTGCTTTCCAGAAATATCCCAGACAACTACAAGATCTTGTTTCTACAAGGTGGTGGCTCAGGCCAGTTTTCAGCAGTTCCCCTGAACCTGATATCCTTGAAACCTGGTAAGTGGTTTTTTAGTCTTTCATTAGATGCTTATTATTAGATGCTTATTATTGGGTTTTTAGAATTATTAGATATTTATCACTGAGTTGTAGATATTTATCACTTGATGTTTAGAATTATTAGGTATTTATCATTGAATTGTCTATAGAACCATTACATATTTATCAGTGAGGTATGTGTAATTTTATATAGGCCAAGCAAAGACTGCATTTCAGAGAATGAGAAACATTAGCTAACACATCGTTATCAATGAATGTTAGAAAACGAGTCCTAAAATGCTATATTGAACCTATCTTGTTATATGGAAGTGAATCATGGACAATAGGCAAGTCTGCACAAAAATCATTGGAAGCAGCAGAAATGTGGTTTATTAGAAGAATGTTGTGAATCCCCTGGACAGCAAAAATAACTAATGAAGAATGTATGAGAAGAGCTGGAGAGACAAAAAACCTTGTCAGAAAGATAAGAGAGAGACAATGTACTTTCATAGGACATGCAGTGAGAAGAGGGGCATTGAAAATATTATAACAACAGGAAAAATAGAAGGCAGAAGATCAAGAGGAAGACCAAGAGAAATGATACTGGACAGTCTGACGGGATGGTGTGAGAGGAGATCACCAACTGAACTGATGGCCTGCATGAAGGATCGGGTACTCTGGAGAAGCATAATAGCCAACGCCAGTCGGCACGGCACCTGATGATGATGTGTAATTGTTAAATATTTATCATTGAGATGTTAAGAATATATATAAAAAAAATTCAAATTCTAAATAGCTTAGTTTGTCTGGTGAGAAGTGCTTGATGGAAAAAAAAAATCACCAGAGTAGGCAATGTTGTGTAGTTTTTTAATGAAATGATGAACGAGCTAACCAACTCTGTCATCTACAGGACATTCAGCTGATTACATTGTCACAGGCAGCTGGTCAGCCAAAGCTGCACAAGAAGCAGAGAAATATGGAACAGTGAACCTTGTGGTACCCAAGAAGAAGAAGTATATATGTACGTTGATAATTTACACATAACTAAAATAGTAAAAGTAAAGGTAATCTGGTTGCACCTTGGAGACACATATGGTGCCAGTGCCCATATTTTCCATGACTTGTCAGCACACTATGTATAATATGACCAATTATTTGCAGATATCTAACTTTAGTATGGCAGTGTAATATGTAATGATGGCATAGTTAAATACCATTGATAAATTTTACTCTAAAAAATTGTCACAATCTGTCTTTTACTTTCAGGGAATGTCATATTTTGATAAGTTTATCTCTCAAGAAATGTCAGGTTCTGATAATTTTTAATTTCAGGGACTGTCACTGTCTGATAAGTTTTACGTCGGGGACTGTCACTATCTGATAAGTTTTACTATCAAGTACTGTCACTGTATGATAAGTTTTACTGTCAAGTACTGTCACTATCTGATAAGTTTTACTGTCAAGGACTCTCTCTGTCTGATAAGTTTTCTCTTGAAGATTGAAAGTTTAAAATAACAGACATAATCATGACTGGATAAAACATCTCAGTCAGTGAAAAGTCACTATTTAAAATCAGTAATTTTTTTTACTTTTATTTATTCGTACCTGAATTTTGGAGCTTATGTGTGGCATAAACCGTGAAATTCCAATTTCAGGAGATACTCTCATAAATGTTTTCTGAAATGGCAAATTTGTTTTGTTTTAGGGAAGTAGCAACACACAAAAAAATAATTGAATATTTCCACCCAAACCTGCCACTTGTTGTGACAGGATGTTTCATTGCTGACCATATGAATGACAGAGGAGCAAAGAGAGTCTTATAATTCTGTCTTGTACATTTCCTGCCTTTGTCTTCTGTAAAAGATGTTTTTAAAATCTTGTTCATCATTTTTTCATTCACACATTTAATCATATGGTGGTGAGAAACAGCAAAGACACTGTCTGATTTGGCAGTCAGCCTCAGGGATGGAGAACCATAGCTGGCTAGAACACTGTTCCACCTCTCATGTACCCCTTGTAACAGGCCTAGCATGGCTAACAGGGCAGGGATTACCATAGTCCCCATGGTGGTGGAGTCAGCCAAAGAAGCAGCCCACATCCTTGCTTGTTTAGCTCCACTCCGAGGCTGAAAAACTAGCTGCCATAACTCAGTCCCAAGCTGTCTCAACATCCTCCTCATATTGGCTGCAAAGAACACCAGCTTGTAGTACAAGGGAGATGTGCACTCGTGCTATGGTATGTTTAATAAAGCAGACGTGTGGAAAAAGGGTCTGACTACGCATTCAGTGTTTCACATTGATCCTCTTCATGTAACTGTTTAGTGTGTTGTTAGAAACTCACGTTGTGTTAGAAAACTTTGCAGTGTATTGTTGAAAAATGTTGCATTGTTAGTAAAATTTGCCAGTGCACTGCTGAAAAATACAGAGTATATCAGAAATTTTTGCAGCACATTGTTTTGCTGCATGTTAGAAAATGTCACAGTGTGCTAGAGAATTTTGTAGCATGTTGTTGGAAGATGTCACAGTGTGCTAGAGAATTTTGTAGTACGTTGTTGGAAGATGTCACAGTGTTAGAAAATGCATATTTAATTTGCTTGCTTGCAAATAAATGTCTTGATTTTTATTTCAACAGCAATAGAAGACCAGTCAACATGGAAGTTGAACCCAGAAGCTTCCTATGTATATTACTGTGCTAATGAAACAATCCATGGTAAGTTTGGTTTGAACATAGCCTCTCCTAACATTGTCTTCTCAGATTTGCTCACGCTGTTTCTGAATAGTGCTGGTAATCATGCACAGACATTTGCTTCTGTAATTGAACTTTTTTGTTTTTTTTTTTTTTCTTTTGAAATTTTCCAGTTTTTGTAGATTTTCATTAGCTCTCTCCCTGCTGCAGGCGAAAACACGGACGTTTTGTTTCCACAGAATTTTATGCACGGGTGTTGTGATATTTATATGGTATAGTTGGAAAAGTGAATGTAACAAAATATTTCCATGTTAAAACTGTACTTATTATACATCAGAATAAATAAATGTATGAAGATTCCATGAATGGAGAGGTTTTTTTTTTAGGAAAACTATACTTATTATACATCAAAATAACTATAAATGTATGAAGATTCAATAAATGCAAAAGATTTTTTTAGGAAAAGAGAAACAGTGTGGAGTACATTTTTAGCAAAAAGTTTTTTTTTATTATTGACAAATAAAAGTGTGTTCTACTTACCATCAGTGCTATGTATATCCTTTTGTGATGATATGTGGAATTCCTCACAAAAATATTTCTTTTTCCAAAAGTTTCAACAACTTTCGATGAATATTGCACAGATAGTGCAGCATGCTGGCACACAAAATAATTTGTTCTGGAGCAACATCACTTATTGAAGGATGACTGTAACCATCACGGTCACTTTCTGAATCATTGTCCACATGCACCTCATCAGAACTGGAATGGTTGAAAGCATTCTTCTTAAAAGATGTCTGAAATAACTTTCTAGCTACTTATGCAGTTCGTCTAATAGGTCTAGAACTACTTGGGGTACCTTATGTACAAAAAGGTGAAAATATTCCACAGAAATTTGAAAAAAAAAACAATGACTGGCTACCCACGCTATAAACGGAAGAGGAAGGGTCAATTGACGTGAGGACTAAATGTTTACAATAAAAATTTGTACAGGTTTTTAAATGAAACAAAGCATCCAACAGTATGTTGCTACTTCGCAGGGAACGAGTAAACCGGAAGCCGCTTTATATTAACAAACAGCATGGAAAGAGTTAATATCATGTCTGCAGAAGCTTATTTTTTTGTTGTTGGTTTTCATTGTGAATTAGTTTGCAGTTTTTCTCAGAATGTAACATATTTAGCATCCAACAAACTTAGGCATCATACTCCATGAGAGTATTTTTAGGCTGTGGAAGGCATCATTCTCCATGAGAATCTTTTTAGGCAGTGAAAAGCATCATACTCCATGAGAGTCTTTTTCAATAGATATTCTTGTTGTGCAGCCAGACAAAAACAAGTGAAAAAATGAGAATGGAATGAGCCAGTCTGTGTCTACTTGCAGGTGTGGAATTTAACTTTGTACCCCAGACCAATGGTGTTCCACTTGTTTGTGATATGTCATCCAACTTCCTGTCTAGACACATCGATGTTACCAAGGTTAGCATACATGTAATGTCCGATTTTCTGAAGCTGTGCCTAATGTTACAAATGAAAGAACTATCTTTGTATATGCACATGGTTTAACCTTGAGACTTGTGGCAATATAAACATATTTTTCTTTTATTAATCCTTGTTAATACTTTCACTGAATGAATGTTAGCAAAATTTCACAGAACTGTTCACCATGCAGTTTGAAAAAAAAAAATTGCTTCATTTGTCTTACCCTTGCTGTTTATTATTAGTTCTAAATTTGTTTATGATTGCTTCATATAAGTTTGTTGTTAATGTTTCTGTAGAAGTTTGACTTGATCTGGCCTGAACAGTAGTTTAATAATAAGCATCTGTGGCTTTTGGCTGTTTTTTCCGTACCATTGATAACAAAAGTACGTTGTTCGATGCTTCGTTTCGTCAGAAATATGGTGAAAGAAACAGAGAAAGCAGCAAAAACAGGAGACTGTACAACATACAAAAGAGGCTAACGGGTACTATTACATCCAAAGACCAATCTTTAGCAAAACTGGCACCCTATTAACATCAAGTAAAGACAGAAAAGCAGAGACAGGCTGAACACTTCCAAGACATACTTAATTGACCACACCGAAAAGAATTGATAGAAACAAACTGACCAGTCCTACAAGTAAATGCCAGAGGTGAAAATGAAATAACAGCTGAAATGTTAAAAGCTTTTAACAGTGGCAGCATGAGCCAGTTTCAGTACTTGAGAATGTTTAATAAAGTTTGGAAAGAAGGTCCCTTCAAAATGGAGAAGGAATCATTGTTAAAATACCAACAAAAAAAAAAAAGGCAACCTTAATGACTGCAGTAATTGGAGAGGAGTAACCTCACTATTAGTTGTGTCAAAAGTATTTTGCAAAGTCATTCTGAATAGAATTAACAATGAAATTAACCACATGAAACTCTAAAGAGGATATTGTTAAGAGAGACCAAATTAGTAGGCATAAAGTGTTGACAATTTGATGAGGTTCAGCCAAAAACAGGAAAACTTATCGAACTAGCATGCAAGTCCTATGTGACATTTAATGGCACAGGAAGGATGTAAGATATGTCAGACATTAATTTCATAAATAATAAACAGTCAAACATTAGTTTTAATAAATAAGAAGCAGCCTTAAAGTAGTTTATTTAAAATTCTGTTCCAGTTTGGTGTGATATTTGCTGGAGCCCAGAAAAACATTGGCTGTGCTGGTGTTACAGTGGTCATCATACGTGAGGATCTTATTGGCTTCGCAATGAAGGTGTGCCCTGTCATTTTTGACTACCAGGTCCAAGTGGGAAACAATTCTCTATACAACACTCCTCCAACATACAGGTAAGGCATACATACACACGCACATCTCTTTATTTTTCCTCGCATCATCAGTTTTATTCTCGCACAATAACTGTGTTGCATGCAGTGCTAAATCATGTCATGTGACCACTTTAAATTCTTATGTATTTGTCATGCCATCATCATCATCATTGCATTTCACTACCTTGAGAGCATAGGCCATGGATAAAGGCTCTCCAGTCATCCCTGTTCTTGGAATTATTCTCTGCTTCCTTCCATGTGTGTCTGTTGTCTCTGAGCACTGTCATAATTTCTCTTCTCAAAGCAAGTCTAGGCCTTCCTCATTTTCTGTTTCCTTGAGGATTCCATGTCAGTGCCTGTCTTGCTATGCAGGTGTTGGGTTTCCTCAGAGTGTGGCCAATCCACCTACATTTCTTAGATATGATTTATAGGTTCTTGTCCTGCCCTTTCCCAGGCCTCCTTGTTCCTGATCTTGCCCTGCCATTTAATGTTTAAAATCCTGCTCAAGCAGTAGGTATTATTTGTTGTATTTCTAACATTACAACATGCAGTGGTAAAAGGTGTCCTTGTACTCAGTTGGGATGTCGGTTCAATTCTATGTCAGGCCATGGCAGCACATTAAAAATTTGTATTACATTACTGATAATGCTATAAATGGTCATGTATTTAATCTATTCTGAATGTATTGCATCAAAGTAGAGATGTGTGCAAAATCATATAAAATTTTTATTTCCCCTCCATGGTGAAGTTTGTATGACTATGATTGTCATCTTCATGGCCAGATTAAAATCCACAGAATATAATTATCAGTGTTTGTGGAAAGTATGGAGAGGAATTTATTGCTGGATCCTTGAGGGGGGGAAAAAAAAAAAGAAACTGTGCCGCTATTGGTGGATTTGAACCTGTGATCTCCTGCACTGAAGGCAGACATCCAAGGCCACGCAGCCCCTATTTCTAGACCTTCTAGAAGCCAGTGCAAAAATCTACAGAAACTTTGTCTGAGCCTGCAAGTCATTACATGCTAAATCACAAAATCACATTAATTTGTATTGTTGATTGACTAGTGTGTGCTGTTTTCTCCATTTTTCATGAATATTTTCCTCTTGTTGCAGTATATACATTATGAGCCTTGTGTTCAGCTGGATTCAAGAACAAGGTGGTGTGGAAAAGATGGAGCAGAATGCCAGTCAGAAGTCTGGCCTCATTTATGATCTCATTGACAAATCTGAGGGATTTTACAAGTATGTTTATATGTGCTGTCAGAGTGTATCTAACAGCATACTTTAAGATAACAATCACAGAAGTGTTTGTTGTGTAGAATATTATAGGAACAGGACAGTTTGATTAGCTCTGTGTATGGAACTTCAACATGGATCAAAATTTTGTGATCACATCATGGTCATGTGACAATTCTGGTTCTAAACAGAGTTTACAGATTTCTCCAGTTGGCTGTAACCATATGGTGTTTAAATATTAACTTAATATTTCACTGAACCATATTGTGATTGAGCGTAAATTTTTATATGGATGGCTTTATTCTCTGTTGTATTTCTAACATTCTTTTTCTCCCTGTTATTCGGCCAGAAGTGTCCGTTCTAGACGTTTGGGCGAACACTATCATATAACATCAGCCAAAATGAAAGTTTACAAATGTATCATAACAGGAGATGAATTGTTCACTGATACTTACCCAGTTGAAACAGTTGGTGGTTTATACAAGATCAGATGCAAATATGTAACATGGTCAGAGTTGACACCAGATGAGCTCGGAGCCAACCCAAGTGCAGAAGCAGCAGCAGAATGTGCAGGCAATTTCTCAGTGTCTGGTATAAATTTCGTGCTTGACAACAGACTTAGAAAACTTGTTTTGGCACAGAGAAGGAATTTATGGTAATTTCAGAGAATATGTAAAACGCGTGGAAGAGTATAAGGTATGCCAGGAATCAGATCTGGATCTTGCAGAATGGTGTGCTAACATTCAGGTCACCTTCAAGATTGTACTTGTGTCCTTTGATAGCTATGAATTCTAAAACTGGAGAATCCTGTAATCCTGATGGGAGCACAAAGAAGGAGAACCTGACGAAATACCACATATGTACATTTTAAAGAAAGGCATCAGCGAGGAAAAATGCTGATGTGAAGAAGTGTAAACTTCCATCAGCCAGCAGATGTTGCCTGACCGTATAACCTCACCGTAACATGATATGAAGCTTATCTGTTAACTTGGAAATCATACAGTGTCTGCAGTGTCCGCAGTGTCCTATAGCTTTTAAAGCTGTGTTTCAGATATGAGGGGGAGGGGAGATCATGTCCTGTAATGTACTTCAAGAAATTGTTTCTTAATGACATATATATTCTGTTTGATCAAATAACACTACTGAAAGTCAGTCAGACAAACTGATACATGATCAGAGACTATTGAAACATTTTATTTACTCCTGAGATTACATTAGAATTAATTGTACATTTATATCAATACCTGAAGTGGATGGATTGCCATGTCAGTATAAAATGTCCCCAAGAATGTAAAAAAAAAAAAAATTGCATAAATCAGAGTGTAGAGTGTATGGACATGAGATAAGTTTATTATTTAATAAATATTAGTCATTTAATGTGTCTTCATGATTATTAAGCTCATTAACAAATGCTGAATAACTGTGACTGAGTGAAAGCTGTATGATGATGGGCAGAATGGCAGACGGGCCTGCGTGCCCAATTCTTAACCCTTTGAAAATAAAGTATTTTCGTTTGTTCTTTTGGTGTTGAGGGGACGTCTTGATAGGGCTCGATGATTTACTTCATACAGTGGGATATTTAATGCTTCTGTAATTTCCTCTCGTGTGGGCGGCCTCTTCCTCTTTTACCTACAAATCTTAGTGTGAATGTTGTCTGTGATATACTGTCTGGTGGTAACCGTGTAACATGGCCAAACCATTTGACTTGCTGTTTTTGGATATAGTGTAATATTGGTGTTACTCCAAACTTTGTCCTGTGGCAAATGTTATTTGGTCTCTTCTTGTCACATTTAGTAATTCTCCTTAAACATCTCATATCTGTCGTGATGATTTTTCTTTTGTTCTTGGCTGTTAGTGTCCATGTTTGATAGCATAGAATTGGGAGGAAAATTGTGTTGTGTGTGTACAGTGCACTTTTTGTTTCATTTGTGATGTATTTGTTTGTCAGTAAAGGAGTCATTTCTGCAATGACCTGATTTACTTTATTGCATCTGTTCTCAATCTCAGTGTCAATTTTCCCTGAGGATGTTATGCTAGCTAGGTGTTTGAAATGTTTCACTTGTTTCAAGGGATGATTGTCTAGGAAGATCTATGTTGGATTTCTTCTCTCGCTATGGTCATGACTTTTTCAGCACTGATCTTCATATTGTGGCTTTGACATGCCCTTGCTAAATTATTCATGTTCTGCTGAAGGTCTTTTTCTGATGCTGCTATAAGTGCTTGATCATCAGCAAAAAGAAGTTCGTTTATGGTCCTTTTATTGGGTATGTCTTCTGGAAGGTGTTGTGTGTTTATCAGCATTCTTTCTGGGGTTGGGCTGTTTGGCAGCTTTGTTGTGGTGTTTTTACTATGTAGCTTCTTTGCAGATGTTGTCAATGTATGTTATGAATAGTAAGGGAGATAGTACACAGCCTTGCCTCACTCCAGATTTTATGATAAATGGTTCAGAGTGATCTGCATTTGTTCTAACGGCACACTAACTGTTTTCATATAAGTCTTTGCCTAATGTGTACTGCTGTAAGATTTCCCACGGTTTATATCTTTCTACTCTGTCAAATGCTTTTGGTTTATATCTATCTACTCTACTACTCTATCAGATGCTTTTTCTTGATTGAAAAGCTATATGCAGTATCTGGTTGTGTTCAGCTGATTTTGTTAGTTGTCTTAAGGAAAAGATGGGCATCTTTACAGTTATAGTTTGTGAAGCCAAACTATTCCAGCCTCTTTCAATGCATTATGGATGACTCTTTGATATACATAAAACTGACATGCATTAATCCCCACTTACATAAGAAATTTCCAGCAGGCATAAAGTTTACAGAAAGTGCTTATGCTGGCTAGTCAGGTTAGTGCAAGTGCATCTCAGAAAGGTGATGACCAAGATATGATTCTGTTACACCTGGGAGATGAATCTTGTGAGATTTTAGTCATTAGAAAGGAAATCATTCATAAATGTAGAATGGTCCAAAAAAAAAAAAAAAAGTTAAAAAGAAAGAATATCCATAGAATTATCCATTTAGGTTTGACAAAAAATAGTTTCCATTTCAAGAGTTCAAGTTAAGAACATGGGAAATGGGGTGTGCATTAGAGGAAACTGAATACTGGTTGTTCTGGTTTATTGATGAAGGACCAGAAAAGCCAATTTGTAAACTCATTCCAGCCAAATTTAGAAGTGAAACCAAAAATACAGAAATATGAAGGTGGACAACTACATGTGACCTATGTTTTGTGGTATGAACTGGGAATATTATTGTGAAGGATGCTGCTTGCATAAAAGAAAAACAAAACACGGGATGTGAAGGAAATGGCAGCCATGAAGTTGACAGTAATAATGAAAATCTGCAGAGGTACAATTGATATGGACAAACTATGAAAGCTGTTCTTTAATACAGCATTGTATGTCTGGTGTATTTTTTTGTTTATGGTCTGTGATATAGGGTATGTTGCAGATGGAGAGTGGTTGAGGGGGCGAGGGGGAAATGGCAAATTCAGCATACATAAAAACTGACTCGTGCAAGGGCTGTGGAAAGTATAATGTAAGTCTGTATTTCTCTGAATCGTGTATTGCGTTTGAGTGTAAACTTTTATATTTCTGTGCTTGTGTGAATCATAACTTTCAGAATGTCTAGACTAAATGTCAACTTTTACATAATTTCTCTAGCTGTCCACTTGAGAAAGACTGTCGGAGCAGGATGAATGTTCCATTTAGGATTGGCACACCTGAAGGTGATGAGGCCGTGGAGAAATTGTTTGTGAAAGAGTCTACTGAGAGGGGCTTCCTACAACTGAAAGGACACAGGTATGATATCACTGAAAGAAAAGAATGGGAAAAGATGTGAACAGATTTATGTAGATTGATTTATATGCGCACAATGTTCTCATCTTGGCTGCAAGACATCGTTGATGATCTGCAAATGGATGCATCAGCAGCAGGCCTTCTTGCTCACAACTGAAAGGCCCACAGGAGGCAAAGTTCCACAAGGGACATGCAAATGAATGTTCTCATCTAATGAATACTGTTAATCTGCCAAAATTCATAGACTTGAACAATACATATCATTTCTTGAATGACATGGAGATGCACAAAAGGACGTGGGAAAGATATGGTTTGAGTTGTCCCATCTTGCTCAAGACAGGATTAGCTGGAGAACTTTGTTGATGTCTTGTGCTTCATTTGAAGTATGGAGGGCTGATTATGAATTTTAGGAGATGTCTCTTTTTGTTGATAGATAAATGGTGATGAGTTATGAATAAAATTTCTGCAGTGCCTTATTCTTTTCGCATCTGTGCATCTAAAAGTGCACATATCAGTTTACAAATTTGTACAAATACTTCTTTTAAAGATGCAAAAAAAAAAAAATGTTAAACCAAAAAAAATTCAGTGCTACTATAGATTCACTGAAATGGATTCTTTTATTATGATACAATCTGCTTCTGTTTATATGACAGGTCAGTGGGTGGAATCAGAGTGTCACTTTACAATGCAGTAACAGTGGATGAGACGAATCAACTTGCTGTATTTATGACAGAATTCAAGGAGAAACATAAACAGCTTGAATAGTGTGTGGAAACAGATTGACTGCTCAAATCTTCCAGAAATCTCTTTTGTTATATAAAGTTGTAACATTTTAACACTGAATAAAGAAAGTCATTGTTCTCTTCTCCCCCCCCCCCTCCCCATATGAAGGTCTTTTTCCCCCAAACTCCTTTTTAATATTCTGTGTGTGTAAATATGTATAAAACAGTTGCTTAGTTATATCAGTACATCACAAGTATAACGGTCGAATCTTACATAATACCGTTACTGAATTATTGGATATTCTGATAATTGATGATCATTAACTTATTATAAAAACAGTCTTGTATACTTGGTAATATCTGCATCCCTACCCCACATCTGTTGTGACATTCAAATTTGGTAATATCTGCATCCCTACCCCATATCTGTTGTGACATTCAATATTTAACACTCTAATATTTAACTTACCCACTAACCAAGTCATGTCATTTTGCAGAAAAATTAGTAAGTTTAACTATTCCCGTGCCCAAAGAAAAAACATGGACGTTCCCGTTCATGCCACACAAAAAGTGCTGGTCCTGATCTGTATAGTGGGTATAGTTGTAAAATGGAATGGAAAAACAGTATTTACATGTACTTCCGTGTACTTATTATGTTTCAAAGTATAACTAAATGTATGAAAATTTCATAAATGCAGAGTTGTTTTAGGAAAAAAAGAAGTAATGTGGTGTCTTTAGACAATGATTGTGCCCAGCTCACCATCAGCTAGGTCTAGATATGCACTACTTACCATCTGAGATGTCTAGATCTACTTGTCGATCTCGTATTGTGATTCTGTGTTGCATTCTCGCTAAATTGTCTGAAATAACATACTATTTCTACAGTCATCTAATATGTCTTCTTGCTTAGGATACATTCAAGAGCAGTGGGGTGGGGTGGTCACAGGCTTGTCTTCTTGCTTAGGATACATTCAAGAGCAGTGGGGTGGGGTGGTCACAGGCTATGTCCCCCTATCTACATCGTCAAAAATTGAAAAATTTCGATGTTTCTCTTCCTTTTTCATCTTCCACCAGTTTGAAAAGTGTCACCGGAAACACGAACCAGTTGGTTTTATTGAAACGAACTGTCACTATAACGACTATGGCATGCAACTCAGTAACCGGAAATTGTCACTATAGTGACTATGGCATGGGAAGAATAACATCAAGAAGTCTGAAACTCCTTCCAGCCAACTTCATGTGTTACATTTCTGCTAAACCACCAAAAATATCTCCCCTAATTTGGACTACAAAGCTTCTTTATGGGGGCCTGTTTGCAATGACTTGTTTCAGATTCTTGTCCAAGATTTTGTGTTTGAATGTAATAAAAGTTACTTTTTGTTTCAGATTCTTGTCCAAGATGATGTGTTTGATTGAATGTAATAAAAGTTACTTTGTTCTAAAACTTTCATTGTTTGTTGGTACTTGTCCCTTTACCACCCACAGAATTTAATAAGCAGTAGGGTATTCCATTTTTGAACCCCCCGCATGAAAGAAATACAGAACCACTTTTTTTTCTTTCTCAAACTAACTCTTGAGATGAACAATTAGCAGAAATGGAGACAAATAATGTGAATAATATCTTCTAAACATTATTTTAATTTAAGATAAAAGGTAAATAGCAGTTTTCTTGTATTAAATTTAATAACATGGAAACACATTTCGACTAATTAATTCACAGAAAAACCCCAGATCTAAAACTGTCAGTCTAGTAATATAACTGAGGCACATACAGGTCAGTCTGTTGCTTCCTAGCATAAGCCTCCTCCTACTTCATGCTTGTAGTGTGTGCAATATAACAGAAAATCCAAGGTGCACACAAGACAACATCATGAGAGACAATGCAAGTTACAATATGACTAGAACACCCCCACATGCTGCAGTCTATTCACAGAAAGCTATCCCTTTATTTTACTTGTATGCTCAATACATAACACAAATATCCAGAAACACTTATTTAACTGTTGGATTTTCTGTGTAGTCTTGTAAGACTCCATCAAGGTGGTCATTATGCTTCTTGAACTGTCTTGGCTTTTGCTTGCCTTTCTTTCGTTTTGGCAATGAGGACTGAAGAAGAGAAATTGTTTTTTTTTTCTTCAAACACATTAAAAAAAAGCAGCCAAAGTGATCTATAGTTTTTTTTCCTTCAAATGTATGAAAAGGCTGCTATGGTAAATGATATATGATAAAGCATTCTGCTTTTCTCAAAAGAAAATACTAAAGCAACACTAGAGCATGTTAACAGTCAACAGAGATTTCTTCTTTTAAAAAAAAAAATTGACCACAAGGCTCCAGTTATGGTACCTGCATCTGTAAAATAATTTCCTTCGCGGATGATATATTACTAACTGTGCCAAAATGGCATAAACTATAGACGTATGCATCTGTGGCAGGAGTCAGATATTGACTTTTTGTAGACTTTAACTGTATTAGAAAGCCTTACATGTTGGTGTTGCCTGTAAGAGTTGGTAACACTACACTACACTACCAAAGAGGCAAACTTGCCACTATGGTATACCCCGAATGACACAACAACGTCAGGTTCACAACTGCTACAACAAAAACGACAGTGTCACATAATGAAAACTTGCACAGGACTCCCACTCACTCAACAAGTCTAACAGAAGAAGTTCCAACCACTCAAGAACTCCAGCTAAATTTAACGTTGACAAGTTTTATTGACGTAGAAAATGAGTGTTAAACTGTGTGATGTGATGAAGCCAAATGGCTTGAAAACTGCTGCCACATGACAAAGACCAGAAAAACATACGACAGAACTTCCCGGGCATGAAGCCAATGCCATGGGGAAGTGAATCTAACAAACCGAACAGTATGAATTATTATGAGTGTTACAAAAAAAAAATAACTTCTACTTACAGTATTACAGAATTCCAAACAACATACACAACTACACATCTTCCAAAATGAGAATCACTACATCACATTTTCAGGACAATGCTACAAAGCTGTCTACATTCTACACTAGGCAAAAGTTTGCCCTAAAAAGGACATGTTACTGCAAAAAAACTAAGGCATGTCTAAAACTCACTATCAACTTCTACTCTGAAAATGACTTCTTGATCTAATCTCATTTCTGTCTCACAACAATAATTCTTGGCCAGCTCTCTCTCTTTTATTTGACTAGAATTTTCCCAGCTCCAATCTAGAAACTTCTGTCTGGACAAGTCTCGCCTTCACGTGATGTCTGTCTACTGACCTTGGGTAATAAAGTGTCAAAACTAACATCATCATCAGGTGCCATGCCGACTGGCGTTGGCTATTATGCTTCTCCAGAGTACACGATCCTTCATGCAGGCCATCAGCTCAGTTGGTGATCTCCTCTTACACCATCCCGTCAGACTGCCCAGTATCATTTCTCATTTAGGATTCGTTTTCTAACATTCATTGATAAGGATGTGTTGGCTAATATGTTTCTCATTCTCTGAAATACAGTCTTTGCTTGGCCTATTCTGTTCCTAATTTCTGTTCTGCATTTCCCATCTGAATTTATTACTGCTCCAAGGTATTTGAATTTCTACACCTGCTTTGGAATAGTGACTTTATCCAAGAGATTTTGCAGGTCTTGTTGGTTCTCAGCTATCAGTACTGTGTCGTCAGCATACCGAAGGTTGTTAATATTGTATCCTCCAATTTTTATGCCTGGTTCTGTGATGATCGTTCTTAGAATATTCTCGCTGTACACAGAAAAAAGGTCTAGAGATAGTACACATCCTTGTCGCACTCCTTGTTTTATAGGTTGATATTTTCCAGTTCTATTTTCAACTCGAATTGCTGCTTCTTGCTGCCAGTATAGATGTTTTACACTCCTCAGGTCTTTGCCATCTATATTGATGTCTTCAAGCATTTTAATAATTTCATTATGTTTCACCTTGTCGAATGCCTTGGTGTAATCAATGAAGCATAAGTAGAGATCTTTCTGTTAGTGTTCATAAAGCATAAATGGCATTGTGTGTGTTGCCTTCCCTTCAACAAATCCAAACTGTTCATCTGCTATTTCCATTTGTATTATGACTACACTGTTCATTTAAACACACTTCTTTTGCTTCTCTGCATTTGCGTCTTATTTCTTTAGTTATCTTGCTATATTTTTCCTCGTTATTTTTACTCCTCCTCCTCTTGTCCATCTATCCTAAGATGTGTATCATCCATTTATTTTTAGGGGCTTCTTTTCTTGGTGGTATTATCTCCTTAACAGTCTCTTAACAATGCCCATTATTCATCTATACTATTTATCTTTGCTATTGCATTGTATCTATTTGTTATAATAACTTTGTATTGTTCTCGCAGTTCTTGGTCATTTTTAAGGAGTTCTGTATTCAGTTTGATGTTTCTCACTTTTCTGCATGCTTTATTCTAATTTTTTCACACAGTGGGTCATGGTCACTATTGCAGTCAGCTCCTGGCATGGTTTGTGTTGTCAGTAATGCACTGTGGAATCGTTTGTTGATTAATATGCAGTCTATCTGGTTAAAAGTCTTTTTGTCTGGGCTGCACCACGTTGCCAGTCGTTGAGGATGTTGCTCAAACCCGGTGTTTTCTACAACCATGCTGTGTATTCTTGCCAATTCAATTAATTTACAAACTTTGTCATTCCTCTCTCCCAGTCCATAGTCACCAACGATGTCTGAGGTTCTTACTTTACAAACTTTGGCATTAAAATCTCCCATGACTATGGTAACTTCATGTGTTTTAGGGCTGTCTCTATGTCATTATAAAATAGCTGTACATCTTCTTCAGAACTTTCAGATGTTGGAGCATACACATGTATGTTTATTGGCTGTCCTTTCAGTTCGGCTAGCAGGACTCGGTCTGAGATGTTCAAATATTCTACAATTGTCCTTGCTGTTTGTTCGTCAAATACTATTCCTACTCCTTGTTCATGTTTCTCACTTCCTGAATATATTATTGTATATTTATCACAGTTTATCTTCCCTGCACTTGTCCATCTAACTTACTCATTCCTAATATGTTGATCTTCATCCTTTCCATTTCCCTCATTACATTTTCTAATTTTCCAGCCTGGAATAAAGGTCTGACATTCCATGTTGCTATTTTGAACCTGATAGTTTTGCCACCAGTAGCTTGATGACAATCTGGCCCCACCTATGGTCGTGAGCTGCCTGCTTGGTCCGCGCCTGCCAAAACTAACCTTGAGTAAAAAAAAAACATTCCAAGGCTTAAATTTTTTGTTACTCCTTTCGTCTGGTCATGATGACCTAGACATTCCACTTTTGACATTTCATGACTTCCTAATCATCAGTGAGATCTACCAGATGTCAAGGCCAAATGGGCTGAGTATTATCATTTTTTTTAACATTATGTAAAGAGGTGAATTAAAGTGGGACTTAACTCTGCCTACCCTACTATCAATTCGATTTATTTCCCTTTAATTAAGCCACCCAAAAAAAAAAAAGATATACTATTACACAGCTACATTAGCCTGAAAATGACAAGAATTTATCCAGCAAATACAATGGACTGCTTGGAAACACACATGCACTTGGGAGTAAATGATGAATGGTACAAACATATTTATATGGGTATACCTGAAGTAAACATAAATTTCTTAAAGCAGGCTATTACAAAATGACAATGGAAAAAGTACCGTTAATAAATGACTTACGCTATTTGATTTTCACTTTCTAAACTGGAGCAAAATCTTCCATATATGTTTACTCATGTAGACATTTCATGTTTATCAACTCGGCTTAAATCATGCTTGCTCTTCAAGGGTTAATCGTCTACCATACACCTGTGCTTCATGAGTTCAATTTTAAATCATGCTGGTTCTTCAAGGGTTGATCATTTATTATACACTTGTGTTTCATGACTTCAATTTTAAATTGTTGTCACCATCATCACCATCAGGTGCCATACCAACTGGCGTTGGCTATTATGCTTCTCCTGAGTACACGACCTTTATGCAGGCCATCAGCTCAGTTGGTGATCTCCTCTCACACAATCCCGTCAGACTGTCCAGTATCATTTCTCTTGGTCTTCCTCTGGATCTTCTTTCCTCTATTTTTCCTGTTGTAATATTTTCAATGTTACCTATTCTCATCGCATGTCCTATGAAAGTACACTGTCTCTCTAATATTTATTTGACATGATTTTTGGTCTCTCCAGCTCTTCATTAGTTCTGCTTTTCCCATCTGAAGTTATTACTGCTCCAAGGTATTTGATTTTCTGCACTTGCTTTAGAATAGTTCCGTTTAATTTTATACTGCATGTTGGTGGATTCTGTTTCTTAGATATAACCATAGTCTCTGTCTTTTTGATGTTTAAAGTAAGGCTTTCTGTTCACTTCCTTTAGCGACTTTATCCCAGAGATTTTGCAGGTCTTATTGGTTCTCAGCTATCAGTACTGTGTCGTTAGCATACCGAAGGTCGTTAATATTTTATCCTCCAATTTTTATGCCTGGTTCTGTGATGATCATTCTTAGAATATTCTTGCTGTACAGAGAAAAAAAAGTCTGGAGACAGTACACATCCTTGTCGCACACCTTGTTTTATAGGTTGATATTTTCCAGTTATATTTTCAACTCGAATTGCTGCTTCTTGCTGTCAGTATAGATATTTTGCAATCCTCAGGTCTTTACCATCTATATTGATGTTTTCAAGCATTTTAATAATTTCATTATGTTTCACCTTGTCGAATGCCTTGGTGTAATCAATGAAGCATAAGTAGAGATTTTTCTGTACTTCTAGAGCTCTTTTTATTAGTGTTCGTAAAGCATAAACGGCATTGTGTGTTCCCTTCCCTTCAACAAATCCAAACTGTTCATCTGCTATTTCCATTTGTATTATGACTGCACTGTTCATTTAAACACACTTCTTTTGCTTCTCTGCATTTGCGTCTTATTTCTTTAGTTATCTTGCTATATTTTTCCTCGTTATTTTTACTCCTCCTCCTCTTGTCCATCTATCCTAAGATGTGTATCATCCATTTATTTTTAGGGGCTTCTTTTCTTGGTGGTATTATCTCCTTAACAGTCTCTTAACATTGCCCATTATTCATCTATACTATTTATCTTTGCTATTGCATTGTATCTATTTGTTATAATAACTTTGTATTGTTCTCGCAGTTCTTGGTCATTTTTAAGGAGTTCTGTATTCAGTTTGATGTTTCTCACTTTTCTGCATGGTTTCTTTAGCTTTATTCTAATTTTTTCACACAGTGGGTCATGGTCACTATTGCAGTCAGCTCCTGGCATGGTTTTTGTCATCAGTAATGCATTCCAGAATACATAGTCTATCTGGTCTTTTTGTCTAGGCTGCACCACATTGTCAGTCTTCAGGGATGTTGTTTAAACCAGGTGTTTTCTACAACCATGCTATGTATTCTTGCCAATTCAATTAATTTACAACCTCTGTCATTCCTCTCCCCCAGTCCATAGTCACCAACGATGTCTGAAGTTCTTACTTTACAAACTTTGGCATTAAAATCTCCCATGACCATGGTAACTTCATGTGACTTTGTGTGTTTTAGGGCTGTCTCTATGTCATTATAAAATAGCTGTACATCTTCTTCAGAACTTTCAGATGCTGGAGCGTACACTTATATAATATTTATTGGTTGTTCTTTCAGCTGGGCTAGCAGGATTCTGTCTGAGATGTTCAAATATCCTACAATTGTCCTTGCTGTTTGTTCGTCAAATATTATTCCTACTCCTCGCTCATGTTTCTCACTTCCTGAATATAGTGTATATTTATCAGAGTTTATCTTCCCTGCACCTGTCCATCTAACTTCACTCATGCCTAATATGTTGACCTGCATCCTTTCCATCTCCCTCTTTACATTTTCTTATTTTCCAGCCTGGAATAAAGTTCTAACATTTCATGTTGTTATTTTGAACTTTTTAGTTTTGCCACCAGTAGCTTGATGATGATCTGGCCTCACCTGTGGCTTGTGAGCTGCCTTACCGGACAAGGCTGTTCCAGAGGAACATCCATTAACGTTGTTCATGACAAATCTATTACTCTGAATAAGCATAATTGTTCTTGGAAGCTACAACAGTGGTTTCCCATTGCCTTCTGTTGGTTTGTGTACGGACTCTCCGCTAGCCTTTGGACGCCCTGTCCTACCTGCAAGGCAGCGGGAGCGAGAGGTTTTAAGCCGCCTCTTACCCGCCTGGTATTCCCTTCACTGAGCACATGAGGCACTTTATAGGAGTAATAGAGCCACCTACTACCCCACCTCACTCTCTGAGACTACTGTCAGTTGGTCTGCGCCTGTTTATTTGGGTAAATTCTTAATCACAGAGATGCTCCATATCTGGAGGACTTTCACCATCTGACACCTGTGACGCGCTGGGTTGTGGATTGTGCTGACTCTTTAAGGATTAATGACTTACCACACGCTTGTATCCTGATGCTTCCATTGATGTTATGCCTTGTTTGTTCAGATACTCCTCAATCTTGTGCTCATCAAGCGTGTCCACAGCTACAGCTCTCCACATAGACTGAAAATCTGCAGAAGAGGAATGTAGAATAAACAACAATACAGTCAGTATATAGTAACTAGGAGATTGGATAGAAAATATAAAACTAGAAACAGCACACACTTTTTCTGTTGCAGTGTGAAAAAGTTATGTGAAATAAAAAAAATGAAACTATGGACTTTAGAGTAACAAAATGGTTTGGTATTTAAATAATACCATTCAAAATTCTTTGAACACCCAGTTGTCAGCTTGGATATCTGTGAGGAACACACTAGGTTGTTCATATCACCATACAGCTTGGTCTGCACTGGTACAGCTGATGGCTTTATGTGCTTTTTTGCTCCTTGTATGCAGGTGCTCAAAGCATTTTTATAGTCCATAAAAGCAGGAGATTATAGCTCTTCTGCTCTGTAATGAAATGTGATACTAACAGCTGAATGTTACGGCCTTCCCCACGTCCCTCACTGTAGAGATGGATCAGTGCCACGCCCCTCACCACATTCAATCACATCATGTTGATCTCTTGTCTCATTCTGTAAGGATGCCACAACACTGTTACCAGGGGGTATCACAGAGAAGAAGAGAGGCTGGATCTTGGCTGGTCATGTGTCCCCCTCCCCCCCCCCCGGCTGTCCCCCAGTTCACTCAATAATCTCTCACATTTACAAAGTTTAACAGAAAAAAACATTACTGATGTCAACGGCTCAAACTTCACTTTGGGTAATAAAAGATGCATAAAACAGAGAAAATGATGTCATAGCAACAGATTAGAATCTACTGTGAAATTTCTATAATACACTTACGCTCATCAACTTTGAACCTGCAGTATCTGTCATTATAAAACAGCACACATTTTTTGTCTTGTGGTCTCTGTACTTGGATGACAAGGTCTGACACTTGCTGAAACAGACAATGAAACAAAATAAGCTAGTAAAGTATCAGCATGTGTCAAGGAAACAGTGTTCCTGCAAAAAAAAAATTTAGAATGAAAGTCATCATCAAGTGTCGTACCGCTTGGTGTAGGTGATCATTTCTCTATACAATTCCCTGTCTTGACTATGAGATCCGCCGGTGACTTTCTTCCCAGCCACACTGACAGCCCATCCAGTAACTTCTCTCTCTGTGTCTTCTTCCCTTAATTTTTCCAACTGCCACAATATGTTCTAATTTTTCTCTTCTCAGAAAATGTCCTACAAAACTCGCCTGCCTGCCTCTGATCTTTGCTGTAATTTGCCTTTTAACTCCAGCCTCTCTTAAGACTTCTTCGTTGCTTTTCTTAGTTGTTCATGGTACCTTCAACATCCTTCATATGAACCACATTTCCATGGCCTCCATTTCTCGCTGTACTCTCTTATTCATGGACCATGCTTCACATCTATAAAACAAAATTGGCTCAATGTAACATTTAAGTACTCAGAATCTTGTTTCCATTGATATGGATCTGATGCACAAGATGTTTCTCATTTTCTAGAATGCTAACTTGGCCTGAGCACGTCTGCTTTTATTTCGTTGTGATATTTCCCATCAGCTGTTATAATAGTTCCTAAGTACTTGAATTTATCAACTTGTTTCAGTTTTGTGCCATCGATGGCAATGCTTACATTTTGGTGGTATTCTTTTCTTTGAGATGACCATCACTTCAGTCTTCTTTTTATTCAGGCTGAGATCTTTACTTTTACTTTCACGTACCATGATGTCCAGAAAAGCCTGTAGCTCCCCTTCACTTTTAGCAATCAGAACTCGTCTGCATATCTTAAGTTGTTATGGTTGTTACTCGCTAACTGATATTCCTGGCAAGCTCTCTATATTTCTCATTATGTTTTCGCTGTACAAGGAGAAGAAGTCAGGAGATAGAACACATCCTTGTCTCACTCCCAATTTTATGTCTTGGAATGCTTCTATTTGGTTCTCAACCCTCATTGCTGCTGATTGCTGCTAAAATATGTTTTTGATGAGTTTCAGATCTTTCCCATCTATGTTGATGTCTTCCAACATTCTTATAATTTCTGTGTGTCTCACTTTATTGAATGCTTTACAGTAGTCTATGAAGCATAAGTCCGTCTTTACTTCTATTGATCTCTCCATCAATTTTCTCAAAATAAATACGGCATTACTTGTGCCCTTTCCTTCGACAAAACCGCACTGTTCTTCAATGATTTATGGTTTTATTTTGCCCCTGACTCTCTCATGACAATACGAAGCAGGATTTTAATAAAATGGCTCATAAGACTAATGGTTCAATGGTCTTCACATTCAACTGCACCTTGTTTCTTTGATAGGGCGATGAAAACTGACTGCAATAGGTCTGGTGGGACATGGTTACTGTTAAAGATATCATTCAGCAATCTGGTAATTATTTCTGGTTTAATAATGTATGAATTAATTATGATTAATTCATAATTATTCATAGTTCATAATTATTTAATTCATTCATTCATAATTATGAATATTTCATTATCTGTTACCACTGTGACTATCGCAGAGGAATTTCGCTTTTATCAATCGCTGGCAAAGTACTGGCTCACGTCCTGCTAAACCGACTCAATAAGCATCTTGAAGATAATTTGCTTCCCAAGAGTCAGTGTGGTTTTTGAGCAGGAAGAGGGACAGTTGACATGATCTTTGCTATCCATCAACTACAGGAAAAGTGCCAGGAGCAGCACAATGACCTATTAACTGTTTTTGTAGACTTAACCAAAGCCTTTGATACTGTCAGTAGGGACGGTCTTTGGCTAATAATGGCAAAATTTGGATGCCCAGACAGGTTCATAGAAATAGTTCGTCAATTTCATGAGGGCATGAAGGTATGTGTTCACGATGATGGTTAAGTCTCAGGATCCTTTCCTGTTACCTGTGGAGTAAAGCAGGGATGTTTCCTTGCACCCACACTCTTCAGCACAGTGTTCTCGGCTGTGCTCATGGATGTTTCTGGAAGCTCTAATGAAAATTGTATTTCATTAAAGTATAGAACAGATGGAAAGCTTTTCAGTCTAAGGTGATTAAAAGCTGCCTCAAAAGTTATGAATGCGAAAATCAAAGACTTTCTGTTTGCCAATGACTGTGCACTAAATGCTAATTCAACATCTAATATGCAAACCATTACTGATAACTTCTTGGAGGCATGTGACAATTTTGGCCTTACGATCAACATTGGAAAAACAAAAGTTGTATATCAACCCGCCCCCAACAAAGAATATACTGACCCGGAAATCGTGATAACGGGACAAAAGCTAAAATCCATAGAAAATTTCACTTATCTTGACAGTACCCTTTCCAGGATAGTCAGTATTGATGTTGAAATCAGCAACAGAACAGCTAAAGCATTTGGGAGGCTATGAAAAGATTTATGGGAAAGATAAGGACACAGTGTTACCACCAAGTTAAAGGTCTATAAAGCTGTCATTCTGACCACACTAACGTATGCAGTCGAAACATGGACAGTCTACAGTAGACATGCAAGACAACTACTTCCATCTAGATTGTCTCAGAAAAATACTTAACATCAAATGTATCCCCCCCTCCCCCACCCTCCATTTCTTAAAATTCATCATGTATAAAATGTTTTATATTAATCCTTTACACCACTCAAAACTAAGAATATTCTTAACACAAATATTAAAACAAAGCAGGGCAAGAAAACAGCACACAAAATTTATGAGCTCAACTACCATGTGAACTTAAGTGAAAAAAAGAAGTAGTTTTTCTGCTAGCAAATGAAAAACAGAAAAACGTATAAAGTAGCAGAAACAAATAATTAAACAAGAGCAGGGACTTCGTACAATAACAAGATATTTTCACTATACATTTATAGTATCAGGTGTGGTAAATCTAATTTTTGCCGTTCTGACTTGTCATAAGATGCCAGTAACTACTGAGCCACATGTTCTCTGGATAAGTCAAGGTAAAGTAGAAACGATGAAGCCTGTGAAAAAGTTGGACAACATTTTTATGAGAAAAGGCAGGCAATATAACTGACTTGTGAACCAAGAACTACATAAATGAGTGATCACTCAGGATGGTATCTGACAATTATATGATGAACAAAAGTGCTACATAACAACAATCATGAGGAGACATATATGACAGATACATCCAGTAAGACAATACGGGCATCACAACTGTAATCTTCACTATTTCTATAAGTTGACTTCTCTGATCTAGTTTTAATTTTCTGAGACTTTACCCTCAATATTTTTTTCAGGTTTGGCAAACTTTCTTCTAAATCCTCCATCAGGATACCCCCTCGCCCATGCAGATCATAGTTTTTGAGTAATTTGATGAGTTCTCGCCTGTCATGGATATCAAAGACAGGCTTAAAACAGAACTTGTTGACACCATCCTCCTTGATTACTGTTATCTTTGGGTTGCTTATCAAAGCCTGGAACAAGGAGGATAACTCAGGATAACTGAATCGCTACAATGATGCACTTTTTGAAAATTAGTGAAATTTCAACATTTTCAAATAATGGTTTCTCTTCTCTTACTAAAAAATATAAAATTACTGTTATTTCATCTGTTAAACAGACTCAACTAGTTAAATGAAAGAAAAGGTGGTTCTTTTTTATTAGGGCAATGTCCAGTCCAGAAATTAGAGCAGTTAGTGAATATATTCATATATTTGAAGATACAAGGGTCATACAGAAAGTTGTAAGTAAAATTTTTTTAAAAATCAGAATTTATGGATTCAAAGTGTAGTTCTGCGCTCTGTAGAATGTACACTTTGTTATTTTGGAACCAACGAGGTGTTTGAGGCCGCCCTGCACATTGACTGGCGGGGGTAAGGTCCGCATCTCGTTACGGGTGGACCCGGTTTGCAGTACCACCGGGTCACGGCCTGTTGTTTTCGTTGTCTCAAAAAAAAATAAAAAAATTATGGATTGTGAAATTATAAATGTATCACCTTAAGCTGTATACTTTGCACTTCATGTAGAAGTCACATGATGTCACCATCGTATGTCACATGACCACGCAGAGCAGAAACAAAATGGTGGGTGCCGAAGTTTCATTTCGTCAAAATTTTATTGAGTTCCTCTTTAAAGAGGAAGTTCCCGCTGGTGAAATTCACAAAAGACTTCAACTTGCTTATGGAGAAGTGTATTAGGAGGTGGGTGAAACATTTCAAAGGTGGAAACATGAGCATCCAAGATATGCCTCGCAGCAGTCGCCCTCAAACTGCCTCTAATGATCGCAACGTGGAAAGGGTTGACAACATCATTAGCACTTCCCGTGCCGCAGAAAAGAACGCGGACGTTACCGTCCGGCCACACAAAAAGCATGGGTCTTGACATGTATAGGAACCCTAGACCAAACTGGTGCAATGAAAACCACGGTGTCACGCAATCCCGCTTCCGAGACCCACCAAGAATACAGGCTAAAGCACTGTGATACTCTGAACCCCTTGTGGTCCTTCGTGGAACTCATGTGGTCTATTTTGGACCACACAGGGGACCACCGGACCTAACGAGGACCACATGTGTGAATTCAGTAGGTTCACAGTGCGGTTTTTGGTGGTAGAAGTGAACGAAGAAGAAGAAGAAGAAGACATGTATAGGGAGTGTAGTTGTAAAAGAGAATGTACAAAGTATTTCCACTTTAAAAGTATACATATTATGCATGAAAATAGTTGTAAATGTAAGAAGATTTCATAAATGAAGAGATTTTAGTAAAAAAGAAGTAGCGTGATGATTTTAGCTGTAACTGTGAATTGCTTACCATCGGCGATGCCTACATGTACAATATTTACCATCGGCGATGTCCAGATCTACTTAAATTTTCATCCGATCTCGTCGTGTGGTGGCATTCTCACTAAAATAATGTCTGAAATAACCTTCTAACTACTTCTCCAGTCCATTTAATAGGTCTAGATCTACTTGGGGTACATTCAGGAACAGTGGTCTGGTCACAGGACATGTCCTTATGCCTCCGAAATCACAATAAATATTGAAATTTCTCAGTTAAGAACATCGATTTCACTTGGTTGTTAGCCCATGCTTTGGATTGAACTATGAAAGGTCACCAGATATGAGCAGGTAAATCGTGTACAATAAAAAGTTACAATGGTTTTACGCTGCAACGAAATAAACCTCGCTATAACGAGGATGGCAGTCATTAGACTAACAGGAAGACCTCGCTATAGCGTAGATGGCAGGGAAAGAGTTAAACAAGACAGACATGTCACAGTATCAGAAATCGCTGTAAATCTTGGAATAGGACACAATGCAGTACAGAAAATGATTGAAACCCTAGGCTATAAAAGAGTTTGTGCCCGCTGGGTCCCACGTTTGTTGACTGAAGATCACAAAGCTGTGAGGAAAACTCTGCTTGCTGGACAACTGAGGAAATTCAGAAAACAGGTTGGGAAATTCTTCCACACCCTGCCTATAGGGTGGGAAATTCTTCCACACCCTGCCTATAGGTTGGGAAATTCTTCCACACCCTGCCTATAGCCCCAACCTGGCACCCAGTGATTACCATCTTTTCGGTTTTGTGAAAGAACAAATGTGAGGCCATCACTACGACACAGGAGAGAAAATCCAGAAAGCAGTGTGTCTGTGCATTCAGTCAGCTGGAACAGAATTATATCAGAAGGGTATTTTCAAACTTGCAGAGCAATGGGAAAAATGTGTGCAGAAAAATGGAGATTATGTTGAAAAGTGAAGAAGAGGATGCAGATTAAGGTGACACATTTATATTTTCTCTATCTATAAATTCTGATTTTTAAAAAACCTTTGCTCACGACTTTCAGTATGACCCTCGTACATCTATTTCTAAAACTGTAAAAAAATTTGAGATGAGTGACAGTTTTTAATAAGCAGCTTAATATTCCTGAACACAGATTACAAACATTTCATTAACAGTAATTTCACTTATTGTGGTGGAGCCCATAGGGAAGCCTGGATTTGAGTTCTCACAGGAAGGTACTTAACCAAAATCTCTGCAGACATACAAAAAGCCACAAGGGTTTGCCACCATACTGTTCAGTTGTGGTGCTTGGTACAGGAGCAGCCGTTTGGTCTTAACAGTCTTCAGATTCTTAGCACAGATGGGTGAGGGTGAACAAAATACCTAATCACTCATATCACCATTTTAGAAAAAATAAAAAAGGTGATTTTTACAGTTCTTATTCTGCACTAAATGTTGTCTCTCAAAGCAGAAATTGACTGTTATATTTCAATTATGTGTGAAAAATTAAAACACAAATCATGGACGGTCTCCAACCTCAGTTGCAAGCCAGTGCTTCATTTTGCTTGTTATGTCTAGCTGACTGGTCTCATTGAGAATTTCTTCCAGTTCTAGAGGATCATTTGCTCCAGACTGGTGTCTTATCTGTGTACACATGTAAGTATAAATATGTAAATATATTTTTTTCTACGTAAATGTTCCAAGCTAGATTAATAAAAAAAAAAACTTCCAATGTCTCAATATTCAAAACTGGCTAAATTCCAAAACTGAACAACTACAAAAGTCAAATTCTTCACTATGTCATCGGATGCCAAGAGCTTTAGCTCACAGCACAGAAAGACTGGCTACCATCTATGCTATTTATAAAAGCACAGAAAGACTGGCTACCATCTATGCTATTTATGAAAACACAGAGAAGGACTGGTTACCATCTATGCTATTTATGAAAACACAGAGAAAGAATGGTTACCATCTATGCTATTTATGAAAACACAGAGAAAGAATGGTTACCATCTATGCTATTTATGAAAACACAGAGAAAGAATGGTTACCATCTATACTATTTATGAAAACACAGAGAAAGAATGGTTACCATCTATGCTATTTATGAAAACACAGAGAAAGAATGGCTACCATCTATACTATTTATGAAAACACAGAGAAAGAATGGTTACCATCTATGCTATTTATGAAAAAACAGAGAAAGAATGGTTACCATCTATGCTATTTATGAAAACACAGAGAAAGACTGGTTACCATCTATGCTATTTATGAAAACACAGAGAAAGACTGGCTACCATCTATGCTATTTATGAAAACACAGAGAAAGACTGATTACCATCTATGTTATTTATGAAAACACAGAAAGACTGGCTACAATCTACACTATTTATGAAAACACAGAAAGACTGGCTACCATCTACGCTATTTATGAAAACACAGAAAGACTGGCTACCATCTACACTATTTATGAAAACACAGAAAGACTGGCTACCATCTACTCTATTTATGAAAGCACACAGAAAGAAATTAAACAAACATCTGTTGACAAAAGTATTATTTTCTCACATCTGTTTTACTGACAGAAGTGTCAGTAACCATATAAACTGAAATTAGCTTGAATGGCCATGAACTTGGAAGATTAGCACTACAATTATCCTGATCAATTATAAATAAAAATGTGCTCAATCAGTCTTCCTACTGAAAAAAAAAAAAAAAAAGATTTATCCTGACAAATGTAACTATATTGTTGACACATTTTAACCACAGTTTTGTGACACAACAATAGATTTACCCTCATAAATTTGACTATCTTGGTCAGAACACTAAATTTATACTGTGAGCTGCCAGAAGAAAACTTGAAGTCTGTTGTATCTGGAGACAACAAAAATTGAAAGAAAAAAAAATCTGAGCTTCATGTGCTTTCTTCTTCTTCTTCAGCTTTCTCAGCCATTAAGACTTCCTGCTGCAGATAAAGTTCACCTCCATTTTTCTCTATTCATAATCTTCTCTCTCTTTTCTTTTATATCCTCTTCTATGTTATCTTTCGATCTCTGTCTTGGTCTACCCCCTAGTATTGTTTCCCTCATCTCTTGTTGATACATAATTTTCATTTGTCTGTTCTACATGGTTCATCCACCACAGCCTGTTCAGTTTCAAGACATTTATAATTCCATGTGGTTTCATAAACTGAAATTATGGTAAATCTTTATTTGCCAATCAGTTCCAGAGAAAGAACAAGGCTCATCTGTCTGACAATCCACCAGCTGTAGGGAATGCCAGAAGGTGGGTAAGCTAGTGAACCTTGCCACAAACTGCTTTGTAGTCTTCACTCTGGGTTTTTCATTTGCTTACATAGCCTTTGATTCTCCCAATGTACCCGTAGAGAGGTTTGATACCCATTTTTAAATACAGTATGCACTGCCATTTTAAAACAAAACAAGATGTATATTCTGTTAAGAGCATGTCCTTCCTCTGGATGCACAGAGTGGGTAGCTGATACAGAACAGTCTCAAGATTTTGAAATTAGATTTAAATATTGAATTCAATAAATAGTAGAGGACCAAAACACACAACCCTGCTGCCCTCTGTGTCAATCTCTTTAGAGAAATTCTACCAGGATAAACCATACATAAAATACCACTTAGGGGGGTACCTACTAATACAAGACTTTCATACTGAAGCCAAATACAAAATGTTTGAACTTTTGGAGGGCTAAATAAGAATACAGATATGAATAGTGCTCTTGTGAAGTGAAGGTACTTGCTAAAGTTATCCCCTGGGAACAGCTGTGTTAAGAACACAATTATTTTAACAGTCTTTGTGAGACAGGGAACAGATCTGTTTGCTTAAAAACTCTGACCTACTACTGTAGCCAAGAAACCTGTAGCAATAAACACTAATTGTAATTATTATTTTTGTAAAATGTAATGTCAGGTTGGTGGACGGATGGGGACATGGAGGTAGTAAGCAGGGATGAGGGAAATCTTTTGTGAAACCAATGGATCCAGGATGTGACAAGCCTATGGGTCTTTACAATGGGTATCTGCGGAACTGTCTCAAAGCCGTCTGGCCAGCCAGAGTTGCATGCTGGATCTGATGTGGAGAAGGGGCTTAAGTACAGCCACCAGAGGCTGGAAAACAAAGTTTTGGCCAAGCCAGCCTACACAACTGTCTTCATGGTAGTCCAAGCAAAACCACAATCTGCCCTAACAAGGAAAGGTGCTGAAGTCAGAGGTACCCATCCAAAAGGCGCATTGCACAAATCAGGGTACCACGCATCATCGCCAATATGCGTATGAAGAAGAAGAAGCTAAAGTTATGATTATGCAGGTTTATGAAATTATTGCTATGTGTATTATGAGAAATTTGACATAAATTTAAAATAAAATATTTCATTCACAGTTCTATTCACATTAGGTTGTCATGGACACCATGACAATATTTGCTGAGATAATACCAATTATAAATTAGCTAACAATATCTGAAATTTAAAAGTATGAAAATGTATATTAAGTTGTCCTCTCAGTTCATATGTTCAGTCCAGGCTGGACCACAGGTATAAAGTCCCTCCCATTCTGTGACCTACATATTTCTCCAAGTCTTGAATATTTAAACAAACCCCCACTTTAAAATGACATTGCCATTCATGATTACAGTTGAGATCATACACTTGTCACTGGCACAGTTTGATCCTCCAGTTGTTTCTTTATCTTTTGAACAAACAAACAAACCCACCACAACCACCACCACCACTATCATCACCACCACCACCACCACCACCACTATCATCACCACCACCACCACCACCACCAAGCAATGGCACAGTTCTGGCCTGAACAAACAAGCTGATTATTTTTTGCCAGAGTACAACAACAGAGCATTTGATAGTAGGGACATGTCAAAGACTAGTGAAATAAATAATTTTCTATACTGACGCCTTTGTATCTGCGACATGTGCTTTGTGCGTACCTTTCTTTCCATTATACTAGACATGCACATAGCAAAATTCAACAGACCACATATTCAAATTAGATGTCCGACAGCACTTATGGTAATGGCACCACTGAAGCATGCATTATCTTACTAAGATACGCTGTTGAAACTAGAAAATATTCTGATTATAATTTTTTTGTTTTGTTTGCTTACTACCCAAAAATATATGATTTAATATTCCAAATGTTAATATTCAGATTTTTTTTCTTGAACATGAATATTTGAATTTCCCCACTATTTGGCCATCCTTGAATCTGTTGGTTTTGTTGTGAAGGAATGACTGAATGGTTCCAGATTGAAACAGTCGTGAAACAATGATGTATACTTTCTCCCTTGCTTTTTGGAACTGCCAGACTTTATAATGAAAAAATGTTGCACAGGTAACACAGGTATTGATTGGGTACTTGGGACCCAACTAGAAGATCTTGATTTTGCAAATGACATAACTCTTATCAGTGACAATATGAATTCCATGTAAGAAAAAACAGATACCCTGTCTTCAATGGCTATGAAAAAATAGAACTTGGAATTAACAAAGAAATAACAAAAATAATTAAACTTCCCATTAATCAAGAAGGAAAAATATACATAGAAGGAACAGCTGTTGAAGAAACAAACTAATTTGCATATCTCAGCAGCTACATAGACCAGGATGGTGACACCAGGAGTGAAGTTAGAATTGAAAAAGCAGCACTGACCTTCAAGAATCTTGAGAACATATGGCACTCTAAAGTTATAAGCACAAAAACCAAGTTAAGACTACTCAATTCAAATGTAATATCCACCCTCATTTATACATGCGAATGCTGGAAAACAACTAAAGAAATAAACAAGAAATTAGACTCTTTTGAAAACAAACGCCTGAGGAAAATACTCGGCATTAAGTGGAATGAATTCAAGAATAACGTAGAGATAAGGCAGATGAGTGAACAACCTGTCTCATGGGTGATCAGGAAAAAGGAGATGGACATACATCGGTCACATGATGAGAAGAAACAATCAGAGAATCCCAAAACAAGCTATCAAGTGGAACATAACAGGCCAAAGAAAAAAAAGAGGTTGACGACGTGAAACTTTAAAGAGGACACTGTTAAGAGAGGTCAAATTAGTAGGCATAAAATCCCTTGATGAGGTTGAAAAATTCGCCAAAAAAAAAAGGAAAATTTGGATACTACCATACAAGCCCTATGTGACATTTAACGGCACGGGAAGGATGTAAGATGTATGATTATATGGCCAAATGTAAATATATTATATTTGGTACACCCCTAGTGGCACTGCTTTCATTTCCTAGTACATTAATGCTACTTCAGACTGAAGATAAGAGCAATGGAGTAAATGTAGTTCCAATGGTGCAGCCTTGTTTGGTACACCACATGATGCTTGACTGTCAAAATTCTTTGGACATATCACAGGGACAAAACAGTTGAACACTGATTTGTCCAAAACCCTGTGAACTTAGAGAGAGAAAAAAAGCCCCAGCACTCTCCAAGATACGCCACGGCTAAAAAAGTTTATACTCAAAAGCTAATAAAAAATGAAAGATGATTATGTGCTATGGACTAAAAAGAACTTCTTGCTTTCTACCCAAGAGAACCACCACTGTCATGATTTCTTTATAACCTACATAATTTATACTTGTAGGCTTTGTGACCAGTAGTTTAGCCTTAGCCATTAAACTTACTTGTAGGCTTTGTGACCAGTAGTTTAAACTTTGGCATTAAACTTACTTGCAGGTTTTGTGACCGGTGGTTTAAGCTTTGGTTTCTTGGACTTTTTATCGCTAACATCTGAAGTTTTGATTTTCCTCTTCTCTACGGCTGGTGTTATTTTGGCCCTTTTGAGGAAGGCCTCGTGTTCTTTTCGTAATGCTGGGTCCATACTGTAGGTTTTAGATGAAATATGAAGACTGTAACCTTGGCATGAGCTGCTCCAGAACTCTGAGATGAAAGCAGTGTTTTCTAGGAGACAGAAATTTGAAAGAGGTAAATTGAGAACAAATAATATACATTTCTATGCATGTAGAAATGAGTGGATAAAAAAAAAAAACAACTGGATCCTGACCAGCACGAAACAAAACAACTGCACTCTATAAATCTTATATCTTATATCTTATATCCTTCCCGTGCCGTTAGACGTCACATAGGGCTCGCAAAGTAGTTCGCCAATATTTCCTGTCTTCGGCGAGTCTTTCAACCTCAACAAAGGATTTTATGCCTGTTAAACTGGAGTAAATGTAGTTTGGTTTCTTTTTTTATAGACACTCTATAAATACTAGGTTCAAAATCATGTAAAATGTTATTTTACAAAAACTGCTATAAATAATGTTCTAGTTATAATCTGGTTAATATAATTAGAAATCAGTAAATAATACAACAGCTTATTTAGAAAGCATGAACTTTTAATAGTTATATGATAAGACATACACAACACAGGTGGGAAAATTTTTTTTAAAAAAAATCTCATTTTCCATGAAAAGTTGTTCCACTTTTATTTCACTTCCACTAAATAATTGGAAGGAAAAAACTAATTAATTATAGACTTCATAATGAAAAAATGCTGCATAGGTATAACATGTATTGATGGGACCCAACTAGAAGATCTTGATTTTGCTGATAACATAACACTTACTGTAATTATCATTTTGGTTTGCACGTTAACCGCACATGTCAGATTTATCCTTCTTCCCGTTTGAAGCAACGTGGCAGAAGGACAGACATATTAGAGTATTAATTGTGCTTAGATCTGTGAATTTTGTTAAAGCATATTCGAAAAATTGACACGCCCTCCAACATGACAAATGTTACTGATTGTACTCCATTACCCCATGTAATTCTAGACTTCCTAGAAGGACTAAAACTGCTTGTAATGAGTTGTTTAAGACAGTATTAGTTGGGAAACCTGCTGTGTTGATAATTCTGATTCAAGCAATTCTGATTCTGACAATGGCTGTTTCTGACAATGTTTCTGTCTCTGAAATGACAAGTTCTGACGCTGTGACCTCTAGTAATGACACAGAAAGTGAAACTGACTGTCATCCCTTGACAAGTGCTGCTACTTCTGCTTCTCCACCTGCTAAAAGAGTGAAATGTTTCTGCAGCTCAAACAGCAAATGTAGAACCAGTTTTGACATGGAGAGCAGTACAGACAGATGAAGTAGTAGGTACTGCTACTAACGAAGATGATGGCAGTTTTCTGTTGTATTTTTTGTTTGTTTGTCAATTGTCTACAAAGTGATATTCATGGAAGGAATTCAAATTGTGTGTGACAAGTGGACATTTACAGCTCTTGGTAAGTAGACAACATTTATTTTAGTGTTTTATAATTTTTATTGGGGGGGGGCTAAATATTTTGTCTAATTTTCTCACCAGTTGTTTTTCCTACAAAAACTATACATTTCTGAAGCCTTCATTCATTTATCTTTTTTATGTATAATTAGTATACTTTTAACATGAAAATAATATTTCAAATTCACTTTTTCAATGATACCCCAAAGTTATCAAACCACCCGCACATTTTTCTTGGAACCAATGGTATGTCCACGTTTTTCCCGCCAGCATGGAAAGAGTTAATAAAAATGGAAAAATACATGTAGATGGGACAGATGTTGAAGAAGTCAATCAATTTGCATAACTTGGCAGCTACACAGACCAGGATGTTGACACTAGAAAGGAAGTTAGAATTAGAATTGCAAAAGCAGCATCGATCTTCAAGAATCTTGAGAACATATGGAATTCAAAAGTTATAAGCACAAAAACCAGATTAAGACTATTCAATTCAAATGTAATATCCACCCTCATTTATGCATGCGAAAGCTGAAAAACAACTAAAGAAATAGACAAGAAATTAAATTAGACTCTTCTGAAAACAAAATGCCTAAAGAAAATACTCGACATCAAGTGGAATGAATTCAAGAACAATGCAGAGATAAGACAGATGACTGAACAACAACCAGTCTCACGGGTGATCAGGAAAAGGAGATGGACATATGTTGGCCACTTGATGAGAAGAAATGAGCAGAGAATCCCAAAACAAGCTATCAAGTGGAACACAACAGGCCGAAGAAAAAGGGGCAGACCGCGTGAAACTCTGAAGAGAACATTATTAAGAGAGGCCAAGTTAACAGGCATAAAATCCTTTGTTGAGGTTGAAAAACTCGCCGAAGACAGGAAATATTGGCGAACTACTTTGCGAGCCCTATGTGACGTCTAACGGCACGGGAAGGATATAAGATAAGAATTCCACTATTTCAATGCTACTAAATATAGCCAGTATTACTAAGTAGAAACTAAGTAGAAAGAAGAAACATTTTCACAGGATGGGAACTGAGGCTCATATGACACTCTGTTCATTATCTTCTAATTTTCGCTCTGTTACAAATATTCAAAATCAGTTTGGTTCCAAAGTCTATGAGCTGAACAAGTGTGAATAAATAATCAAATATTTTTCCCACGAAAAACATACCAAAATATAGAAGCTGAGGTCACACCTTCCAATATGAAACACATATTCCTATATCAACAAATAAGAATGGAACTATTTGTCTCAGTAATATAATGAAATCCGTAAGGGCAGGTTTTTTTTTTTTTTAGTTTTGCGCTGGATCCAAGAGATGAACCGTGACCAATTGTGTCAGATTTTCAAACGTAAACTCAGTACTTGTAACCATTATTGACTTACTCACCTACACTGTGTTACAAAACAAACTATTTCTGGCGGTAACGAAGAAAAAGTGAACAAAACTTAAGCTGAAAAAAAAGTATTAACACGAAGCAGAAACATCAACGTCCTGATCCCCATATCGCCGAAACAACGACTGAAGATGTAAAGGGCGGTCACTCCATAAACACAAGTGGACAAATGTAAAACTAGAATCTTCAATAGATCGAGTACGAAGTAACATAGCTCAAGTCCGGGATGTTAAAACTAAAACAAATGTGAGAACGGCTCTATTAGTTAACGGGCACACAATTGTAACACAATCTGGTTTACACCTTAATCATACAAAAACAAACAGGACAGGGAGATAGCGAAAGAAATATAAATTCACATGAATGATTTTATATCCTTCCCGTGCCGTTAAACGTCACATAGAGCTCGCAAAGTAGTTCGCCAATTTTTCCGGTCTTCGGCGAGTCTTTCAACCTCATCAAATGATTTTTATGTCTGTTAATTTGGCCTCTCTTAACAATGTCCTCTTCAGAGTTTCACGCGGTCTGCCTCGTTTTCTTTGGCCTGTTGTGTTCCACTTCATAGCTTGTTTTGGGATTCTCTGATCATTTCTTCTCATCAAGTGACCAACATATGTCCTTTTCCTGATCACCCATGAGACTGGTTGTTGTTCAATCATCTGTCTTATCTCTGCATTATTCTTGAATTCGTTCCACTTGATGCCGAGTATTTTCCTTATGCATTTGTTTTCAAAAGAGTCTAATTTCTTGTCTATTTCTTTAGTTGTTTTCCAGCTTTCGCATGCATAAATGAGGGTGGATATTACATTTGAATTGGAATAGTCTTAACTTGGTTTTTGTGCTTATAACTTTTGAATTCCATATGTTCTCAAGATTCTTGAAAATTGATGCTGCTTTTGCAATTCTGATCCTAACTTCCTTTCTGGTGTCACCATCCTGGTCTATGTAGCTGCCAAGGTATGCAAATTGATTGACTTCTTCAATATCTGTCCCTTCTATGTGTATTTTTCCAATTTGATTAAAGGGAATTTTCATTAAATTTGTTTTGTCCTTGTTAATTTCAAGTCCTATTTTGCTAGCCAGTGAAGACAGGCTATCTGTTTTTTCTTGCATGGAATTCACATTATTACTGATAAGAGTTATGTCATCAGCAAAATCAAGATCTTCTAGTTAGGTCCCATGTACCCAGTCAATACCTCTGTTACCTGTACAGCATTTTTTCATTATGAAGTCTTTTGTAATCCTAAAAAGTAAAGGAGACAGTATACATCCTTGTTTCACACCTGTTTCAATCTTCACATGAATGATATACAATAAATAAGAATGGAAAAAATGTAGCTGGTAAAGATAGTAAGAATTAAGGACGTGTACTGTAAAAAAAAAAACAGCAGGCCATCTAGCTCACAACTGAGAGGCCTACAGGAGTGCTGTTTTGGTGGCAAAGTTCCGCAAGGGACATACAAATGAATGACTAAAAAAAAAAAATGTACTGCAAACAAACAGCAGCTGGAGTGAACAATGATGTAGGTGAGTATCAGGATATATAAGATAGTGCAAAAGACAAGGATGCATAGTCACCATGTCTATTCTCATTCATCATCATCATCAGATGCTTTACCTGCAGGCTTTGTCTGTCATGGTTTTCTGCAGATTTTATTCTTTGATATTTTCCATTGCATTAGACAGTCCATGCTTTTTTTCTCTTGGTGTAACATCTTGTAACTCTTTCCTCCTTCTCCCTGCATCCCTCTGTCAAATGAAGTCACAGGTTTTTTTTCTGAATGCTTCTTTGGTGCTCACATTCTTGGATGCAGCTAAAGACTTTCCAGAGGACTTTTTCAGGATAGTGGTAATGACAAAAAAAATTCTGATTTATCTGACGGGTCCTTATAGCCCGCGTCAACCTGTCATAGGCATCTAAGATGGAGAAGCTGATAAATATGAGATGAAATCCTTGTAAGTTTCAGGTGAGAGGAAATGTAAAATAGATTGTACATAAGAAGAAAGGGTATGGAAAAAAAATCATTAACATGCAGACCTCCAAACCAAGTTCCCCCCTCTGAGTTTAAAAGGCCGAAACAGTTGTCCAAGATAGAATTTCCTCTGATGATCAGGGAAGTTTGTGTAGCTGCTCACAATGGTAGAGTTTACAGCTCGCTGAATTATTCTTTTGCAGTCACATCATGGGTGATCAGAAAAAGAAGATGAACACATGTAGGTCATGTGATGAGGAGAAACAATCAGAGAATACCAAAACAAGCTATCAAATGGAGCAGAACAGGCTGAAGAAAACAAAGTTGACCACGTGAAATTCTAAAGAGGACAATGTTAAGAGAAGCCAGTTTAATAGGTATAACATCCCTTGATGAAGTTGAAAAAACTCACAGAAAGCAGGAAAACTTGGTAAACAACTATGCGAGCCCTATGTGATGTTTAATGGCACGGGAAGGATATAAGATGTAAGTCTTTCCTTGATTGGCTGGTGAAGTAAAATATGTCGTCAACTTTCTGCACATTTTTACTTGAGCCCTATTACAGTCAGTTTGATTCAGACAGGTGTTCATTGTTTCACTGACACCATAGATCAGATATAAATAGTCTCCTGTCTATTGCAGAGATAACTTTAAACCATGCCCTACTCCACAATCTGTATGGTCTAGGATGATGAGTTACCTAGCATGCACATACAATTAATCTTAACTGGTCATGAAATTATAAAATAACTGAGATGTCTATCACAGTGTATGCACTGTCAACCAAGACTCTCTTCCTCCTAACACACTATGTAACTACAGTATGGTAAACAATGGATGGGTGGTGGATCTTACTGAGGAGCATAACACTGCAGTTTGGCTGAGAAGGCATTACTCCATTTCTTGTGAATGTCCCAGAATTTAAGAATGTTATGAAGGGCTGTCATTATAACCATTAGGCAGAAAAACAAAATAGCTTGGTTACATGACATGAAGCAAGAACCAGATAAAGGTGCGTAATACCTGAAGAGAATCTGGCTTCATCAGCTTATGAGGTAAATGTTTCCATATATCTCTCCAGATATGATCACCTCAGAGCAATAATCTGCTAATGTTTATTTGGCTACTCATATGATGGACAGAAGATCATGATTGTTATTTCTCAGATTGTAGGAGACTGTGTGCACACAAGTAAAGTGATCTCTCTTCATATTTTGCTAAATAAAATTTTGAAGTATTGGATATTGAGCATCTGGTTCAATGTTCAAGAAGTGTTACTACTGAAGAAAAAAAAACAAAACATGCCAGCATTAACTGATGCTGTACATGAATTTACATAATCTATTTCCAAGTTCCCTTTTAAATGAGGCATTAGATTTGTAAAAGAATGTGCAAGCTGCACTGAAATTTACAGCTAATGCTGCAGGGACAAAAACAAAGTTGACCATAAATTTACCACAATATAACCACACTGTGTAAGAACTTCCACTTCTGCATAGGTGTTCTGCGCAGTTTTTGAATGATAGCTGAGGATCTTTTTTTTTTTTTTTTGTCAGCTAAAATCTCTAAAAAAAACTAATGGCACATAAGAAGAAATTTACCATCTTTCAAAACTATCAGTGACAACAAAGTGTAAGCTGTTTTCATCTGTGGGGTATCTTGAAAGCATTTTTTTCCCTGTGCCTTAGTTTTTTTTTGGCGGCCTGGTTAGCTGAGTGGTTAGGTGCTCAGGTGGTACGGGGTTCTGATACACACCAAAAAGGCCCCAAGGTTCACCCAGCCTCTAAAAATGTGCACCAGAGAAATCTGGGAAGGTAAACCAGCCAGGCGTGATACTGACCACATCACACTTTCATGTACCGAAGGTCATGGAAAATACGGGCCTAACACCATATTCCCCAATATGCCTTAATGACATGGAAATGGGAATTTTACCTTTTACTTTAGTTCTTTTAATTTTAGGCTTTTCAGTAAGAAATTTGTAAAAAAAAGTTTTATTCTCATCATCACCATCATGTAACTACAGTTTGGGTTAAGACTGTTCTTGACTCATCTAAGGTGTTCAAGGTTATGTGGTTTATTAACAGGCACAGCTGGTCAACAAAGAAAATAAAACTTGCTGGAAAAGAAAACTCACAATTAATATTTCACTCAAGTTCAAAACTTTCATTTTATCCAAAGTAAATCTATTAATCCAATGTACATTTCATGAAAGCTAATCACAGATCTCAACAACAAGTTTAAACTAAACAATGTCCAAAATAAACCCAAGTTCAAAAGGATGTTTAAATACTGCTTTAAAAAAATCCACTGTTTTTGTCTTTTTCTGCATAACCACACATCAGACAAATTCCTCTTATACTGCTAGTTACGAATTACAAAACATAAGAAGATAACGATTAAATTTTATCTTGTGACAGGAAATTTAAAACTATCAAATACTGCAGTTGAGTTATAAAGCCAGTCATGAAATAATTCTTTACCACTGAAATGCTGCGAAGCAATTGCTAAGAACGCGTTTTCACATGTTATAATCTTAAATAAATAATGCCCATTTTGTTGGATTCACAAAGTAAATAAAATATTGTGATATATCATAAATATTTACATTCATGCCTATCACAACTATGATGTCATACTGAAAGTCGTGAGCAAAAGTTTTTTAAAAATCAGAATTTATAGATAGAAAAAATATAAATGTATCACCTTAATCTGTATCATTTGCACTTCATGTAAAGGTCACATAACCACACGGAACATAAACAAAATAGCGGGTGCTGAAGTTTCGTTTCGTCAAAGTGCTGTTACCGAGTTCCTTGTTAAAGAGGAAATCCCCGCTGCTGAAATTCACCAAAGACTTCAACTTGCTTATGGAGATGTGTGCAAGCAGTATTAGGAGGTGGGTGAAACATTTAAAAGATGGAAACATGAGCATCCAAGATATGCCTCGCAGTGGTCGTCCTCAAATTGCCTCCACTGAACGCAACGTGGAAAAGGTTGACGATATCATTAAAGAAGAAAGATGTGTCACAGTTTCTGAAATTGCTGTAAATCTTGAAATAGGACACAATGCAGTACAGGAAATGATTGAAACCCTAGGCTATAGAAAAGTTTGTGCCAGCTGGATCCTATAGGAGAGAACATTCAGACAGCAGTGCGTCTGTGCCTTCGGTCAGCTGGAATGGAATTCTACTGGGAGGGTATTTTCAAACTTGCAGAGCTTAGGGAGAAATGTGTGCAGAGAAATGAAGATTATGTTGAAAAGTGAAGAAAAGGATACATTTATATTTTCTCTATCTATAAATTCTGATTTTTAAAAAAATTTTTGCTCATGACTTTCGGTATGACCCTCGTACATGACATTTAACAAAGCTCTTCAAAAATATCACACTGATTACCATAAAATTATGTAAATATACTTCATAAAGCCTACTGTTTGCTAATGTACTTGTGCATAAGATGCAGGAAACTCTCTAATGTAAAGAGCGGAACAACAACACAACTCCTTCAGATCATCAGAGGAACTACCCCCCCCCCTTCAGACAAGTGTTTCGGCCCTATTAAACTCCTCTAAGAGGGGGTGAGCCCCTCTGGGTCATGACTCCCAGAGGTCTTGTGAGTTGTTGCTTTTTTTCTCCCAGGGTTGAGTTGGCACTGCACTTTGATGTGCGTCTTTAGCAATTTAGCTACGGAGGACTGGTATTGGTGAAACCATTTATGTTCTCAATGCTTGTTTCACATACCCCACAGCCAGCATGAAGCCTTTTCTACTGTTTCTGAAAGGCTTTTTAATGCCCTTGCTCTTGCTTGTCCCTTTATGCCCAGTTGCTTACATAGGTCGTATGCTGATGTTGCTACGAATCCTCTTGCTCCCACTTCACTTTTGCCCTGACACCTGCCCCCTGCCTCAGTTGCTTGACCAGGTCATTGTACTTCTCACATTCGAATATATGTTCCTCTTCTATTCTTGTTTCGTAGGGAACCGTAAGTTCGATCATTATTAGTTCCTGTTTTTCTATGGTGTACACTACAAATGTCCGGTCGCATTCCTGTGTTCTTAATGGCAGTCGGGTATTCTCTTCTTCCTGGTAGGTCCGCTATCACAACCCGGTCATTTCCACTATCTAGCAGTGATGGTAAGGGAATGTCCCTGATTTCAACATTCTTGTGCATAGGAATTATATATGAAAAGAACTTTCTAAAATATCAACTTCCTTTAGCACAACAGTGACATAAACTGTGGATAACTGTTATTAAATTTAAATCTAAAAAAGTAGTTATTCTAGCTTGCAAGAAGATGGATTAGACCACAGATGACTTTTATGCGAAGTTCAAAATATAACTGTGACAAGAGTGTAATGAAGAAAAAATAATAATGAGACAATGTCTGTAACACAGATCATGAGGTACAAAAACTTCAGAAAAGGCTTACCATAACCTTCCTTCTCCAAACCCACATCACTGATGCTTTTAATTTCTCTTTCATTTTTTTGTTGTTTATTATCACAGATAATAGGTTAGGTCTTATTTATTGACAAACATGTGTATAATAAACAAAACAACATATCAGTTATAAAATTTTTCATAGTTTGTTTAACATTCATTCATTCATTTGCATGTCCCTTGTGGAACTTTGCCTCCCTAACAGCACTCCTGTAGGCCTCTCAGTTGTGAGCAAGATGGCCTGCTACTGATGCATCCATTTGCAGATCATCAACAATGTCTTGCAGCCATCTTCGCCTTGGTCTTCCTTTTTCCTATTATGTACCCTTCCAAGACAGTTTTCTCTAGATTATCATGACGTTTAATGAATCCAAAATATTTAAGTTTTCTCTCTTTAATACTCTTTACTAGCCAGCCTTTTTTCAGTATTAAGTTCTTGAAGTATGGATATATTTGTTCTTTTTTGTGTCCATGATATTTGAAGAGCTCTTCTGTAACATTTACATTCAAAGGCATTTATGTGTTTCTCAGCTGTTTTGTTAAGTGTCCAGGTCTCACAGGCATATATTGTGATGGGAAAAATGCATGCCCTTAAAAATCTTATTTTTGTAGTTCTGTCTATTCCTCTCCACAGATTCTTTAGTTGTTTTACTTTCTGAAGAGCGATAGATGGCCTCCTTTTAATTTCCCTCATTGTATCTTCATTATTAGTTAGCAGTGATCCAAGATATTCAAAACTCTCCACTTCTTTCAGTTTTTCCTCATTTTTCCTCTTATCAGCTGCCTTGTTTGTTTTGTCAGTTGTCATCAATTTAGTTTTCTTCGCATTAAGATAGAGGTTTTGCTCTTCACTATTCTTACGGACTGACATAATTAGTTTTTCCATTTCTTTTTGTGTTGTGGACAGTAATCACATCAGTATATCTAATCTCTGGTATTTCATAACCCCCAATTGTTATGGCATCGTAATATTCTTTGTCTACATCTTCTCTAACATTCCTCATTATATTTTCAGTATACAAGTTAAATAAGTAAGGTGACAATATAAACAGACCCCTTGTTTTATGTCAAACCAATTTGTTGTTTCACCATTTATTCTTACTGCTGCTTGTTGCTCTAGATACAGCAGTGATGTTAATTGTATCAAATGTGTTGGAAATCCCGTTTTTTTCCATTAATTCCCAAAGTTTCTGGTGTTGTACACAATCAAATGCCTTTGAGTAGTCTATAAAGGTTAAATATAGATTCACATTAAACTCTCTGCATTTCTCTATTATTAATCTTATATTGAATTATGATCTCTTGATCCTCTTCCTTGCCTGAAACCAGCTTGGACCATATTGACTTCTTCTTCTATTTTCTTTCGAAGTCTACCCATTATGATTTTTAACAGAATTTTACTGGCATGACTAATCAGGGCAACAGTTCTGTAGTTTGTGCATAATTTCAGGTTACTCTTTTTTGTTTAACATACAAAGTTATTATGTATTATTTCTAAAATGTTTAATATACGATAAGAAAGTGATATCTTCTACTACAAGATTGTTACATTTTTTTCCACAAGAGGCTGCCTCAAGGCTAAGAGATCTGAAGATCTTTGGGAGCAAGTGTCTGAAACGTCTCCCTTGTGTATGGCTGCTGTAGGGGGTAGTCAAATACTACAGGGCTGTGGACTAGTTTGTAGCTCCTGTTACAAGCTGCTGCATTGATGAAGGTGGTAGTTCCATCAGACTGGACTCCATAAGCTGGCATAGGCAAAACAAATAAATCAGTGAATAAAAATGAATGGGAAAATTTGAACTAAAGTTTAAAAGAAATTATAAGTCCTCTTACATGTAATCATTTGTTATGTGAAGAATGAATTATTGCTATTGAACCTGCAATCAGATTTTCTGCCTAATAAGTTGTATCCTATTTCAGTGTTTCTGCTGACTCTCTATTGCATATATGTCCATGCAGCCATTTTTTCCCCCCTCAATATTAAAATAAATGAATTTTTAATCTGAATCTAAACTGGGTGTTACAAAATGAACACGGCTTTGATAAATGCCACATAATAAGGAAAATCTAAAGTAAAGAAAGAGAAACAGTGAGGATGGTTAAACATTCACAGAACCATCATCAGGTGCCATTTACTGGGTAAGTCATGCCCCCATCTCTGGTATCTTAATACATATATACTGACCGATTCCTTCTTCTCATGCCATCTGACTAGTTTGTCCAACAACATTCCTCATCATCCCAATACCAAGAGTCAATAGAAAGAGATGACAAGATAGCATAAAAAGAAAACAACTGTTTTCTATGTGAGTCCCACATAGGAGGTACGGATGGTATTGGCTGTGGCTCCAAGAGATGGACACCAGTGATATCAATTGCTAGTTTGGTAGAAAGGACATATGTTAAGTTGTGGCTGTAATAAAGTTTGACCAGTTCACTGTGATAAAACATGACTTAATTCACTTGTGAATGTAGTAACCTCCCTGGTGTTAATCCTGTACATTATATAGGCCAGGTTTTAAAGTCTTTAGTCTTTAAGCCTCAGTAATGTTCAGAATAGTACTGTGCAGCCATGTGGTAAATGAAATGAGGTCAAGCATCTAAAAATAATTATCTTATATCCTTCCCGTGCCGTTATAACGTCACATAGGGCTTGCAAAGTAGTTCGCCAATTTTTCCTGTCTTCAGTGAGTCTTTCAACCTCATCAAAGGATTTTATGCCTGTTAATTTGGCCTCTCTTAACAATGTCCTCTTCAGAGTTTCACGTGGTCTGGCTCTTTTTCTTTGGTCTGTTGTGTTCCACTTCATAGCTTGTTTTGGGATTCTCTGATCATTTCTTCTCAACAATGACCAACATATGTCCATCTCCTTTTCCTGATCACCTATGAGACTGGTTGTTGTTCAGTCATCTGTCTTATCTCTGCATTGTTCTTGAATTCGTTCCACTTGATGCCGAGTATTTTCCTTATGCATTTGTTTTCAAAAGAGTCTAATTTCTTGTCTATTTCTTTAGTTGTTTTCCAGCTTTCGCATGCATAAATGAGGGTGGATATTACATTTGAACTGAATAGTCTTAACTTGGTTTTTGTGCTTATAACTAGATTGATGCTGCTTTTGAAATTCTGATCCTAACTTCCTTTCTAGTGTCACCATCCTGGTCTATGTAGCTGCCAAGGTATGCAAATTGATTGACTTCTTCAATATCTATCCCTTCTATGTGTATTTTTCCATTCTGATTAAAGGGAATTTTCATTATTTTTGTTTTGTCCTTGTTAATTTCAAGTCCTATTTTGCTAGCCAGTGAAGACAGGCTATCTGTTTTTAGGAGCTCTTTAATTAATATTAATGAGTTGGTGTGGCCACCATGGCATCTAAGCAATTTATGAGCATGATTTCTTCACCAAGAAACACAACTGCTAAGAAGGCTAAGCCACGGATGGTTTAAAAAGTCGCTGAATTATGGTGCCATTATGTACAATGGCGAATCAAAAAGTGACAAGGGTCATAACCTCTGAAAAATATATGAAAAGACTTGTGAGCGAGCCTTCATATACTTTTTAATGGTTACATCCCTTGATTTATGGTTACTTCTGATTTGCCCTGAAGATTAGTAGATTATATTTTAACTGTACATTTTGTTCTTGCTCCGCCTCCCTTAAGCTGCAACCAGGATGTTCTTTGCAGCTGATGTGGTGAAGTAAAGAGAGCAAAAACACTATGTTGGATAGGGGGTAGATTATGTTAGCTTTTCTTGCCAGTGTGAGAAGGGCACATTACTTTTTTTTAGCAGATTACCAACATTGGAACTATAATGATTCCTGTCCTGTTAGTCAGGGTTATTGGTGGGCACCAACAGAGAGTGGGACAGGATCTTAGTCAGCTATAGTTCACCAACTCTTACATCAGCTATGGGTCGGAGACCACTATTTCATGTTGTATTTTCACTCCCCCATATTTGTTCACATAAATACTGCATCATGATTTATTACCTAAAAATCATCAAGATATAACAATTTTTATAATTTGATTAAAGCCACAGCTAATCATCAGTTTTTAAATGCTTACTTTCTTTTTCTTTCCTTTTTTTTTAAAATAACACTGTCTGTACTCTCCCTTTCTTGTTAATTGTATTTAAAGAAAATAAAGCTGAACTACCATGTTGTTACTTGTGTTAGATTGTAAACACTGCATCTGTAATCTATAACATGTAATCAGAGACTGGCATTCCTGCACTCTGGGCATTCCCATATGTGCTCTGCCTTCTGGTACAACACCCAATGAAGCATGCGCCTTCTTGATGGAGCCAGTCACACTGGTTGTGGATGATGCACACTAAACCACTTCGTTCAGATAAATGTTCACTTCCCCTCTTTATATAGACTGTTTAATGCTTTTATAACAACATTGGTTCTGTCAAGGATGACAAACTCAAGCTTTACCTTCATGTATGTGGCCGTGGACAACATATTTTGGTTTAATGCGCTTCCTGACAGAGTTTAGGAGTTCTGAACATCCCACATGGATCTCTCTGTGTGTTAAATCACAGAAACCTGAAGGATACAATGGAAGTTAAAGTGATGAACACCACAACTTTTCTCTTCCCACTGTTTACTGTTAAGATTATTATTTTACCAGCATTATTTATCATCATAACAAGTTTACACTGTATAATCTTCACCGAGCTCTCTCTCAAAAAAAAGGAAAAATAAAGCTAAATGTTTTCTGTAGCTTGTGTCACAGTAAAACAACAAAAGAACTTGAAAGGGAAAATAGAACAGTAAAATAAAAATCCATTCTAGAAAGAAAAAAACAATGTAGTCTGATCATTAAAGCTGTAACTCTTTTAGAAGAAGCAATGGATTTTGATCATCAGGCTCAACTAAAATTGACAGATGTGGTACTTCTTATATCAGAAAGTTCATAAAGTTAAATTACAGATATAAAGCTAGGTTACTTTACAGCACTTTTTGTCTGTACAGGTCAATCACCTGCATCAACATGGCACCTATGAAGGAGGAAGACCAGTGTGTTTTGTGGTATCACGAAACAAATTTGCCAGTTACAGTTCAATGAAGGTTCAAAAATGAGTACATACAAGATTTACCAGATGTTAAAAACATCACATACTTGTACGCAATTTAAAGAGACCAGCAGTGTCTGTGATCTTAAAAGAACTATTGCAAATGAGGAGACTAAAAAAAAATATTGGAGAACACATTCAAGAAATCAAGTACTGCTTAAAAGGTATGCAAATTGGTTTACTTCATAAACAGCTGTTCCTTCTACATATATTTCTCCTTCTTGATTAATGAGAAGTTTCATTATTTTTGTTTTGTCTTTGTTAATTTCAAGACCTATTTTGCTACCCAAGGAAGACAGGGTATCTTTTTTTTTTCTGCATCAATTTCACATTTTTACTGATAAGAGTTATGTCATCTGCAAAATCAAGATCTTCTATTTGGGTCCCATGTACTCAATCAACGCCCGTTTCACCTGTACAGCCAGGTAAAAGTCCATGGCAATTCCAAAAAGCAAGGGAGATAATATACATCCTTTTTTCACAACTGTGTCAATCTAGAACCATTCACTCATTCCTTCTTCTGTGTTGACTGCACAAACATATCCATTGTAGAGATCCCTAATAATATTGACAACCTTAGATGGTATTCCATATATTCTTAAAATTCCCCACAATAAATCTCTGTGTATGCTATCAAATGCCTTTTTAAAGTCTATAAAGTTTAGGATTAATGGTTTTTGCTTTTCGGTTCTTCAAACATTATTCTTAGAGTAAAGATCTGGTTGAGACAGCTTCTCCCTTATCGAAATCCAGCTTCTTGTTCTCTCATCACAGCATCCATTGGATTTTAATTCTATTCAGAATAACTTTGCAAACCAGTTTTGACACAACTGATAGTAAGGTTATTCCTCTCCAGTTATTGCAATCGTTAAGGTTGCTTTTTTTTTTTTTTTGTGTATTTTAACAATGATTCCTTTTTTCCATTTAGAAAGAACCTTTTCTTCTTTCCAAACTTTATTAAACATTCTCTGTAGTTGGCTCATGTTGTCACTGTTAAAAGCTTTTAACATTTCGGCTGTTATTTCATCTTTACCTGCAGCTTTGTTAGCTATTAGATTCACTGTTGTCTCAATTTCATCCAATGTAATTTCATCTAGGCTGACATTTAGTTTGGAAAATCTAAGTCAGTTTCAAGTTCTATCAATTCTTTTGGGTGTGGTCGATTAAGTATTTCTTGGAAGTATTCGGCCCATCTCTGCTTTTGGTCTTTACTTGATGTTATTAGTGTGCCAGTTTTGCTAAGGATTGGTCTATCTTTGGATGCAACAGTACCTGTTAGCCTCTTTTGTATGTATAAATATCAATTATGGAATACTAAATATTCATTAAACCTGAAGTATCCATCATTTTAAAACCCTCTAGCTCACTCTATTACTTATAAGAGAGGTAAATGTAAGATGCAAAAAAAGTATAAATTCTGTGACAAAAAAATTAACTCTGATACAACAGGCAGTACTATCTTACCTAGCGCAGGTCCATGGCTCAGAAGTATGTCTATTCCTGCAGGTATCTTGTCATACTTTTTCAGAAGACCATAACCCCTAGGAAGCCCAAATCCTGGGATCCCATATTCTGGAAGCCTGAAAAAGTAATGGTAAACTTGCTCAGTGTGAGGTATTTTGAATGCTGCAACTATGAAGCTACAATGCTACTTTACATATTCTTGGCAGCATGGCTACATGAGCTAATGGATGAAGCACAGTCTGAGCTCAAAATTCACTTATACTTGACATTCCTTCTCTCTCAAAACATGTTTCCTCTTTGTTCTACTCTTTCCTCACTTTTATATTCCAGAACCCCATCACTCTACCCATACTTTTCTCAACTACAGTATCTCTCTCTCTCTCTCTGCTTTCCTCACACCCTCTTTACTACCAATCTATCATGCAACCCAAGTCTTCATTTAAAACATTCACAATACTCTACCACCACACTCTTGGACACAGCTTCTTACAAGTTCAAAGCTAAAAAGGTAAGGAATGAAAAAAATTAGAAAAAAAAAATGCAGCTAATTAGCTGTGAACTTCTCACCAGATAAATCTGGGAAGAAGTCCACAGCAATGTGCTCCATTTTTTCCTAATTTTTTTTTGTTGCCATTCCAATACAACCAGGTATAGAAGTAGGAGGATACAATATTAACAACCTTCGGTATGCTGACGACACAGTACTGATAGCTGAGAACCAACAAGACCTCCAAAATCTCTTGTATAAAGTCACTAAAGAAAGTGAACAGAAAGGCCTTACTTTGAACATCAAAAAGACAGAGACTATGATTATATCTAAGAAACAGAATCCACCTAAATGAAGTATAAAATTAAACAAAACTATTCTAAAGCAGGTGCTGAAATTCAAATACCTTGGAGCAGTAATAACTTCAGATGGGAAATGCAGAAAAGAAATTAAGAACAGAATAGGCCAAGAAAAGACTGCATTTCAGAGAATGTGAAACATATTATTTAAACACATCCTTATCAATGAAAGTTAGAAAATGAGTCCTAAAATGCTATATTGAACCTATCTTGTTTTATGAAAGTGAATCATGGACAATAGGCAGATCTGCACAAAAGTCACTGGAAGCAGCAGAAATGTGGTTTATTAGAAGAATGTTGTGAATTCCTGGGACACCAAAAATAACTAATGGAAAATGCTGGAAATAGAAAAAAACAAAATCTTGTCACAAAAATAAGAGAGACAATGTACTTTCACAGGACATGCAATGAGAAAGTGGGGGGGGGGGGGGCGCATTGAAAATATAACAAAAGGAAAAAATAGAGGGAAGAAGAGCCAGGGGAAAACCAAGAGAAATGATACTGGACAGTCTGACAAGATGGTGTGAGAGGAGATCACCAACTTAGCTAATGGCTTGCATGAAGGATCGTGTACTCTGGAGAAGCATAACAGCCAACGGCAGTTGGCACAGCATCTGATGATGATTCCTATAATAGCATTCATGTGAATTTAATCTGTTTTTCATATTTCTTTGTCCTGTATTTTTTTTTGATGATTAAGGGGTTCCTACTTTTATTTTGAACAGTTTTAACATTTTGTTATCACAGCTTTATAGCAGTGGCTTCATGTAATTTATATATTTAGTTTTATATATACTTATATCCAAATCATTTGTAGTGGAAGAAGTGATGATTATTCTAAATCTACAGTGCTTTTTTTTAAACAAATATTATTTTGTCACATTTCCTGACACATTAAAGTAGTAAATGAAAACAAAAATTAAAACCAAAATTTGATATTCAATTCTATTTGCTGTTTTTTTTTTGTAACCTTTTCTGTTTTATATCTGAGCATCTTCCTTTTAATCTGATAAGACTAGGCTCTGATGATAGACTAAATACACATCCAACATCCCACTCCACAATCAGCTAGAAAACTTACCATGGTAGACCATATATTTTGATACCACAGAATTCCACTAAGTTATCTATAAGCAAGGTGCCATTGCTCATCACAGTTTTCATGCAGGTGTTTTGTTCCTATGTATGTATGAGGTTATGCAATATCAAAAGCAGAATTAAACAAATATATGCTCGTTAAGTAATAAAGCTGTTATTACTTTTTTCCTAGTTTATACATTTTTATCCCAGCTTTACTGCTGTGGCTTCGTGTATAGTTATATAGTTAAACACTAATTATTTGTGTGTAACTAAACAAACAGTGTGAAGTGAGGGGCTAAGACATTTGTGGTTTTATTCACAGCTTACTGTTAATCATGAGCAAACACTGGATATTCTGGGATATCAACCACATGAAGCACAGGCAACTCTGAGAAACTGTCTGGAATTTCTTGGCATGGCCTATCCTCTGCTAGCCAATTTACACTATCTTCTGCTAGCCATTTTACACTATGTGAATCAGTTTTATGAAGGCATAATGCAGTCAGAAATAACATCTGTGCACTTTAATCTATGCTCATTTGTTTCCTACAACATGATATTTTAGAACTATTTTAAATGATACATCTTAATAATCATACTCTTCCACTAACAATTACTTGACTGCTATTTATTGATGAAGTCATCATCTAAACATTATAGTAAGTGGTATCTGAGGGATACTGTTACAAAACATTTGTTACACGAAGTATTTATTCACATGCATCTTCTTCTTCTTCAATCTCCCTGGAAAAGTCGATGTGATGAAGAAGTTGAGGCACAGTATCATGTCAGCTTGGGCGCAGGTTACGGCAGCTATTTTTTCAGTCTCTGAATGGAGCTACAAGACAAAGGATGTGCAATTTTTCTTTAGCTGGTCAGCTATGGTTTGCCAATCATGAATGGTTGCATATCAGCTACTGGCTTGCTGACTGCCAAATTGTCTTTGCCCCCATTCATATGCATAAAGGAAAGCCTTGTCTTCTCTTGTGCAGTCTCCATGTAACTGCGAGCTGGTGTTCTTTGCAGCCGATGCTGCAGGTGTTGAGGCACAGCATCACATCAGCGTTGGAGTGGGTTATGGCAGCTATTTTTCAGTCCCAGAGTTCAGCTAAATGGCATGGGGTTTGGGAATAAAAGGCAGTAAGAATCGATACTGGTCACATTATGTTCTTGTGTTCCAACATGTCACAGAACTTATTATTCTGTTTAGAATGGATGGAGTTCAGAGAATATTTTTTCTTCAAAAAATTTAGTAGATTTGTGGTTTGTCTGTGCACTGAGAAAGAGGTCATAGATACCTCAACATAGGGCTCTTTCAAGTTATAGCAGATCCTGAAGCCACAGCTCATTCAAGTTATAGCAGAGCATGAAGTCACTGCTTCACTGAGAATATTCTGGTAAGTACTGATGTCTGACTTCATGGACTCCATTGTTCTATGGACACCATCAGTTGTATAAGAAGGGAACAATATGCATGGACAACAGCTCACTGTCCATACAATCCTGTTCTGAAGAGACACCTCTAGCTTCATTTTCTGGCACAGACTCCACAAAGGAAGCCAGAATTACAACAAACTTACAACAGGCAAAAGAAAGAAAGGCACAGGGAAGGAAGGATCATCAAGCAAAACATACAGGAAAGACTGGTCCCATTGCAAATCACATATGACTAAGGAAACTAAATTACATTACACAGCAGTACATACTAGTGAGCTAGTTCGCCCACAGAAACGTGGATCTAGAGCAATTTCATGATTTCCTGGTATAATTAGCTTCAGTTTGTGAGGAAGAAGGCCTAGGGAAATAATCATGTTAAAATTATTAGCAATTAATAAATTATGTAAGCATAAAATAATCACTAATATAACATGACTATTTTATAACTGCATTTACATCATTTATTAATAATTTGTTGCAGAATGAAATAACAAGTTCAGATTAACTTCAGCTATCAGAATTCTCATACTTCATTCTCAGTACTGCAGTTGTGATTATGCTGCATCAGTTAAACATTAAATGTTCCTGAAACACTTTATATCTGACATGACATGATATGACAGTCTTGGTATTCACAAACACGTGTATGTCTGACATGACATGATATGACAGTCTTGGTATTCAAAACACGTGTATGTCTGACATGACAGTCTTGGTATTCACAAACACGTGTATGTCTGACATGACATGACAGTCTTGGTATTCACAAACACTTGTATGTCTGACATGACATGATAGTCTTGGTATTCACAAACACTTGTATGTCTGACATGACATGACAGTCTTGGTATTCACAAACACTTGTATGTCTGACATGACATGACAGTCTTGGTATTCACAAACACTTGTATGTCTGACATGACATGACATGACATGACAGTCTTGGTATTCACAAACACTTTCATACAAAATTATGAAGCATTGACATTTCCTGGAAAAAAAAATTATTCTGATATCCACATCCACAGTGAGGAAACAATATTTATAAGAAGAAAATGAAAATATGATGCTGCTGTGATTGATGGAACTCTGTTCTGTCCAGTGATGATAATGGGGTAACAGGTGAAGTTGGTCGAATGTCATGGTATCAAAATGTTCACAAGAAGTTGAGACCTTGGTCCATGCAGCGTTTACAACAAGAAATGAAACTATTTTTCTCCCTAAGTCAGTGACACAGAAAGTGGAGCACATAAAAAATAAATTATGCACAAAACTTTATGCACAAAAATTTGATTAAGACTTTTCCAATAACCTAGAGATAAATTTATATGCTTAAAGTTTATCTTGAACAAAATTTAACCATAAGACTGGTAAAAATTTACCCAATATTTTGTTGAAATCTCTGTATTCTTTCATCCCATATCCATCAAGGGTGAAGTCACCAGCATGCAAAAACACATCACCTGATGGCACTTGGTCAACATTTGACTCACTTATCTGGTTGTGGGTGTCTGACATACACACAAATCTGTAATAACACGTAACCATATATAACAAAAGATTAACTCTTTCCCTTTTCCAATGTTAGGAAAAAAATTGTAATTCTGGTCTACATCTGTACTCATGTATGACTCTATCAGTCTTAAGATGACAATATAAGGACTACATATTTAAATGCTTGTTATTATCTTGTTAAATACTTGTTATAATTGCTATTTTCTGAGGTATGTTCTAACTCAGTAATTTATCAAAATCACAGAAGAAGCAATGCTACAGAAGCAATCTTCTTCTCTGTTGTTCAATCTCTCTTCATTTCTTCCCTATGGATACTCATTATTCAGTTTAATGAAGGTGTGTGAAAATGGTCTTCTAGCATCCTATATGTTGAATAAATTCCAATCTTTATTCTTTGCTATGCTCATTTCTCATAGTTAGTTTATGTTAATAATAAAAAGTGATAGGAAAATTTATACTTTGTATATTTTGTTTTAGTTAGAAGAGAAAAGAAGTCAGAGGTAGACCAAGAGAGTAAATCCTGGATGGATTGTCAAAAGATGGCATGGAAAGTGGAAACCTGAACAACTCATAGAGGCAACAGAAAACAGAAAGAGTTGGAGAGACTTATGACTGCAAACGTCAGTAGGCATAGCACTTGACTGGCTGACAGACATACAGACAATAATTTGTATAATTGCCAATAATTACTGATGTGGCATCACAAAAATGAATGTATACAGCATGCATGGAAAGCATGAATTCAATGGACAACAGCTCACTGTCCATGTAATAATATACAGTACTAATGGAAAACACTTGAAGAAACCAAAGACCACAAGACCTGAGGCAGCTGGATCCTTAACAATACAAAATAATGTTAACACTTATGATATTTTATAACAAAATAAAATAAAATAAATAAAATAAAAATAAAAATAAAATAACATCTCTGTACACCATTAAACAAATTCTGCACTCAAGTTACTACTTATGCCACTAAAATAATTTTTACATTGATTTTTCAAGAAGTACAAAAGCAGTGAAAAGGGAACCGCCTTCTTTAGATGACAGAAGTGGGCAGTAGACTTTAACTAGTTCTGGCCAACTTAGTGTAAAAATAGGTACCTGAAGCTTGTGTTACATGTCCCTGAAATCAAGAATATGGCAATATGCAGAATATAAATGGCTGTGCACGTACTACAGAATATTCATGCAAAAACTGCCCTACAAACTAGTAGTTCTCAGGCTTTATACATCCAACTTTTCCAACAACCACATATAATCTGTGGAATACCACCTTAAATGTAATATCACAAGTAACCCTTTCTATATTTGTATGCAGTATCACAGGTATCACCATAAACTCTTAATTAATTTTATTCAGTAGATGGAACTTAATATCAAATTCCTGATAATGCTCTGAGGACCACTGATGGTCCATGGATCATAGGTTGGGAATCAATGCAAAGATGGAGAAAATTTAGCAGTAAACTTTTTTTTTTTCTGAAGTCCCATATGAAAAGGTAAAGAGCTGATGTTTGATTTTTTTCTTTTGTCTTTTTCATGCCTTGTATTAATGGGATTCGCATGAGTTCGTTTATCCACTCTTAGCGCACTGGGATACACTGGTCTCTAATTCTGAATTTATCCTAACTATACTAAAAAAAAATCTGGTATCAGAAATGTGGACATGAGGCACACTTGCATGAGGTTGAATTCAGAGCCAATTTGTTTTAAAATTTAACTGTTTTTAAGTTTTTTTCTGCTGTCCACTTGTGTTTTGTTTTCAATTTATTGTAGATTGTAAATTAATAACATAAATAATTAGTGTATATTTTCCTCTGAGGAAAGGGTGTTTGTGTAAAATTTTATTCATTTTGGATATAATGGACCAAGTACAGTGTTGTGTTACTTGAGAGGTAAGTGAGAAATTATTTCATCATAATTTTCCATTCTTTCTTCTCAGCTCTTTTTTCTGTTCCATACTAACAACATCTGTCAGTCAGTCATTTGCATATCCCTTGTAGAACTTTGCCTCCCTAACAGCTCTCCTGTAGGTCTCTCGGTTGTAAGCAAGATGCCCTGCTGCTAATGTGTCCATTTGCAGATTATCAATGATGTCTTGCAGCCATCTTCGCCAAGGTCTCCTCTCTTTCTTTTTCCCATTATGCACCCTTCCAAGATGGTCTTCTCTAAATTATCATGATGTTTAATGTGTCCAAAATATTTAAGTTTTCTCTCTTTAATACTCTTTATTAGCCAGCCTTCTTCAATATTAAGTTCTTGTATTATGGATATATTTGTTCTTTTTTGTGTCCATGATATTTGAAGAACTCTTCTGTAGCATTTACATTCAAAGGCATTTATGTGTTTCTCAGCTGTTTTGCTACGTGTCCAGGTCTCACAGAGGCATATGCTGCGATGGGAAAGATGCATTCCCTTAAAAATCTTATTTTGTAGTTCTGTCTGTTCCTCTCCACAGCTTCTTTAGTTGTTTTACTTTCTGAAGAGCGACAGATGTCCTCATTTTACTTTTCCTGATTGTATCTCCATTATTAGTTAGTAATGATCCAAGATATTCAAAACTCTCCAACTCTTCCAATTTTTCCTCTTCCAATATATATATATATACAAGAGCTTAATATTGAAGAAGGCTGGCTAGTGAAGAGGATTAAAGAGAGAAAACTGAAATATTTTGGACACATTAAACGTCATGATAATTTAGAGAAGACCGTATTGGAAGGATACATAATGGGAAAAAGAAAAAGAGGAAGACCAAGACGAAGATGGCTGCAAGACATCGTTGACGATCTGGAAATGGATGCAACAGCAGCAGGCCATCTTGCTCACAACCGAGAGGCCTACAGGAGTGCTGTTTGGGAGGCAAAGTTCCGCAAGGGACATGCAAATGAATGAATGAATGAATGAATATATATATATATATCTCAGTTGCCTTATTTGTGTTGTTAGTTATCATCAATTTAGTTTTCTTCGCATTAAGATAGAGGTTTGCTCTTCACTATTCTTACAGACAGACATGATTAGTTTTTCCATTCCTTTTTGTGTTGTGGACAGTAATACTGTCAGCATATCTAATCTCTGGTATTTCATAACCTCCAATTGTTATGAATGTGGATGCTGCAATGAGAGAAGAACAAGCAGGATTTCGAAAAGGGAGAAGCTGTCTCGACCGGATCTTGCTCTCAGAATAATACTTGAAGAACATATTGAAAAGCAGAAACCATTAATACTGAACTTCATAGATTTTAAAAAGGCATTTGATAGCATACACAGAGATTCATTATGGAGAATTTTATGTCTATATGGAATACCATCTAAAATTGTCAACATCATTAAGGACTTATACAATGGATATGGTTGTGCAGTCAAGACAGAAGAAGGGATGAGTGAATGGTTCCAGATTGAAACAGGCGTGAAACAAGGATGTATACTGTCTCCTTTACTTTTTGGGATTACAATAGACTTCATAATGAAAAAATGCTGCACGGGTGGCACAGGTATTGACTGGGTGCATGGGACTCAACTAGAGGATCTTGATTTTGCTGATGACGTGACTCTTATCAGTGATAATGTGAATTCCATGCAAGAAGGGACAGATAGCCTGTCTTCACTGGCTAGCAAAATAGGACTTGAAATTAACAAGGACAAAACAAAAATAATGAAAATTCCCATCAATCAAAATGGAAAAATACACATAGAAGGGACAGATATTGAGGAAGTCAATCAATTTGCATAGCTTGGTGGCTACATAGACCAGGATGGTGACACTAGAAAGGAAGTTAGGATCAGAATTGCAAAAGCAGCATCAATCTTCAAGAATCTTGAGAACATATGGAATTCAAAAGTTATAAGCACAAAAACCAAGTTAAGACTATTCAATTCAAATGTAATATCCACCCTCATTTATGCATGTGAAAGCTGGAAAACAACTAAAGAAATAGAAAAGAAATTAGACTCTTTTGAAAACAAATGCCTAAGGAAAGTGCTCGGCATCAAGTGGAGTGAGTTCAAGAACAATGCAGAGATAAGACAGATGACTGAACAACAACCAGTCTCATGAGTGATCAGGAAAAGGAGATGGACATATGTTGGTCACTTGATGAGAAGAAATGAGCAGAGAATCCCAAAACAAGCTATCAAGTGGAACACAACAGGCCGAAGAAAAAGGGGCAGACCGCGTGAAACTCTGAAGAGGACATTATTAAGAGAGGCCAAGTTAACAGGCATAAAATCCTTTGATGAGGCTGAAAGACTTGCCTAAGACAGGAAAAATTGGCGAACTACTTTGCGAGCCCTATGTGACGTTTAACGGCATGGGAAGGATATAAGATATAAGATAAGAATTGTTATAGCATCGTAATATTCTTTGTCTACATCTTCTCTAACATTCCTCATCACATTTTCAGTACACAAGTTAAATAAGAAAATATGCAATCCTGACGGACCCCTTGTTTTATGTCAAAACCATTTATTCTCACTGCTGCCTGTTGGTCTAGATACAGTAGTGATATTAATTATATCAAATGTGTTGGAAATCCCATTTTTTCCATTATTTCCCAAAGTTTCTGGTGCTGTACACAATCAAATGCCTTTGAATAGTGTATAAAAGATAAATATAGACTCACATTAAATTATCTGCATTTCTCTATTATTAATCTTATATTGAATATATGATCTCTTGATCCTCTTCCTTGTCTAAAACCAGCTTGGACCACACTGACTTCTATTTTCTTATGAAGTTTACTTATTATGATTTTTAATAGAATTTTACTGGCATGACTAATCATTGCAATGGTTCTGTACTAACAAAATACTAACAATTTTATTTGAAAAATAATATACAACTTTATCTGTTTAAACTAATGTACAATATGTCACACTGCAAATCAGACTATGCGTTTGTGATCCTTTTAAATGTGATCACCATCCCATTCCACTTTTTGAAATTTACCCCCTTGGTCATTTCATGTAAAACCCCCCAGTATAAGAATGAGTTAACCTCACAGTTTATTAAATCAAATCACAGTTCCTGAATATTTCTGTAACCTTATGAAACGTTTCATTTAAAAGTCGCTGGCAGAAAATCTGAATTGTATGGCAGAAAACACATCGTTAACAACCAATATTTGACAGGAACTATTAGCAAACATACTCTTGGATGGATGCTGTGGCATGTGGCGGAGCATTTATGGCATCCTAAATACAGTGAAGCTGGAGTCTGAATTCTGAACTTTGAACATGTGCTGAATTAAATTTACTGAATAAAAGCTGTATCATTTACTACAACAAAATAGAATCTACTAACCTCAAACAATTCTTTCTAATTTCAGAGTTTGGATCCAGTGGAGTTACAATTCTCACTGGCACTTGATCCTTCATGACACTTTCCCAGTATTCATGGGGATCATAACAGCTGCTAGGATCAACCTCAATTTCTGAAGAATGAGTTCTCTCTGCATGCTTCCTGTAGTGATGAATTTCTTTCTTGTTCGACTCTGAACTGTCAGGCTCTACTGTTCTGGTATGGTTGTGGCTGATGTTAGACTTCTGCTGCTCTCTTCTCAGTGCTGAGTCAGCATAGTCAGATTTAACAATATCATCATTGCTGCGTTGTACAGAATGTAACAAGTTGTGATCTAAAAGACGGTTTGGTTCAGTTTTCACTCTTTCCTTTTGATTGTTGATTATTTCTTCAGGAACAAACTGATTTTGTTTGGGAAGACTGGACACACTTGCTACTTTATTTGTGTTTGTAGTAATTTCAGTGTCAGATTGTAGGATAAGATTGTGCCCACTGATGCCTGCCTTCGCCTTTCTTGTTTTCGTCACACTAGCAGAGTGTATGCCAACTTTAGCTTCTAAAGACCTTACAATCTCAGCAACTGAAAACTGTTTGTCGTGTAGATCCAAAGATGGCGTTGTCTGTTGTCCTTTTGTATAAACATCCATGGCATTAGAAAAGTTACTATAAAAACAGATCTTCATACTAGTTTTTAAAAAATTCATCAACTCAAATCACTGGTTTCTGAGACGTATTTTAGACAAGATCTATGATGAGATGCAGAAATCATATTCGTAACGTTCGTGCGATTATTTTGATGTTCTCTCGCCCGGCATATGTAACAGGCCCACATATAAGGCCACTGCTACTCTTTTTTATGTTCGTATACATGGCATCATGATAACTTGAAACTGACACATGTCGTAATTAAATCTTAGTCACAGATCCTGGTAGGTAAAATTAGCAAGCTTCCAAATATTGTGCAATTTCCATAGAATCCTGCTTCCTCCCAATGGAGGCGGCCATGATAGTTTTATTATAAAATGTCTCCCGGACTAAAACTTACGGAAAACGAAAAGGCAAATCACAGGGATGTGATGGTATGAAAGCGGAACTTATTAAAACAGAAGGAAAGGGATGTGCAACAATCTATCCTGCACTATGTAAAAAGAGATGGCATTCTGGCATTTAGCCAAAAGAATGGAAAAGATCTATATTCATACCACTGCCAAAAAAGGGTAACCTGAAATTATGCACAAACTACAGAACTGTTGCCCTGATTAGTCATGCCAGTAAAATTCTGTTAAAAATCATAAATTCATAAGAAAATAGAAGTCAATATGATCCAAGCTGGTTTCAGGCAAGGAAGAAGATCGAGAGATCATATATTCAATATAAGATTAATAATAGAGAAATGCAGAGAAGTTAATGTGAATCTATCTTTTATAAACTATTCAAAGGCATTTGATTGTGTACAGCACCAGAAACTTTGGGAAATAATGGGGAAAAAATGGGATTTCCAACACATTTGGTACAATTAACATCACTGCTATATCTGGACCAAAAGGCAGCAGTAAGAATAAATGGTGAAACAACAACTTGGTTTGACATAAAACAAGGGGTCCGTCAGGGGTGCATAATGTCGCCATACTTGTATACTGATAATATAATGAGGAATGTTAGAGAAGATGTAGACAAAGAATATTATGATGTCATAACAATTGGAGGTTATGCAATACCAAAGATTAGATATGCTGATGACACAGTATTACTGTCCACAACACAAAAGGGAATGGAAAATCTAATTATGTTAGTCCATAGAACAGTGAAGAGCAAAACCTCTATCTTAATGTGAAGAAATCTAAATTGATGACAACTGACAAAACAAATAAGGCAGCTGAAATATGTATCAATGAGGAAAAACTGGAAGTTTTGAATATATTGGATCACTATTAACAAATAATGGAGATACAATGAGAGAAATTAAAAGGAGGACATCTATCACTCTTCAGAAAGTAAACAACTAAAGAAGCTGTAGAGAGGAACAGACAGAACTACAAAATAAGATTTTTAAGGGAATGCATCTTTCCCATCATAACATATGCCGCTGTGAGACCTGGACACTTAACAAAACAGCTGAGAAACACATAAGTGCCACTGAATGTAAATGCTACAGAAGAGTTCTTCAAATATCATGGACACAAAAAAGAACAAATATATCCATACTACAAGAACTTAATATTGAAGAAGGCTGGCTACTAAAGAGGATTAAACAGAGAAAACATAAATATTTTGGACACTTTAAACATCATGATAATCTAGAGAAGACCATCTTGGAAGGGTACATAATGGGAAAAAGAAAGAGAGGAAGACCAAGGCAAAGATGGTTGCTTGACATCGTTGATAATCTGCAAATGGATGCATAAGCAGCATGGCATCTTGCTTACAACCAAGAGGCCAACAGGAGTGGTGTTAAGGAGGCAAAGTTCTGCAAGGACTATAATTTCTTGTGATGATTTCTTTCAGTGAAGTATTTGGTTTCAACAACACCCAAGGCGACTATGGACACAGAAAATCCCAAATAATAACATACGTAACCAGATAGATTACATTATGATCAAAAGAAGATTCAGGAACTCACTAATATCCATGAAAACAAGACTAAGCACAGACTGCAACAGTGACCACATCCTAGTTGTAGGAAAAGTGAGAATCAGGTTAGAGAATCAGGGTAAACTCACAAGACCTCTGGGAGTCATGACCCAGAGGGGCCCACCCTCCTTAGAGTGTCAAGAGTTTAATAGGGCTGAAACATTTGTCTGAGGGGGGGTACTTCCTCTGATGATCTGAAGGAGTTGTGTTGTTGTTCCACCCTCTGTAGTAGAGTGTTTCCTGCATACTTAAAGAGGTTAAAGGTAGCAGCTGAAAACAAAGAACTAGATAGACAGCTGTTGCGGAAAGATAAAGCAATAGAAGAGCAATATAGGACCATAGTACATAATAGGTATAATGCTATAGAGAAGATTGAAACGATTGATGAACATTGGAATATGCTTAAAAACTCTATTCAGCAAACATCTATCGAAATCCTTCCTCCAAATAAATGACATGCTAAACAGGGGTGGATGACAACTAATGGATCTGCGAAGAAGTCTTAAGGAAGATAAAGATGAATATGACAAAATAGATAAAGAAATAAGACACAAATGCAATAAAGCTAAAGGAGAGTGGCTAAATTAGAAATGTAATGGAATAGAGACACCATCATGGAAACACAAGAGATATATACAAACAAATAAAAGAGTTAACAAACCAAAGGACATACCACAAGACTGGTTGCCTGAAGTCAAAGGAGGGGCTTACAACAATGAATAGAGATGAAATAATGGCATGATGGTGTGAAAAGATTTGAGGACTCTATGAAGACATAGAGTCAAAATAGATAGACGAAATAATAATGAAGGCCTCCCATAATAAAATAAGAAATGGAAGAAGCCATTAAACACATGAAAAACAAAAAAGCACCAGGACCAGATAAAATCAGCAAGGAAGAACTGGAAGCATTAGGAGAGCTTGGTATAGAAATAATTACCAGATTGCTGAATGACATCTATAACAGTAACTATGACCCATCAGACCTTTTGCAATCAGTTTTAAATGCCTTACCAAAGAAACAAGGTGCAGCTGAATGTGAAGACCATCGAACCATAAATCTTATGAGCCATGTTACCAAAATCCTGCTTTGTATTGTCATGAGAAGAGTCAGGGGCAAAATAAAACCAGAAATTGCTGAAGAACAGTGTGACTTCGTCGAAGGAAAAGGCACAAGTAACGCCATATGTATATTGAGAACATTGATGGAAAGAACATTAGAAGTAAAGACGGACCTTTACTTATGCTTCATAGACTACTGTAAAACATTCATTAAAGTGAGATCATCAAAAACATCTACTGGCAGCAATCACCAGCAGTGAGAACCAAATATGAGCACTCCAAGACATAAAATTAGGAGTGAGACAATGATGTGTTCTATCTCCTGACTTCTTCTCCTTGTACAGTGAAAACATAATGAGAAATATAGAGAGCTTGCCAGGATTATCAATTAGCGGGTACAACCATAACAACTTAAGATATGCAGACGACACAGTTCTGATTGCTAAAAGTGAAGGGGAGCTACAGGTTCTTCTGGACATCGTGTTTCGTGAAAGTAAAAATAAAAGTCTCAGTCTGAATAAAAAGAAGACTGAAGTGATGGTCATCTCAATGAAAAGAATACCACCAAAATGTAGCATTACCATTGATAGCGCAGAACTGAAACAAGTTGATAGATTCAAGTACTTAGCACAGAACTGAAACAAGGTGATAGATTCAAGTACTTAGCACAGAACTGAAACAAGTTGATAGATTCAAGTACTTAGGAACTATTATAACATCTGGTGGGAAATGTTACAACGAAATAAAAGCAGACGTGCTCAGGCCAAGTCAGTATTCCAGAAAATGAGAAACATCTTGTGCAACAGATCTATATCAATGGAAACAAGATTCCGAGTTACATAGAGCAAATTTTGTTTTATGGATGTAAAGCATGGTCCATGAATAAGAGAGTACAGCGAAAAATGGAGGCCATGAAAATGTGGTTCATAAGAAGGATGCTGACAGCTAAGAAAACCAATGAAGAAGTCTTAAGAGAGGGTGGAGTTAAAAGGCAAATTACAGCAAAGCTCGGAGGCAGACGAGTGAGATGTGTAGGACATTTTCCGAGAAGAAGAAAATTGGAAGACATTGTGGCAACTGGAAAAACTGAGAGAAGAAGAGACAGAGGAAGAGACAGAGGAAGAGAGAGAGAGAGAGAAGTTACTGGATGGGCTGTCAGTGTGGCTAGGAAGAAAGTCACCGGCGGATCTCATAATCAAGTCTAAATACAGGGAATTGTGGAGAGAAATGATCGTCTATGAAACACAGCACGGCACTTGATTGATTGATGATTATCATATTTTACATTAAATTCAGTCTGTCAGACAAGTAATCATTTTTTCAGTTCAGGTCACAACAGACTTTTCAACAGGCAGATCAGCCCAATTGAAATGTGCAAATGTGGCACGTATAAGATGAAGGAGAACGTATTCTGCAGAAGTGCTTAACATACGAGGTGCAAAGAGCAGATAAATGACCAACGTTTATATCAGTTCAGGAGAAGCTTTATATGAGTGTACACCAAACCCAGCTTACCACTGACTGCTTCAGAAGTATACAAGTCGACGCGAAAAACGACAGAAGAAAATTCTGCCAGCGCACCTACGTACCATGGATATACTCTTATCTTTTATTTTTATTATCTTGGGACTTGTTAACGTGGTAATTTCTGCCATTAACATCAGTATGTGCATTAAATCATTTCATGCTCTTCAACAATACTGTCCACGTTATCCTGCACTAGTAGCCATAATAATGTCAGTGAAAACTGTCATCCCGCCATCGTCGACTTGTTGCTATAGCTCTGTTGGACTCGTTATGTTGCTCTTCTGTGCGAAATAACATACAAAGAAATGGCACGAGCGTGTCCTCATTATACAAGAGCTGACATTTTTCTAGTCTCTCATTTGTCGTTTTTATTCCCTAACAAAACCTAGTATAAAACTTCAAGCGTCAACTTTCAGACGGTATACTCGGACCAGCCCTGGAAACTGAAATGAATCTAGCCTGAAAAGACAGATATGGGATGCCCTAAAGTAAAACGTAAAAATTGCTTTCTTAGTCATTTACTAGTCTCATAAGCGTGGAAAACAATTAACAGCCTTTGAAAGTAATCGTTAAGAAGAAAAAATACTTCAAAATATTCTTCAAATATTCAAATATTCTTCCAAATCAGCCTTTATCCTTGTAACGTTATATTTTTAATACAACCCTGCTCTTTCCACAGTGTTTGTTGGTACTTCGATGTATCTCTTTAAATATACAACTGCATACAGTAACTGATAACAACAGTTCTGTGTTGATTAATCATCCTTCATGTACTATTCAAATGCCGTCTATATTTAAATGTTCTGGGTTACACTCCTAGCTTCTTCACTACGGGTGCTAGTTGGCTAAGTCGATAGTACGCTGTTCTCTCGTGGCTAGACGGCTGCTCGTCCTACCGGAGTCCTTGTTCGAATCCCAATTAATTCTCTTGTGATTTTTCTTTCTCTCACGTCTCACTAAAGTGCTTTGTCTATGATTTTTTCCAGGTCTAATCCTACAAAATTTGTTCTCTTACTTTACCGTACCAAAGCCTCGTAGTTTCCTATTTATAAAAAATTGTTCCTTCACTATGATGGCGCTGCATGTAGATCGGAAATCTTCTTTCATGATGTTAGTGAACACCGCTCTGTCCACTGTCTGATCATTTTCAACGCCTAACTCATAACTTTTGTTGTAAGTCTCCTTGATACAACAAAGACGTCGTTATCTTCCTTAACTTTTGTGTCATCTCAGTGCATTGTGACAGACTATACACATGGCTCATTATAACATATGGCATGTAAACTACTGATCATCATCATATCCATATTTCTAGGGTTTCCTAGAACCATGATCTACTGCAAAGAACGTCTATATGTTTTATGCCAAATACAATGCATGCATGGAAAAACCATTCTAAAGTTTCCAGAAAGCACGTCCATTTCATTTATATATTTCTAACAAGACAATTCTGCTAGATAATGTCTTCTGCTCGGTATAGATTTGCATCTCTTGAGCCTCTTTATATGTTCTTTCTCACAATTGATTATGGAACGAGCGTTTCCTGCCGAGCATATCTCGAGGCAGATGTAATCCTAGATATTTTAACTCTTTCACTCCAGAACAAGACTGTCAGGGTTGGTAGATCTTGCAAGCTGTATGAAATCATTGTTCAGATCGATATTTAAACAGTCTAAATAAAAGGAAAAGTAGCATAATTTTAACCTAACCAATATTTAAAAAATACAACGTAACTTTTCTTTTCTCGTAAACATTTATTCAGACAAAGTATGAAAATTAATTGAGGTGTGAAAGAGTTAACTTTGTTGCCCATAGTAACAAGATCTAGTACATGCTGAAGACCCACAAGCACCCCTAGGGCACGAAAGAATAATGCATGTTGTTCTTTTCTGTCATTAACACCTTTCTCTCTGTGCTAGTGCTGCTGAGTGACAGCGATATTTCTCCCACAGAAAGAACCAGTCACTGGTAACAGAATACGTTCTTTCTTTCCGCCATGATTTTTACCATCAGAAGAGCCTCATGACTATAGCTAATATTTTGTCTGTTTGCACTTTGAATCTCATATCACGATCAAATCTTATCCTATGTTATTTCGCTGAATCATTTCTTTCAATAGTTTAACTGCATAAGTCCACTACTGGCGCTGGTGTTTTGTTGAAGTCGCTGTTCGTTCTTCTTCTTCTGTCTCCTGGAACACCAAGCTGGTGTTCTTTGCAGACGATGCAGTGGAGGTATTGAGGCACAGCATCGTGACGGCTTGGGAGAGAGTCATGACAGCTATTTTTTCATTCCCTGTCAGTCAGTCATTTGCGGAACTTTGCCTCTCTTTCAGCTCTCCTGTAGGCCTCTCAGTTGTAAGCAAGATGCCCTGCCGCTGATGCATCCATTTGTAGATTATCAATGATAACAGCCATCTTCGCCTTGGTCTTCCTCTCTTTCTTTTTCCCAGTATGTGTCCTTCCAAGACTGTCTTCTCTAAATTTCAGTCTCTGAGCGCAGCATGTAGTTGCAGTGCTTCTTTAGCAGACTCCACCGCCATGGGGATCAAGGCGATCCCTGCCCCATTAGCCAGACTAGGCCTGCTACTCGGGGTACTGACGGAGAGATGAGACAGGTATAGATTCACGTGAATGATATTAAAAGAATTAAATATAGTACTTAGCTGTAATCTTGCGAGAAGTTTGTTGTCCGACGATGTGTGTCAGAAATGAGCATGGTAGAGCGTAGAGACTGTTTAAATGGAGACTTGTGATGTGTGGTCGGTGGGTCGTAATTGGGGGTGGTGGTTGGGGAAACTGTGGATGGGAGAGAGATTGATACAATATTAACCTAGTCAGGAGAAGGTGAAATAGATGATTATAGTTAGGGTAGAGGGGCTGTAATGTGATGCTGTGAGGAGGTTCTGAACTATGTGTAACAAGTAAGAAGGGAGTGGAGCTTAGTGGAGAAGGATTATAATTGTTGAAGAGGAGAATGTTTAGTGTGGCTGAATAGGGAGTTTAATCCGTGTGGTTCCAGCGTCGCATAATCCTAAATACAGCTGTTCTAAAGCGCTAGAAGGCCTGTGTCATCTGCGTGACATTGTGTGATGGCTGTTACCAGAAAATCAGATTTGCCTCTGTGGTTGGGGCCATTGAAATGATTTGGGACTGGTTTCGGAGCATAGTCTCTTTCCCATTACTTTTTAATAAAAACCATTTCACGGTTGGGTTTAAACTGTAATTAAGGCAACTGATCCTGTCTTTATGCTGCCTAGTTCTTCTTGTAACTTAGGTGAGATTGCAAGTGATGAAATGTGCCACTAAGTGCGTTTCGTTCATGTGTTTTAGTCCGTTTAGTAAAATTTTAAAAATACTTTTTACTTCGATGCTGAAGAGTCTTTTGCGTGAAGCCACCGCCCCCAAAATTATTCCACGTAGAGATATAAAATAAATAACTGCACTCTTGTGCTTGTACTTGTTACAAAGAGGATACTAAAAGAGCGAAGTGTTTAATTGTTCATATATTTTTCGTGTTTGTTTTTGTATGTGGCATTTGCTGAAATCTCTCTCTCTCTCTCTGAATCTTAAGTGCCCAGGGCACATGGGGCTTCCGCAAGGGTTTTCCACAAATGCCTGTCTTTCGCCTTTTTTTCTGCTCTTGCCCAGGTGAGCCCTCTATTGCTCAACATCCTTTCTGTTGTTCTTCTCCATGTCTCTTTTGGTCTACCCTTACTTCTGCTCCCCTGTGGTGTCCATCTTAGTGCTATTTTTGGTAGTGAGTTGTCAGTCATTCGGAGCACATGTCCCAACCATCGCCAGCGTCTTTCCTCAATAATTGTTGTCAGTGGTTTCATTTGCATTTCTGCCAATAAGATGTTATTTCTTATGGTGTTTGGCCAAAATATTTTTTTTAATTCTACGTAAACATTTAGTCTGGAAAGAATTCAACTTGTTTTCTATGGTTTTGGTGATTTTCCAGCATTCACTTCCATAGAGTAGTACACTTAGAACATTACTCTTAAATATCCTGATTTTCATATTTATGCTTAGTTTATTTGATTTCCATATATTCTGTAGCATTGCAAAAGCCTGGTTTGCTCTAGTAAGTCTGCTGTTGATGTCCTCTGTGCTGTCTCCATTTTCTACTACTCTGCTGCCAAGGTATACAAATTCGTTGACCTCCTCCACTAACTTGTTATCTACTCTGAGTACATTTCTGTTGTTCACATTTTGCTTCATTAACTTTGTCTTTCCTACGTTGATCTTTAGTCCTATGTTGTTTGCATTCTGGGTTAACTTGTTTATTTTATCTTGCATATCTTTGTGACTGCTTGATAATAGACAAATGTCGTCCGCAAAGTCAAGGTCCTCCAGCACTGTGTCAAGGGTCCATTGTAATCCTCTGCGTTTGTCTGATGTTGCCTCCTTCATTAACCAGTCTACTGCCAAGATAAATAATGTTGGTGATAGTACACATCCCTGTTTCACTCCTGTTTGTACCCTAAAGCTGCTGGAGGTATGTTCTCCACAGATAACTTTGCACTGAAAACCCTCGTATAGGGCTTTGATTACATTAACTATTTTATGGGGGAGGCCATGCCATCTTAGGATTTTCCACAGTGCATCTCTGTTGACACTGTCAAAGGCTTTCTCAAAATCTATGAATAATGCATATGTTGTGCTATGCCACTCATTTGCCTGTTCTAATATTTGTCTAAGTACAAATATATGGTCTATGCATGATCTTCCTTTCCTAAATCCTGCCTGCTCTTTCCGAAGTTTTTCCTCAAGTGTTGGTACAATTCTGTTGATGATTATTCTGCAAAATACTTTACTAGTGAGTGGCAGTAGGGTAATGCCTCTCCAGTTCCCGCAATCTCTGAGGTCACCCTTCTTTGGTAGTTTTACTATAAGACCAGTTTTCCACTCCTCTGGGGCTTTTTCTAAATCCCAAATTTGTTGTAATATCCGGCAAAGTTGTTTTGGTGTTTCTGTTTCTTCTGCTTTCAACATCTCCGCAGTCACTTCATCTTCACCTGGTGCCCTGTCTGATTTTAGCATCTTTATCGCCTCTTTTACTTCATTTATTGTTATTGGTCCTGTATTGATGTTTAGTTCCGCTTTTGCTTCAGGTATATCTATTGCTTGTGCTGCTTGTGTTCTGTTTAGTAGGGTGTTAAAGTGTTCCCTCCATCTTTCAATTTTTTCTCTTTCTCCACTGACCAGTTGTCCATTTTGTGTTCTTACTGCACTTTCACATCTTGTATTGAAGTTACCTGTCATCTGCTTTGTGATTTTATATATGGTTTTCATGTCATTTGTATATGCTGCTTTCTCTGCTGTTTCTGCTAAGTTGTCATAATATTGACGTTTATCTTGACGGCATGATTCCTTCACTTCTTTGTCTTTTTGTGCATAATTACTTAAAACTCGTTCTTTAAGCCGTTGTGATTTGGTGTTCAGTAATTTTTTCTTGATTTCTTTTCTTTGCTCTATCTTTTCCCATGTGGTCTCACTTATCCATTCCTCTTTTCTCCTTTTCCGATATCCCAGCACCTCTTTTGCTGTTTCCTGTAGTGTTTTATTGAACTCTAATATGGACATTTCTGCTTCGTCTTGTAGGACACTGAAGCGGTTCTTAAGTATTATTGAGAATTCATTTCTTGTTTGCTGGTCTATCAGTTTTCTTGTATCAAAATGTATCTTCTGTGTTCTCCGATTCTGGCTTTCCTTAATTTTAGTTTTATTTTTGCTACCAGAAGGTTGTGATCACTTCCTATATCTGCTCCTTTCCTTGCTCGCACATCTTGTAGTGACCGTTTCCACTTGTTGTTTATTAGTATGTGATCGATTTGGTTTTCTGTGGTTTTATCTGGTGACCTCCAAGTCACCTTATGGATGTTTTTGTGTTGGAAAATTGTCCCTCCGATGGTCATCATGTTTTCTTCGCAGAAACTGCACAGTCTTTCTCCATTTTCATTTATTTCTCCGATTCCTTCTCTTCCCATGATTCTTCTTCTATCTTCATTTCCTTCACCTACTTTTGCATTGAAGTCGCCCAAGATGAGTAGCATATCATGCTTGGGTATTGTTTCTACTGTGGCTTGGAGGCTGTTGTAAAAATCTTCTTTTAATTCCTCTTCAGCTGCTTCTGTTGGTGCATAACAAACTATAATAGACAGCTTCGTGAATCTTGAGTTGAACCGTGCATATAATAATCTCTCATTTATTGGGGTCCATTTCAGCAATGCTCTTGATGCTTCTTTTGTTATAATCAATGCTACTCCTCCTTCATGAAGATCTTCTTTACCTGACCATATTATTGTATCTTCTGTGTGCTGTGTTGTTAATTTCCTTCTGCCTTGTCCTGTCCATCTTGCTTCTTGTATTCCTAGTATGTCTAGTTTGTATCTGTGCATTTCTTTGATGGTTTGTGCTAGTTTTCCAGTCTGGTTTAGTGTTCTTACATTCCAGCTGCCTATTTGCATCTTTTGTTTAGGTTCCAATTTGCTGAAATATTGGATTGTTAACTGTTCTTCATTTATGAGTGCTAATTTTACTTTCGCCTTGCAACGCCCATTAAAATCCAAAGTCCTGTCCCAAAACACCAAAATAAAAATATACAAAACTATAATAAGATCAGCCATCATGTATGGATCAGAAACCTGGAGTATAACAAAGAAAGATGGAGAACAATTGCAGCTCTTTGAGAACAAGATCCAAAGAAGAATCTTTGGGCCCACAAAAGATACCAACAGTGGAGAATGAAGAGCTAGAAAGAACACTGAACTGAACAGCTTATTTAAATCCCAACGAGATATAAATGTCTTGAAATTGAACAGAATAGGCTGGCTGGGCCATGTAGAAAGAATGGAAGAGAACAGACAAACGAAAATTATGTACGCACAAGAGATGAGAGAAACAAGACCAAGGGGTAGACCAAGACAGAGATGGAAAGACAACATAGAAGATGATATAAAAGAAATTGGTATCACCAACTGGGAGAGAAGATTAGGAATAGAGAGGAATGGAGGCGAATTTTATCTGCAGCAATGAGCCTTAATGGCTTGGAAAGCTGAAGAAGAAGAATTTTACTTTATGCCACTGTCGTTCCTTGCTCATTTTCCTCAATCCTTCTATCTTTTTTGTAAAACTGAACATTGCACCTCCGTCTACAATCATTTCATATAAACCGTTAGGCAGAAAAGTGCTATCAGTTTGATAGCAAAATTCAACTTCTTGAGCTACCAGATATGCGCTGTTTTTAACTACAGGCAGTTCCAGTGTTCCCTTTCTAAATCTATTCGCAAAATCGAGTTTGTACGCAAGATGGAATAGACAGGCACAGTTCGTATCCAGCATAAGTTATGTAGTATATAGCGTACCTTTCTACGAATGGAAAACATTCAAGAAACCGACCAACAACCGCTGTTAATGTGCAATGATTGGCGCCACAAACTGGCTTCCGTTTGTTATTACGAAAAGTTGTATGTAACTTGAATTTCCTCGAATTTCAAACATAACAGGCTTTACGTGGGTCGTTCGTAACTACGAGTTATATATATAATCGGATATTTATGATTTTTCTTCCTCTCACGTCTCACTAAAGTGCTTTGTCTACGATTTTTTCGAGGTCTGTCCTACAAAACTGTGTTCTCTTACTTCACCATACGAAAGCCTCGTTGTTTCCTATTTATAAAAAATTCTTTCTGAAACTATACCTGAAACTAATTTGATGTAAAAAGTACTCGTTCGTTTGTTGTTGCTGTTGTTCAAGTATGCACCAGACATGGCAGGAGACCGTGTGTAGGTTTGTCTAAAGTTGTTACCTGGTGGAGAGACTGAATCTAAGCTATGGAATTTCTGTGTCATGACCTCGTTTCTTTCCGGGTGTCACGATCCCTCGTGTCTATTGAAGGTTACTAACGACTATGCTTACAAACACCTTTTTTTAAAGGTGCGAGTTATCGCAGTTCTTTAGTACACTGTTCTCTCGTGGCTAAACGGCTGCTCGTCCTACCAGAGTCCGTGGTTCGAATCCCAAGTAGTTCTCTTGTGATTTTTCTTTCTCTAACGTTTCACTAAAGTGCTTTGTCTACGATTTTTTCGAGGTCTAATCCTACAAAACTATGTTCTCTTACTTATTCGCAACACGTGGACTGCCTGTAAACCATAAAAAATCTAAAATCAGAAACATCTGTTATTATTAATTCTACATGCATTGCGTGACTTTACATAAAACTTGTTCTGTGTTAGGAGACAAGAAAATATATAGGTTTCTGTTTCTTGTCCTAATTAAAACACAGAATTTCTTCCCCCTCGAAGTCCAGGTATGAAAAGATTTAGTCAGTGGCGTACCGCCGTTTTGCTTAAGGTGAAGAGATAAAGTGATATGTATATATTATATTTGCAAATATGTATGTATGTGTGTACGTATGTATGCATTATGTACACATTTATGTATGTTTGTATTAGTGTATGTATATATATATATATGCATGTATCTATGCATATCTGTATTTATGTATGTTTGCATACGAGCATGCATGTATGTATATTTATATGCATGCAAGTGAGTAAGCATGTATCGTATTGATGAATTTGATCATAAAGAACTTTTTTTAAAAAAATCAGTCTTTACCTAACAAACCTGATAGGAAACTGACAAACAACCAGGGGTAAATCATTTTCGTTGCTTTTCTGTGGTCGTAGAAATTTAATGCAATAGTCAAGTCGTATTCTATTGTAAAACGAATGATCTATTTCATCTTCTAGCACAGTACATTATGATTCAGGTGAAATGAAAACCAAATTATAGCCTTGCAAGAAAACAAGTTTAGAAACATTCACGGAAAACAGAGGAAGCAATAGAAATGTTGAACTGTGTCCAGGGTGGTGGCTTTCCTTTGGAATAATTCTGGCTGTGTTATAATAAAATTATGAACTACTCAAAGATTGCTCATTGGGAATTTTCAATGTTCATTAAATGAAATAAATACAAGCTATTCTCGAAGACGATTGTTTGGTATTGTAAAACTTCATCCGGTTGTTTCAAACCACAAGTTGAAGAACCAACGTGTATCTTAAATAAAAGTTACAGTCCAGTAGCATGTGAGCATATCGTATCGGTTCGTGCATGAAAAAGTAGCAAGTCACGGCACAGGCGGTAGTTGCATGGACTGCAACGATTCACGTCACAGACAGGAGTTTGTAGACAGCAACGATTCACGTCACAGACAAGAGTTTGTGGACAGTAATGATTCACGTCACAGACAGGAGTTTGTGGACAGTAATGATTCACGTCACAGACAGGAGTTTGTGGACAGCAATGATTCACGTCACAGACAGGAATTTGTGGACAGCAATGATTGACGTTACATACGATAGTAGATGCACTGGCTGCTCATCATTGATTTATAGTGTTACTGACTAGAAGAAGACTGGAAGAAATATGTTTTTGATATCAGAAAAGTTTGAAAAACACTGATAGGTAGAAATCATAAAGAATTTGCCATTATTATCTGGAAAGTTTGTGAATATCAATTTAAATTTAATTATTAATTTACTAAACAAAGAACGAAAATAAGAAAAGCACAGCGGTTACTGTACTTGATTACGTCATAGTTTAGTCTCGACACTGGCGATTAGCCGTACATAACTAAGTTGTATGCCATAGTGGAACTTGATGAAAAAACAAATACTTTATAAAAACCGTATAGCAGTATATTGAATGTTTGGATGTAAGACAGATAACTCATTTAGATAACTCAGATGAGTTATCTATCTTACATCCAAACATTTAATATACTGCTATAACCGGTCGAAAACTTTGTCACGGAGATAAGGAAAAATTAGACAAAAAAATTGCCTAGTACGCATGTAACGAAGGAATGTAATAACGCTGTATAGTTACTTATGATTTACTACACAAAATGAATAGTAACACACATAGGGTCTTAATTAGTTCAAACTTCATGCAGTTTACTCCGGTGTTAAATGTGGCTTGGAAACATTTTGTTGTGAGTTAGCATAACGTGTTTATATGCATCGACTTTTTGAGAAGACGGTGATAGTGAAATAATAAACGTGACATAGATGGAGTATCCAGTCTACATTTTGAAAAATAAACTGTTATATAAAGGAGTTATTAATTACTGTTATTGATATATTACCCATAATGTTGGACAAATTATATTTATTATTTAATTAACGTTTTACAAAGTTTTAGGAAAATTAAGAGAAGCACAACTTTAATTGAGCAAATGGGAGCTATGTCAATAATGTAAATAAATATTATTTTGTATTTTAATAATGCTTGCGAAAGCGCACGTTTAATGTCACATTTGTCTTTGTCATCTCCCAGCCATTCATCACTCCCACTTTATCCGTCTTTAGTTTAATTTTTCTTATTTTTATTTATATATTGTGTTGTTCTTGTATGTAATCCTTGAAAAAGGCTGCCGCCGAAATATTGGATGTTTTATGTTTTTAATTTATACATTCTCATCTTGCTTTCATACTTTCTGCCATATGTGTTTCTTCTCATTTTCCTCATTCCATATGTCGTTTTGTAAAATCGAACCATACTCCTCTTTCTACGTTTAATGTCTTCACTCATACAAAATTTATAATGAGTAAAACAGAGTAAAAAATTAACAGAGAAATGGTGTAAGTTAGATGACAACTGGCAGCCAAGGTAACGCTCCTGAGTTGAAAAATTATACGTCAAGACAAAACCCCGAAAACAGCATACAGAACTTCCGTGACGAGAACAGACAGTTTGTCACAGAAAGTCGTGCTGTTTTGTACGCTGGTTTCTTCTACAGTAGTGCAAGAGTTTCCTCTTGTCTACAGGCTTTTCCTAGGCTTTTACAGGCTTGTAAGAGGGGGCTTCTGCTAAACTGTTTGTTCTCATAGACTTTTAAGAAATGATTTGTTTTACGAACTATTGAAACAGTTTAAGTTATGCTAGAAATAATATTGTAAGAATATGTTCAATATTTGTGGTATGTCCTTCATAGCCGTAGCAGAAGCTGATGTTATTCAGAAAAATCACTGCCAACTACATAGTTTTTTTCCTGTCATTTCATACATTTTCAGTTACACTTTCATTATAATTTCTACTGCTTTTTCTAAATTGTGTGAGGTAAAATTTATTCACTACAATCTTGGGCTGAATTTTGTACAGGGATATTTGTTTTGCAACGTTGTCCAAGAGTTGAAAGTAATAATTTTCTTGTCAGCGGCATTTAGATTCGTTGTGTAATTACTTTTCGCATTGTCGGTATTTTACCAGTGTAAAAGGACCTGAGATTTAGCGGTTAGAAATACGTTGACGAAGCGAGCGATAACAGGATATACCTCACGCTGCACAAGAAGGGTCCAAGTCAAATGAACACTAAGAGAGCAGAGTGTGGGATTTTAGAACACTGATAATCAAGAGGCGACCATTGTTTTCTTTTATTCAAAATTATATTTTTCGCTGACGAAGATGATGACGAGTGCACTGTTGATCTGTTCGGCACTGACTATCTTGGGTAAGTTTTGGAGCACTATGTCTTGTTTTGTCTCCTTGGAACTGCGAGCTGGTGTTCTTTGCGGTCGATGCGGTTAAGATATTGAGGCACAGCATGGTGTCGGCTTGGGAGCGGGTCGTGGCAGCTAATTTTTTCAGGCCCAGAGTTCAGCTAAAAAGCAGGGAATGTAAAATGCTTCTTTAGCTGACTCCACCACCATTGGGATTATGGTGATCCCTGCCCAGTTAGCCAGGCTAGACCTGTTATTGGGGGTACCAGTGAAGAAGTTGGACGAGGTCTTAGTCAGTTTTAGTTCGCCAACCATGACGTCAGCATGGCAGGTATGGATCGCTGACTGCCAAGATGGACGCTGTCTTTGCCCCTCTACCCCTGAAAGATGATATGAGAGAGATTTAGGTTGTTTTGATGAAACTTTACTTAGCTTTGGTTTTTTTCTCCTATAAAGTACCAATGATAGCAGCTGCCAAGAGCTTCTACCTCGCAACAATAAGGAGATCCACCACCAGTGATAACGATAGTTATGATGATATTATCAGGAAAATACTTGGTATAAAGTGGAATGAATTTAAGAACAACACAGAGATAATACAGATGCGCAAACAGCAACCTGTCTCAGGGGTGATCAGAAAAAGAAGATCCACATATGTAGGTCATGTGATGAGAAGAAACAGTCAGACAATATCAAAACAAGCTATCAAGTGGAGCACAACAGGCCGAAGAAAAAGAGGTCGACCACGTGAAACTCTAAAGAGGACATTGTTAAGAGAAGCTAGTTTAGTGGGCATAACATCACTTGATGAGATTGAAAAACTCGCCAAAAACAGGAAAACCTGGCAAACAACTATGCGAGCCCTATGTGACGTTTAACGACACGGAAGGATGTAAAGATGTCAGATAGTACTGAGGATTTTTCAGGAATTTTATTTAGACTAGAAATACATCATGTTTTAAAAGTGTTGTACCCTGATGAGTAAGACCAGCCCAATATAAAAACGAGAAATATATTAAGTTTGTGTTTTATGATTACGTGAAGACTTCCGTATGTGCTTTATGATTACGTGAAGACTTCCGTATGTGTTTTATGATTACGTGAAGACTTCTGTATGTGTTTTATGATTACATGAAGACTTCTGTATGTGTTTTATGATTACGTGAAGACTTCTGTATGTGTTTAATGATTACGTGAAGACTTCTGTATACCTAGCCTCGACGTGCACATCGCTTCCCCCACCTGCGGTATAGGACATGCACAGTGCATAAAAACGGAGGAATAATATTGAAATGCTACTTCAGTGGCATTGCAAAATGTTTATGTAGTCTATTTCTATAAACTTTTATAGTTATTTCAGTATCTATTTATTTATCTTGCATTGATGTTTAATTTAATTCTTTATCTTTCTGTTCTCCTTGATGTAGCAGTGCTGTGGCTAACCAGAATTTTTGACACTGTCATTTCATGTTCCAATTTTCATGTTCTAATTTCTGTTAAAATTTTCTGCTTGGCGAGAAAGAGGACAGGAAACAAGTCACCTCCTTGTCCGACTCCATGTTTTATTTCTTTATGCTCGTCTAAGTCATAATCCAGTATAAGCGCTGCTTTACTTCTTTCAAACTTTTCGTATCTTTATTATGTGCATGTAGAGATGAATGAAGCAGATGAATGATATCTTCATGAGCAGATGTGTTGTAAGTCTTTAAGTAATTAAAACACAACTTTATTGTATTACAGGTTGCTTTATAATGAGACACGACTTATCTTATGACTTTATTGTACGAGATTAATGATGACTATATGCGCTTTCACCAGAATGTGACATGTGCTCAGACAAAGAGAATGAAAAAGCCACACTTACATACAAACGCACAGACGGATAGTGTGCTATAATTAAAACAAATAAACGAACAAACAAACAAACAAGCACACACATGCACATACACATACACACACAATAACGTTAGTGCGAAATCTTGCGTGGTTTGATGACACTTAATCAAGCAACACTTAATCTCGCGGCACTTAATCATCAACGCTTACTCGAATACTTAAAACATGAGCCAACTCTGACCGTAATCCTAAACCCTGTCACAAGTGATTATGTGTTGGTGATTAAGTATAGCGTGCTTAAATTTTCGTACACCTGTGGCAGTTTTCCCATGTATTCTGAGATGGGGGCCGTACTGATACTCGCTCTGAACTGACACTCTTCAGGCAAACTCAGGTATCTTTCACTACTGCGAAGACATCAACATGTTGCTTATAAAACAACCAAGTCCAGCATTTCCGAAACAATCAGAACGTTTAACGGTGAACCTGATATTGATGGAGGATGTGATGCGTGTGGTAATGCGACGAGTAGCACAATAACTTGGTCGGGACGAATGCACCAGTATAAATGTATGTACGATGAGTCTAGCATTGGCTATTAGGGTCTTTCAACAAGCATAACTGCACCGGACAAAGACATATCTGCAAAAGTCCATAAACTCACATTACTATTTCATATTTACTGGACAGAACGAAGACTCTGTGTCCATTGCTACCAACCTCTCCTCTTCCTCACCCAACCAGAAATCTAGGTCCTTGCCTTTCAAAATTCCCGTTTTAGTCATTAACACGGACTAACGAAAATACTTTCATAAAGAGACTTTACACAGTGACAATCAAACCATAAACATTAGATCAGGGGCGTTGACATGAGGTTACACACACAAAGAAACATACGAATATACTGTTACATACCCCCATCTGAAGGTTTTGCACATAGGGCAACGGGCGTTCATAGAACTTTGATAACAGTTCTCACAAAACACACTGTCTCTATATCTGACACACCTTTGCGTTCAAACATATTCTTTGCTGTAGTGACATAAACATACACATAGGCAGGCGCAATAATTTCATGGCAGTAACTGCATTTTTAAGCTGCAAGAAAATGTATTATGCTAAACTGTCATGATAATGTCCTGTCATGTAACTGAAATGAAGAAAGTTTCATCTAGTGAATGTCTTCGAGAGAAAAAAACTTCCAAACATTCCACAACGGGATTTGTTTTGTTTTGGAAACATTTTCTGCTCCAGTAGTAGACAAATAGTTTAGCATCATTCGTGTGTTCATTAACATAGACATTTGTTATGCACACGATGTTTACTTAGACAGGGAAAACTATAAATTATCTCAAATCATAAATACAATTCCTGCACAAATGTCCCAGGAATTAAGAAGTCAGTGTCTGGACAAAATAAGTAAAACAAATAACTACCCTCCTCTTTTCCTGACAAGTGTCACTTCTGGCGTCTTCACGTGAACCATGATTTGTCTGCAAATGAGCGTGAAGTGTCTTGTGGTGTACACGAGAAATATAAGAGATGGAGTCATGGAAACTACGAAGATTGCACTTTTATGTCAAGAAGTAGTCAGAACAAGACAGAAAGTATTTATTGTCTGAAGTCAGCAGTAACTGACGTTGAATGAATATGTATGCACAAAAAAGGAATGTGCAGGAAAAACTATGGAAGAAAACTGTCATGGAGGTCGTGACATCGCATATCAGGTGAACAAACTAGGTCACTATAATTATTCATCAGATGCAGGAAAATAAATTCTTTTCTTGGAAGTTAAAAACAAAAAAAAAAAAACAAACAAACAAAAAAAAACAAACAAACAAAATACCAGCTTTTCAGATATAAATAGGTACATGTTATTTAACTTCTTTTTGTCCATGTATTCGTCATCCTGAAGTATGTAAACAACTAAATCTTCATCGCCCTGAAGTACATCATCAAATAAATCTTCAGCATCCTGAAGTATGTCAAAAACTAAATATTCATTATCCTGAAGTATGTCAACATCTAAATCTTCATCATCATGAAGTATGTCAACAACTAAATCTTCATCATCATGAAGTATGTTAACAACTAAATCTTCATTATCCTGAAGTATGTCAACATCTAAATCTTCATCATCATGAAGTATGTTAACAACTAAATCTTCATTATCCTGAAGTATGTCAACATCTAAATCTTCATCATCATGAAGTATGTTAACAACTAAATCTTCATTATCCTGAAGTATGTCAACAACTAAATCTTCATCATCCTGAAGTATGTCAACAACTAAATCTTCATCAACCTGAAGTATGTTAACAACTAAATCTTCATCATCATGAAGTATGTCAACAATTAAATCTTCATCATCTTGAAGTATGTCAACAAATGAATCTTCATCCTCCTGAAGTATGTCAACAACTAAATCTTCATCATCCTGAAGTATGTCAACAACTAAATCTTCATCATCCTGAAGTACATCATGAACTAAATCTTCATCATCCTGAAGTATATCACAACAAAATCTTCATCAAACTCTTTTGTAGTTTACCTTATCAAGTCTCTTTATTTACCAGCGAGACACTGAATAAGGCCAGGAAAAGCTGATTTTGCCATTTCTAAAATGTTACTTTTCGTTTCTACCTTCTTTCTTATTCTTTACAGCAATAAATAAGCTACATTAGCCTGAAGTGAGGACAGGTATAAAAATTCAGAAAGGAAAGAGTTTCTAGAACATCAAGATAACACTATTAAAAAAGTTTTAAATAAAGAAAAATACCATAGATTAGTGACATAAAACAGGATTTTTAAAAGGAGGAAAAAGAAGACGCCCAGAAGGAAGGTATGCTGAGATTTATAAGAAGTACTGCTAGGCAAACTCCGCACTGCGTATTTCGTGTACTAGGACAGAAGCGGCCGAGCTGAAGTCAATGTAGCTTTTTGGTCTGAACGTGGTGGATTCTGTCCCTGACCAGAATTGATTGTATTCTGTCATTGTCCTCGCCAGAGTCGCTTGTATTCTGTCATTGTCCTCGCCAGAGTCGCTTGTATTCTGTCACTGTCCTCACCAGAGTCGCTTGTATTCTGTCATAGTCCTCACCAGAGTCGCTTGTATTCTGCCATTGTCCTCGCCAATGTCGCTTGTATTCTGTCATTGTCCTCACCAGAGTCGCTTGTATTCTGTCATTGTCATCACCAGAGTCGCTTGTATTCTGTCAGTGTCCTCGCCAGAGTCGCTTGTATTCTGTCATTGTCATCACCAGAGTCGCTTGTATTCTGTCATTGTCATCACCAGAGTCACTTGTATTCTGTCGTTGTCCTCGCCGGAGTTGCAGAGTTCATGTTGGGGTCCGTATTCCAATGCTGAAGATAATAGCACTTCATGCCTATCGTGCAACGATGATCACCATTTTTTTAAAACCTTCGTGCGCTTGTTCATCACATATTTTGTCTGACTGATTTATTCATCTCTTAACAGCACACTTTTGTTTTCGAAAAATAGACACTTACTGTTGTTATTACACTTTCCAGTTCAGGTTTCACTATTTCCCAGTTATTATTTCACGGAGACAAAAATAAGAAAATATTTTGAGGGTATACGGACAGCATTTCAGTGAAGTAAAACTATCAGACCAAGGCTAATACAAACGATACAAGGAAAGATACTGCTGTATGTTTGTAACAGTCAGTTAATAAAAAAAGGTAAAATCCCCGTTTCCATCCATTAGGGAATATTAGGAATACGGTGTTATGCTTCCATTTCTAAGACATTTGGCACATGAAAGTGTGGTGTGATCAGTATCATGTCTAGCTGCATTTATCTTCCAAGAATTCTCTGGCACTCATCTTTAGAGGCTGGGTGGACCCCAGGGTTTTTTGTTGTGGGGGTACCAGAAAAAAATCCCCATTGCTGGGACTTGAACCCGATACCACCGGATTAGTAGACCGAGCACCTAACCACTCAACCAACCAGGCTATCTGTGACAATCAGTACCTTATCTAAGCCACAACAAGAAAAGGAATTGTGCTGCAAGTAGCATTGTATGTACACACCAACGTAGTAATTGAAAAAAAAACAACTGCTAATTATAAATGCCTTTCGACAGCAGTTGATTTTGCGTTAAATATAGAGATGTTCTATGTTTCCTGAAGACATAAAATATACTGTCCAAAAAAAAAAAAGGAACGCATAGCTTATATAAGCTTCATTTTTTATATGTTATGAGAAAAAAAATTTTTTTTCCAGGTATCTCAAACCAAACCAAAAATTGTTACCAAGATATCAGGTGCATGATTTAGCGCGAGTTTTGCTATTCTCATGGTCGCGGTAGTTGGGCTTGATAATCACGTATTTTTTTTTTTTTACCATAACTCACGTTGCGTTTATGGAAAAGTCGTGATTTTTGTGGTGAGCACAGCTCACTTCCCACGCAAATGAAATCATATAAAAGGATGAGGTAACACAAAGAAATTCGATTAATTTTCAAGCAGACAATTATAGCGTGTCTATCGCAAAATTTATGAAACATTGCTATTGGTCGCCTGTAAGCAGGCAAACGTCAAAGTCAGGTTGCCAGGCATTGAAAAGTGCAGCAAAGTACCATCAGTCGACTTTTGCACCGTTTCCGGGCCACTGGCTCAGCTGAAGACCGGCACCGCAGTGGACGGCCAGGGTGACATCAGCAGCTGATGATCGCTTTATTCTGGTTCATCACCCTAGAAAGAGGTTTACAACAGCTTCGTCAAGTGCCCAGTCATTGCTTGCAGGACGTCATGTGTCTGATAAAAATGTCCGGAATAGACTGCATGAAGCCGGACTGGTGGCACGACGATCTCACCGAGGTCCTGTCTTAACGAGACGCCATCGACAAAATCTACTTGTCTGGGCCAACTAGCATCGGCCCTGAAAACTGACAATCAATGGAGACGTGTCTGGTTTAGTGACGAATCTTCCTTTTTGTTGCACCGCCATGATATGCCGAGAAGGGTCTACCATAGACCAAATGAATGACCGTTTTGCCCAAAATTCTGTTGATGAAGCTCTGCCGCACGATGGTGGAGGTGTAATGGTATGGTGAGTGATCAATTTCAACGGAAGGAGTCCATTGGTGCAGATTGAAGGAGGCTTGAATGCGCAACGATACGTCAATGAAATTCTTTGACCCAATGTCCTTTCATTTTTGGCTGCGCACAGGTCTTTGTTTCAACAGGACAACGCCAGGCCCCATTCTGCACATTTCACCACACAGTTCCTGACTGCCAACAACATTCTCACCCTTCCCTGAATCCGATCGAGCATCTATGGGATGAGCTGCAAAGACGTATTTGTCGCCGAAATGTTTCTCCAGCCAATCGTCGTGTGGCAGGCACTCCAGGAAGAGTGGGCAGCCATCCCACAGGCGCACATCAGACGTCTGATCGCATCTATGCCCAGGAGATGCCAATCGCTGATCGATGGAAGCGGAGGCCACACACCATACTAAGTTAAGAATCCCTGGGACTAACAATCTTTCGTCACACAGATGCAAGAAACTGTCAAGTGAGTTTTTAAACCCTTAGGTATTATTGTGTGCAATTTGAAAATTTCATTAATTCAATTTTAAAAGCTATAGAATATCAAATTTATGGCTAAAATTGGGTCATCAGTAGTTATGCGGTTTTTTTTTTTTTGGACAGTATATTATGGATGTGTGAAAGTTTTACATGGTCGTTGAGATGTATGAGCTGGCAGTGGGTGACATATGCATGCTGGGAAAGCATGAGAAGGAAATAAAAAACGTCAACATTCTTCAACATTCAACCATGACTTGCGTGGGGGATGGGCGTATAGTTATTGTATATATAGTTATGTAGCAATGGTATTTTCCTTTCTGTTTTCATTTCATTTTTTTGATGTTATAGTGTCCCTCTAAGAAGGCGTGTGGCCAAAATATCCCCTATTTTTAATATATACCATTCACTTTTCTCTTTTGTTCTTTTTTTATTATCTAATCTTACAAATATTTGTAAAACTTAACCCTTCAGCACTTCTGTATATAATGATTTAAAAAGGGAGAGAAAAAGTTACTATTCTCTTGTATTCTTATATTATGTTTAATTTACTTATTCATGAGTAAACTTTGATAGAGAGACAATGAAAGAAGGGAGAATTCGAAACGCAAAAATACAAGAAAAGTTCTGATTATCAGTTTGATAACAAACGAACAGTTTTTGGGTATAAGTATACGTAAGACTAAATATATAAATATACATAAAGCCACTGCAGTAAAGCTGTGATAACAAAATGTTAAAACTATTTACAACAAAATTAGGAACAGCTTTATTAAATAACGAGCACACAGTTGCAACGTTTTGGTTTACACGTTAACCAGGACAAAGAAATGGGAAAGTAAACTGTAAAACTTAAATTCACATGAATTACAACAAATAAGAATGGAAAGAAATAGAAAAAAGGAGCACTTATCTTCTTGCAGATCACAACTAAGTGCTCCCCTTTTTATATTTTTCTCGTTCTTATTTGTTGTATATCATTCATGTGAATTTATATGTTATCTTCTTTCCTTATTTCTTTGTCCTACATGCTTTTGTATGATTAAAGTGTGAACTGAAACGTTACATCTGTGTGCTCGTTATCTAATAGCGCTGTTCATTCTTTTGTTGTAAATAGTTTTGACATTTTGAATATCAGTGGGAATACAAATACATTTGTCATCGCTTATGGGTGACACTTATAAATGCTTTTTTGGTTCTCTCTTGCGTGCACTAGAATGTGATAAGAAAAGAGAACATGGGAAACGGATAAAATATAAAATTCAAAACATAGAAGTTTTTTTTTAACTGGCAAGGTTAAATAAAAAGAGGACAACGCTTGTAAATGAACTTATGCTATCCACTTAGAAATTAACAATACGTGAAATCTTTAACATATTATGCCTGCATTCAACAAATAATTAACTTTTGGAACCCAAAAGGATTCCTCTCGCTCTACCTAAAGTTTTTTCCATATTTTACTTTACAAAAGTATCTGCTCCTTGCCGGCTACATAAAGCAGTCACATTTTTTAAAAAAAAAGATTATAAATACTTCTTATGATGACGGCAAACGAAGATTAAAAAATCAACAGGGGAAGGAAAGACATACATAATATGTGCCAGCATGGCTGTCACCTGCATCACCTCATTCTAGGTACAGGATATAATCTATGCAGGATAAAGCCAAAGATAGGAAATGACACCCCGTCTGTTCTGTCTAACGGATACAGCTGATTAAAAAAAAAACGGAAGACGTCATTAAGGCCAGTATTAACCAAAATTATAGAGTTTATGACTTGCTTTCTATTCAGGTCTGTATGTCCACTGTTGCACCTGAACTCATGACCCCGCGATCAATCGGACACAGTCACAACACTTCCGTTAAATGCACGAAATACATTTCTGCGTCATAAATATAGCGAATGTGGGCCAAAAAAAAAGTACTTAAGTCTGTGGAGTACATCCGGACTGTTCAGGTAATAAAGAGCATCGGTACCCCACGAATACTTATTACACGACTGTATGTAGGTCAATGTAAGTTAAGAAGACACAAGTCTGTCAGTTTGAGTACGTCTAGATGCACACAAGTCTGTCAGTCTGAGTACATCTAGATGCACATAAGTCTGTCAGTTTGAGTACGTCTAGATGCACATAAGTCTGTGTCCTTGCTCTTATATGTCTTTGGAATCTGCCTACCTGCGAATTCAAGAAGCTCCTGCCGATGTTTTCACTCTCACATGGTTAAAAGACTCACTTTACAACTGTTTCACTCTTGCAGCCAAAACATAAATAATTGAAGTTCTAATCAGGAAGCTTCTGTTTGTGGACAGTGCAGCCATTGTGGCTTTCAACAAGGCTAGTCTGTGGTCTCTGGTTAAGACAGCATGTGGTTTATTCAGAAACAGTAAATATAAAAAAGACCGTTGTTTGTGGACAAAGCAAAACCATATTGATTAAAATAACACTGGCAAAATACCCCTTGAATCAGTGGAAAGGTTTCTTTAACTTGTATAGTCAGTTACAATCTCACTGGACGACGAAATCAATGTACGAAAAGAAAATATGGCCACTGCATGTGGCAAAGTATCAAAAATGGAGATGAGCAACCGAAAACAAAACTTCTGCTTTATCAAAACTGTGTGTTTATGCGCTCTGTTAAATAGGTCTAAACATGGACATAATATTTATATCTCGAGGTGAAAAAAAATTTCGCTTTCCCTGTTTTTGCAAAAACAAGTTTCAAGTAACAAGTCAAAGTAAGCAACTCTGAGATACTATAGCGCACCAAACTTCTATAAACGAAGACAAATTCAGTAGCATAAGGTTAAGATAGATAAGAAATGTTGTAAGAATGGAGGGTAGTCATATCTCTGACTATATCCCCAGTGTATCCCATAAACAGCAAATGGCGAATTAAAAGAGGAAGAGATCAAGGGGTATATCAATACTGATATATAAGGATATTTGTGTAGTATCCACTGTAGATTTTGAGAACTGGAAAGAACTGGTGAAAAACCAGTTCAGGTGAAATTACCTTTGCACTGGAGCGCTGCATCAAACTAGAAAAAAAAATCAAACATTGGAACACAAACATGGTTTGGTGATAATGTGACATATCCAGCGATATAATCAATATCAACAGAAGCAGATAAAAAAAAATTATTCTTGGCAACTATCACAGAGGCAGATTTTCGTCTTTCTAAAAACTGTTTTAAAAGACCTAAGGAAAATAAAACACCTACATATACATGCATGCACGGCTTATATTATATATCATATTTCTTAATTTTAATTTTAACTCATATGACGTAAACTGGTTGACAAACACGTGGCGTTTTTCCCATTTAGAAAGCAGAATATGGAGGGAAGGTGTCCACTTAATCCAGCTTAGGTGCTTTGAGAAACTTTGATAAATACAAAGCAGTAAAACGCCCTATTTAACAGCTTTGCTTTGAAATGGAGAATGAACACCGGCTGAAAGTAAACATATATATTTGAAAATATGAGTGTAATAGAAGAAACAAAGGAAAAAAAAACGAACATGGACGTGTAACCATAGCATGTTATCTGTGATAGGTGAGAATAAGATTTTAAAGTTACCTTCCCTGTTGTAGTTACCTTCCCTGCTAACTCACTGAAAGGGATGATTTGTTACTATTTTTTTATTGATAAAAATGGCATCAGAATATAAATACAACTAGGAGATAACATACCACGTGTCGAAACTTCTTTGTTTTGTAAACCAGTAACTTTCTGCCTTAAATTAAGTTACTATTACAATGAGAAGAAAGAAATGACGATTTGTGAGATTACTGTATTTACGTTTTCATAATTCCCAGCCTGCTTTGTGAACGGCCAGTGCCCACCAAACACAGCAATGGGTTTGTGTCACGCAGTAGCTAAGCCGTGTTTTGGAGACAGTGACTGCTTCAGAGGTAAGAGCATTAGACCTTTACACCACTTTCACCACAATCAGTACGATCATGGACATAGTTTGTTGTTTAACCGAATCATTATGCATAACAATGTGAACGAAAATAAAGTTACTCGGAAACACAATACCAATAATAGCACTCTCAACAGCTCGTTTATCTGCTGTTGTTTCAGCACAGCAATAGTTTTGTAGTTATAAATAGAGTACAGCTTCATATACCAATAAATATAAGTTATTGCTGCTGTTGTTTCAGCACAGCAATAGTTTTGTAGTTATAAATAGAGTACAGCTTCATATACCAATAAATATAAGTTATTGCTGCTGTTATTTCAGCACAGCAATAGTTTTGTAGTTATAAATAGAGTACCGCTTCATATACCAATTAATGTAGGTTATTGCTGCTGTTGTTTCAGCACGGCTGTAGTTATAGAGTACCGCTTCATATACCAATAAATATAGGTTATTGCTGCTGTTGAGATAAAAGATTACATCACCCTAAGATCCATTAACTTTGCACGAAACCAACATACTGACTAAAACATACACAAAAACTGAGCCTCACAACATGTATACACTAGAAGATTTACACGTGGTAAAACAGGAAACAAAATGTATACAGTAGAAGACGTACACGACGTAAAACAAGTAAAAAAATGTATACACTAGAAGATGTACATCCGGTGAATCAGGTTAAAAATTATAATACTTGATAAAATCGCACAATGCACAATTTCCCATGTACTGTGCCACCTCTCTTGGTAACTTGGAACAAGTGAAAAATGACAGTAGCACACATGTCCATCACTTATTAGAGAGTCTGTCATCGATTTATGTCGTCATGTGAAGAGAAGGACAATGACAATATTTCATTTAGTAATCTCATTTTACTGATATCTCAATTTACGAAGCCGTACAAGTCTCTCTACAGGAGAAATATGTTGTCCAGAGTCTTGTAGCCGTACATGCAAGTCTAGAAACGGAGGTCACGTGACAGGCGGCAACACAGTGCCCGATCTCTTGAATGATCCACGGGTTTATATAGGTGAGCTCACCACTTTCAGGTTACTCAGTTGTTGAACTGCTCGGTTTTGAATCCTGGCAGGTAAATGATCAGTGACAAGCCTGTTGAGATGCCCAAGGAATCGAGGGTTATGGAAGTATATGATATTCTACGTCTGTCGGCAGGGACCTTGATATAGAGATAGGAAGAGAGAGAGAAGAGAGAGAGAGAGAGAGAGAGAGAGATTGTTTGTATATCCAAGTGCATTCTTGTAGAATTTGGGATCTATATTTAGACCTGGCTAATCATATGACGTAGGATATCAATTTACATATCTGAATATATCCAGACGTGGACAATCATTTTTAAGTTCCAAAGTTCAAAGTTTTGAGATTCCCTTCAGCCAGACTAAACCAACCGGACTTGTTCCTGTCCCAGGTGTCTAAAGCAGCGCCAAAAGAGGAAACGAGACAACGAAGACGTCTTAAACTTGATTTTAGTTGCACAAACTGCTGGATTCCTTGATTATATCTCTTGGAATCCGACAACATGTCAAGTAATAGGAATATAGTTCATTCACCCTTTTAGCAGTCTGGGATTTTAATTTGAGAAGCGTCTTTAATTCTAGTTACAGCTGGTACAGTTGTCATAGAATTAAAAGAAAAATTAACTGTGGTATCTAATAAATGGAAAACACTTAATTCGCCGGAAGTGGAGGCAGGCAACGGCTTTCCCCCCTCCTGGCCTAGAGTGCTGGGATAGATTGACAGGTATGCTTTTAGTTATTCCTAATCCAGAATGTCACAGTCAAATGCAAAACAGGATTATGTCTGATTTCATTGTGTTATATAAAGTACTTTGTATCCTGGTTTTTCTGTATCACTGAGGTAATTTGTTTTGATTGCTAACGTTTAGTGCCTTTTTATTTTTGGAAACCTTGATTTTGTAACTAGAACATTAAAGTCATTCCCTTCGTCTATGCAGGGGAGAGTAGCCTGGAGAGTTACTTCATTTGAATTTTAAAAATATATCTAATTAAAAATTTTAATATTGATGTTATGTCACATTATTAATTCATATATAAAAACAATGGAGCGACATAACAGAATAAAAAAGAAGATGCATATTTAAATTTGAACTATAAGGTTACAAATTACTTTTAACATAATTTAGTTCAAATTCATTAAACTTATTTTAACAAGTTGCTAGCAATTTTTAACTCTCTAATCGTGATTTGTCACTTATACTTGCTTCACTTACTTCGTCATCCGTACACTCCATTACCAAAATCTCACAGCATCAGCAATAAATTGATACCAATAAATTGTTTGAATCTTTAATGAATTTCAACTGGAGCGACTTTTTTAATATTTTAAAAATTCATTACCAGCACCGCGTGGAAAATGCATGCACTGACAGGAAGATAGTTTGACTGCATAAACTGTGAGTAGTTTCAGGTCTTCAAAATGGTGGATGGAAACCCCATTCAACTACCTAGAACAAGCCAGGCAGTCATTTGCACGCCCCTTGCAGAACTTTATCTACCTAATAGGTCTCCATTAGGCCTTTCAGTTGTAAGCAAGATGCCCTGCTGCTGATGCATCCATTTGCAGATCATCGCCGACGTCTTGCAATCATCATCGCCTTGGTCTTCCTCTCTTTCTTTTTCCCATTATGTACCCTTCCAAGACGGTCTTCTCTAGATTATCATGACGTTTAATGTGTTAAGCAGACATGCTCAGGCCAAGTCAGCATTCCAGAAAATGAGAAACATCTTGTGCAACTATTCCATATCAATGGAAACGAGATCCCGAGTACTTAATTGTTACATTGAGCCAGTTTTGTTTTATGGGTGTGAAGCATGGTTTATGAATAAGAGAGTACAGCGAGAAATGGAGGGCATGGAAATGTGGTTCATAAGAAGGATGTTGAAGATACAATGGACAGCTAAGAAAACCAATGAAGAAGTCTTAAGAGAGGGTGGAGTTAAAAGGCAAATTATAGCAAAGATCAGAGGCAGACAAGCGAGATTTGTAGGACATTTTTTGAGAAGACGAAAATTGGAAGACATTGTGGCAACTGGAAAAATTGAGAGAAGAAGAGACAGAGGAAGACAGAGAGCGAGAGAGAGAGAGAGAGAGAGAGAGAGAGAGAAGTTACTGGATGGGCTGTGTGTGTGGCTAGGAAGAAAGTTACCGGCGAATCTCATAATAAGGCTAAAGACAGGAAATTGTGGAGAGAAATGATCGCTTACGCCACACGGCACGGCACGGCACGGCACGGCACTTGATTGATTGATTAATGTGTCCAAAATATTTCAGTTTTCTTTGTTTAATCATCTTTACTAGCCAGCCTTCTTCAATATTAAGTTATTGTAGTATAGATATATTTGTTTTGTTGTGTCCTATCCTGTATATTTAACTTATTTAATATATTTAATTTATCAGCTGGATTTATTCACTCTTACCCATATTGCTCACAACCGAGAGGCCTACAGAAGTGCTGTTTGGGAGGCAAAGTTCCGCAAGGGACATGCAAATGAATGAGTGAATAAAACCCAGAACATCCCAGATCAAGCAATACTTTTGATCCCGGTCACCGTATCTAAGGAAGAAACTTAGAGACTCAGTAAAATCCTGCAACAAGTGCCTGTCTTTCTCTATATGTTTTCTGTTACTGTTACTCTATTCGCGAACAGGCTACATGTCAACTTGTGCTAGGACATGTAATAGTTACTGGTACGCGAATTTGTTTCCATATATTTGTGAAGAGTAGTCAAAGTTCCTCTTCAGCAACGATACTTTCATGTGACATGTGCCCTGTAGGACAGTTTCCTTCTTGGATTAAAGGCAGTCGTTAGAGGTCTGGACAAAGCTCACAGAAACACTGGACATGCATCTCTCTTTCTCTCTCTCTCTCTCTCTCTCTCTCTCTCCCTCCCTCCCTCCCTCCCTCTGGACATGTATCTACTTGAATAATATTGACTAAATTAGAGCTTTTGTTAGTAATATAAGTACACGTGAAAGTGTTTTTCACTACAGTGGCTGCAGTACTCAAGCTATATAAACTCCATAAACTCCTTAAACGTTAAAGTTCTTTAACTGATGTTATGCCTCATTGTTAATTCACGTATAAAATAATCCACATTAAGGTAAATGTCCGCAAGCGAGCTGCTACTCTATGTTTGGAGGCGGGCCCAACCAGTGCAGCACTTCCAACCTGTGTCCACAAGGGCAGTTCTGCTGTAACGACGGCTGCAAGAATGTTTGTCAGTGGACGCCGGAAGTAGAAGCTAAGCTGGCACAAGAGGAAGCAAGGGCAAAACAGCATCAACAGATGATTATTCAAGTATTGTACTTTCTGTTGTTTATAATGAGAAAAAGTTGTTTTACTGAAGTAGGAAGAAAGAAAGCGAACGGTAAACGTCTTGTATATAGTGTGTAAGAGCAGGCAAAACAGGTGCTTACAATGAAGACAGACTGACATTATATAAATGTCAAAGATAAAACTGATATACAAATATAACTGACATGAATTCACAGTTAGATATGAAATAGTAGAGACAAGACAGATAAATGGATCAGCTTTTTTTCTTTTTGAGGTCTTGTTTTTAAAATTCAATTGTTGGATATACTTTCAGTAGGAAATTTGAAGAGCTTCATACAGTCTGAAATAAATGTGAAATCTCAAGTCCATAATTTTGTTGTTAAGAATGAATAGAGCAAGCTTTGAACTATGACATAATTTTTTATATATTTCAGAGGCAGCAGGAGGAGATGAGGAAGAGGCAGCAGGAGATGTTGGCACAACGTCAGCGCCAGCAAGCTTTAGCTGAAATGGCCAGGCAGCAAGCAGAAGCTAGGGCGGCAGCCGAGGCTGAACTGGCCGCACAGGAGGTGAGTATTAAACATGCTACATGAGGTTGAACTGGCCGCACAGGAGGTGAGTATTAAACATGCTACATGAGGTTGAACTGGCCGCACAGGAGGTGAGTATTAAACATGCTACATTAGGTTGAACTGGCCGCGCAGGAGGTGAGTATTAAACATGCTACATGAGGCTGAACTGGCCGCGCAGGAGGTGAGTATTAAACATGCTACATGAGGCATCATGTGGAGACTATACCATAGAGAAGCAATATATGGAGAGATTTACAATAGAGAGGCACGACATAGCGAGACAGGGCATGGGCAGTCAAGATATGGAGAGTCAGATGAGGAAGGGACTAAACGCAAGACAATGTAAGCATTACAGCAGCAAATATAGACATGGAAGCTAGGTTAGATGATTTCAGTACAGATACTAAGATATGAGATTACTGTTGGCAACAAACAGCACTCGGACTCAAGAACAACCGTTGTTAGATGGCGCATTCTAAAATAAGAACAGTGAAGGACCATTAAGAGTCAATAAGAGTCAACCGTTTAGAAAGAAAACAATAGTTCTCCCCCCCCCCCCTTTTCTCTCTGTTTGTCTGTTTCAAGACTTCAATATGTAGAGTACATTAATGTACGAGGGGCGTTCAAAAAGTAATGCACCACATCGTTTTTATCAGCTAATAATGAAGATAAAAGCATGAAATTTTGCACACTTTAAATATGGCATGTGCCGATTGTGTGAACAAAATTGCACCGCAACTGGCCAAAGATTATGGCCACACTAACCTTTGAAATGGAGCGTGTTAGCAACTTGTGGTATAAGCAGAGAATTGTGATAGAATTTCTCGTTGCAGAGAAGGAAACTGTTGTGAGCGTCCACAAGCGTTTATGTCATCTGTACACACTTATGTATATGGAAGTTTTGCAGTCGACAGGAGTACGGTCAGTCGCTGGATTCAGAGAATCAAAGAATCAATAAGTGAAGGTAAGCAGTTGATTGATCGCCCGCGCTGTGGAAGTCCTGTCACAGCCACCAAGGCAAAAATGTTGAATGCGCTGAGGACATTCTTCTTACTGATAGCCGTATAACTACTCAACAATTGGCCTTAAAGCTGTCAGTCAGCAATGGTAGTGCAAATGCAGATATAAAAGCTCTCGGATTTTCTAAGGTTTGCGCAAGATGGGTTCCTCAAAGTCTCAAAAATGACCATCGATTGCAAAGGAAAGCAATTTTTTTGAATTGTTGGAGCGTTTCAATGCTGAGGGAGAGAACTTTTTGGGTAAGATCGTAACTGGTTACGAAACCTGGGCACATCATTTTGAACCTGAGACAAAAAGACAGTCAATGGAGTGGCATCATCCTCAAACACCACGAAGAAAGAAATTCAAGATAACTCCTTCAGCTGGAAAGGTCATGATCACTGTCTTTTGGGACACTCAAGGTGTGATTATTGTGGTTGTTATGCCAAGAGGAGAGACAATCAATTCGCAAGCTTACATTAAGACATTTAAAAAACTCAATCATTGTTTTCGCAGATTTCGGCCGCACAAGAATCCAGCAGACCTGCTTCTCCTTCTCGACAATGCTCGCTCTCACACAAGTCTGGCAATACGGGAAGCGATCACCAAATTGGGTTGGACTGTATTTATCCCATTCACCCTCTAGTCCCGATTTGGCACACTCTGATTTCCATCTGTTTAGTCCACTTAAAGATGCACTCCGAGGGGTAAGATCTGAAGATGACGAAGTAGTGATTCATGCAGCGAAGAAATGGCTACATAGTCAAGAGAAAATCTGATACGAGCTAGGAATACACACAATTGTTTCGTCCTGGCGAAAGCCGTACAAGATGACAGTGATTATATTGAATAATACTGACATATCCATGTATAAATTTTATGCTTTTTGAATAAACAGCTCCTGAGAAAAAAACAATGTGGCGCATTACTTTCTGAACGCACCTCCTAGATAACAGTTAAACACATACTAAAAACATGTAAAGATGAGGAAGAGCGTGGACTGAATAGATTTATGAGAAGTTATTATGTTGGATGATTTGGTGCAAATGGTTCCCAACCTTCTCTGACCGCGACTCCAAAATAGCAGTGATACATTACCCACAATCCTGGATCAGCAGTTCAAGCAAAAGATGTTTAAAGATACAGAAATTAAACAAAAAGTGAATAATATTTTGTCAATGTTACACGACGTAAATGTGATACAAATCACTAAACATTATGTCTAAATATCAGTTCACGTATCTAAGGAAATAAATTCCAGAATTTATCACATATTTGACACTGCTGGCGAGACTCTTCGAATACCGTGCGTGGAGTGAAGTACCTCCCAGTCAAGGAAGAAAATGCAGAAAAGAAATAAAGGTTGCTGTGCGGCGCTGACGTGAAAAGGTGGTGGAAAGGACAATGTGAAATTTAATCGCTATGTCCAGTAGTATCGCTGCGAGAGCTACACATACCACGGCGCCTCTGCTCTAGAGGCCCGCCACGTCCGAAATACACCTACACTGGTGAAATTTGCCTAAACCGGCACATACCAGGGTGGAACTTGATGGCTAGACATGTCATGCCACTTCCGCTCTAGAGGTCGGTCACGCCTGTATACACCCATACTGGTGAATTATGCCTAAACCGGCTCACACCAGAGGTGAATCTTGAAGGCTACGCATGTCACAGTAACTCTGCTCTAGAGGTCGGTCACGTCCCAAACACGCCCATACTGGGTTAATATGACTAAACCGGCTCAACCCAGGGGTGTAAGTCACTAGTGGCGAGGATTCGTCCTCCTAGACAAAAGCTCCATCCTGGTCACAACTAGGAAGGGTAGCAGCCACGACCACAAAATGCTGAAGTCGGAGACACTGGACCAGGGCAGTCTAGATAGGCAACCACCTCTCACCCGGCGGGGATGTTTGCGTATCCTAATCACGGTTGAGGTTTTCCATTGAGAAAGTCCAACTCTGGCCTGGGTGGGCTACCACCTCTCATCCAGCGGGGATGCACTGATATCCTAAACACGTAGAGGTCTTCCGGTGAGAAAGTCCAACTCTAGACTAAACTGGTGCAACGAAAACCACGGTGTCACGCAATCCGCTTCAGAGACCCACGAAGAATACAGGCTAAAGCCCTGCGATACTCTGAACCTCTTTTGGTCCTCTCGGGGATCTCGTGTGGTCCTTTCGGGGACCTAACGAGGACCACAGGCGTAAATTCAGTAGGATCACAGTGCGGTCTTGGTGGTAGAAGCGAACGAAGAAGAAGAAGAGATCACATATTTCTTGGGCCCTACTTCAGATCCCATGCTACCTTAATGCGGGTCGCTACCAGAGATTTAGATCCATTGGTTTAGAAAGAGCGAGAAGTGCACAGATCGGTACACAATGCAGAAAAAAATGAGTGTGTGTACAGAGTGTACGTAGTGCAGAGGAAATGAGAGTGTGTACAGATGGCACACAGCGCAGAGAAGATTAATGTGTGTACAGATGGTACCTAGTGCAGAGAAAATGCAAGTGTGCACATATGATACAATGTATGAAGGTATTAAGACTGGAGATGATACAACAGATGAAAAAGACACTGGCGTGAAGCTGAAAATGAGAGATGATAAATCGGAATGTAACACTTCTAGACAAGGTGAAGCTGCATAGAGATGGGGTAGGTTCTACAGAATTTGAGACAGAGCTTCGTATGCCTCTTAACATATGTAACACGTAGAGAAAGATAAGTCGTATAAGAATAGTGCGACATGTGGAGAATATGAAAGTATCTAAATATGTTAGGACGTGTGGAGGAGATGAAAGTATCTAAATATGTTAGGACGTGTGGAGGAGATGAAAGTATCTAAATATGTTAGAACGTGTGGAGGAGATGAAAGTATCTAAATATGTTAGGACGTGTGGAGGAGATGAAAGTATCTAAATATGTTAGGACGTGTGGAGAAGATGAAAGTATCTAAGTATGGTAGCAGGTGTGGAGGAGATGAAAGTATCTAAGTATGTTAGGACGTGTGGAGAAGATGAAAGTATCTAAGTATGGTAGCAGGTGTGGAGGAGATGAAAGTATCTAAGTATGGTAGCAGGTGTGGAGGAGATGAAAGTATCTAAGTATGGTAGGACGTGTGGAGGAGATGAAAGTATCTAAGTATGGTAGCAGGTGTGGAGGAGATGAAAGTATCTAAGTATGGTAGGACGTGTGGAAGAGATGAAAGTATCTAAGTACGGTAGGACGTGTGGAAGAGATGAAAGTACCTAAGTATGGTAAGAGGTGTGGAGAAGATGAAAGTTTCTAAGTATGGTAGAACGTGTGGAGGAGATGAAAGTATCTAAGTATGGTAGCAGGTGTGGAGAAGATGAAAGTATCTAAATATGGTAGGAGGTGTGGAGGAGATGAAAGTATCTAAATATGGTATGACATATGGAGGAGATGAAAGTATCTAGGGATTACGTTATATATATATATATATATATATATATATATAACGAACTTATGTAACGATGGTAATGTTTGGAAAGAGGAAGGAGATGAGACAAAACATAATTAAGATATTAAAGTTTAAAGACAGACACATTGCAGAAAGTAGAGATTTGTTATTATAGAACCTAATCAACTTTTCCTTCATGAAAACTGTATCTCCTCTCCTGGTTACCTGTATATCTGGGAGTTGGAGCCAGTAGTTCCTCATCTGGTTTTAGTCTTAAATGTTCCCTGTTTAGAGGGTCGTGATGATTTTATCTTCGCCTCTTAAGCAGAATCTTTGATAACGACAATACAGCAGCCGTCTTTTTGTCATCTGTAAGCTATTTTCAAGTCTTTTTGTCAAAACTGAACGTCCGATTCCTATTTATATACCATCTTTGAGGCCTGCTGTATTTGTCCAGATGACTACTCTAGTCTTTCTCTTGTACATCGCTATAAAAGAATATACATCTTATACAAGAATGGAAAAAATCAGAAATGATGTCATTAGAAATAAAGTAGGAGTTGAACCCATTTGGAACTTTATTAAACAACAGCAAATAAAATGGTTCGGTTAAGTGACACGACTAACAACAGAACGTGTACCACAGAGAGCAATGTTTTACAGACAACACAAAGGCAGAGGAAGGGGCCGCCCATGCAAACGATGGACCGATGGTATAGCAGAGTCCCTGAACATCTCAATGTACGAAGCCAACAGACGAGCCATTGGGAGACAATTGCACTTCACCTCTACACCTAGCAGTAAATGAGGAAGGACAAGACAAGACAAGACTGCTCTAGTAGTAATGTAGCATACGCTGCCGAGTGTAACCAAAACAGCCCTAGCCTACTCTGTCTGTCTACATACTTGGCATATCAGTTCATGACAAGAGTCCAGGATATGACCCTACCGTGGGTCTTATTACACAGAAGCCGGAAAGATTTCTAATTAAACTCGCTAAATATGTTACTTCGTTACAAATATTACTCGTTAAACTCGCTGCATAGTTATTTTTGCTGCAGTTTTATTTCACTACACGCTGAAACTTACTTCAATTTAAGTTACTACGTAAAATTTTCTCCACGAGTAAAACACGGTGAATATTTGTTACAGAGAGTTTATTTGCCATTATTCTTACATGAAAAAGAAAATCCAGATTTAGAAAAATTGGATGGATGGATGGATGGATGGATGGATGGATCGATGGATGGATGGATGATGTCTCTAGATTGGTGGGTATTATTGTAGATATTATCTTTATTTACTAGTAATTAGTGCTAATAACATCTAATATCTTATATCCTTCCCGTGCCGTTAAACGTCACATAGGGCTCGCAAAGTAGTTCGCCAATTTTTCCTGTCTTCGGCGAGTCTTTCAACCTCATCAAAGGATTTTATGCCTGTTAATGTGGCCTCTCTTAATAATGTCCTCTTCAGAGTTTCACGCGGTCTGCCTCTTTTTCTTCGGCCTGTTGTGTTCCACTTGATAGCTTGTTTTGGGATTCTCTGATCATTTCTTCTCATCAAGTGACCAACATATGTCCATCTCCTTTTCCTGATCACCCATGAGACTGGTTGTTGTTCAGTCATCTGTCTTATCTCTGCATTGTTCTTGAATTCGTTCCACTTGATGCCGAGTATTTCCCTTATGCATGTGTTTTCAAAAGAGTCTAATTTCTTGTCTATTTCTTTAGTTGTTTTCCAGCTTTCGCATGCATAAATGAGGGTGGATATTACATTTGAATTGAATAGTCTTAACTTGGTTTTTGTGGTTATAACTTTTGAATTTCATATGTTCTCAAGATTCTTGAAGATTGATGCTGCTTTTGCAATTCTGATCCTAAGTTCCTTTCTAGTGTCACAATCCTGGTCTATGTAGCTGCCAAGGTAAGCAAATTGATTGACTTCTTCAATATCTGTCCCTTCTATGTGTATTTTTCCACTCTGATTGAGAGGAATTTTCATTATTTTTGTTTTGTCCTTGTTAATTTCAAGTCCTATTTTGCTAGCCAGTGAAGACAGGCTATCTGTTTTTTCTTGCATGGAATTCACATTATTACTGATAAAAGTTATGTCATCAGCAAAATCAAGGTCTTCTAGTTGGGTCCCATGTACCCAGTCAATACCTGTGTTACCTGTGCAGCATTTTTTCATTATGAAGTCTACTGTAATCCCACAAAGTAAAGGAGACAGTATACATCCTTGTTTCACACCTGTTTCAATCTGGAACCATTCACTCATCCCTTCTTCTGTCTTGACTGCACAAACATATCCATTGTAGATGTCCTTAATGATGTTGACAATTTTAGATGGTATTCCATATAGACATAAAATTCTCCATAATGAATCTCTATATATGCTATCAAATGCCTTTTTAAAATCTATAAAGTTCAGTATTAATGGTTTCTGCTTTTCAATATGTTCTTCAGGTATTATTCTTAGAGTAAAGATCTGGTCGAGACAGCTTCTCCCTTTTCGAAATCCTGCTTGTTCTTCTCTCATTGAAGTATCCACTATATCTTTGAGTCTATTCAAAATGACCTTGCAAAATACTTTTGCCACAACTGATATTAGGGTTACTCCTCTCCAGTTGTTACAATCACTAAGTTTGCCTTTTTTTGGTATTTTAACAATGATTCCTTTCTTCCAATTAGAAGGGACCTTTTCTTCTTTCCAAATCTTGTTAAACATTCTCTGTAGTTGTCTCATGTTGTCACTATTGATAGCTTTTAGCATTTCGGCTGTTATTTCATCTTCACCTGCAGCTTTGTTGTTAGCCATTAAATTCACTGCTGTTTCAATTTCATGCAATTTAATTTCATCTAGGTTGACATTTAGTTGTGGGGCTGGTAAGTCAGTTTCAAGGTTTAACAATTCTTTTGGATGTGGTCGATTAAGTATTTCTTGGAAGTGTTCAGCCCATCTTTGCTTTTGGTCTTTATTTGATGTTAATAGGGTTACAGTTTTGCTAAGTATTGGTCTTTCTCTAGATGTAATAGTACCTGTTAGCCTCTTTTGTATGTTATATAAAGTTTTGCTGTCTCTTGTTTGTGCTGTTTTTCTGCCTCTTTCGCCATATTGTCTATGTATTCTCTTTTATCCCTTCTAGCTGAACTTTTTACTTTCTTGTCTATTTTTCTGTATGTTGCTTTCGCCAGATCTTTTTCAGGATCTGTTTTTGCATTCAGCATGTCTAATTTGACTGCTCGTCTTTCATGTATATACTTCCATGTTTTATCTGATATCCATGCTTTTCTATTTGTTTTTTTCAGTCCAGCGCTTGCTTTTGCTGCTGTGATTATGGCTGTGCTGTAAGAATTCCATAATTCTTGATACTTATCTCCTCAACTTCACAGGGTGTTGTGGAATGATTGGCAAGTTCCTGATTGAAATTAATGTTAGCATTTTCTTCTTGTAGGCTGTGGCTGTTTATCTTTCTGTGCACTGATTTCTTGTGTTGGCTTTTCAATTTTAGTTTTATTTTCCCTATGCACAGGTTGTGATCACTGTTTACATCTGCACCCCTATAAGCCCTTACATCTATGAGAGATGTTCTGTATTGCTTTCTAATACAAAAATGATCTATCTGGTTTCTAGTTCTATCACCTGGAGATATCCACGTTGTTTTATGTATCTCTTTGTGTGGGAATATTGTGCCTCCAATGACCATGCCTTCTGTCAGACAAATTTCAATTAATCTTTCTCCGTTCTGATTCACCATGTCAATTCCTTCTTTCCCTATCACTTTTTCAACGTCGGTGTTATCCTTCCCTACCTTAGCGTTGAAGTCCCCCATAGCAATTAGGATGTCGTGTTTAGGGACTCTGTTGATGATTTGTTGTAGTTGGTGATAGAAGTCGTCTTTCACATCATCATCTGCATCATTCGTGGGTGCATAACATTGTATTATTGTCATTCTTCCGTGTCGTAGGTTGTATCGTGCTCTTATTATACGACTGTTCACCGGTTCTCATTCTACAAGGCTCTTTGCAGCTACACATGACATAATGATGCCCACCCCATCCCGGATTTTACCATCATTTCTGCCTGAATGTATTATTAACTTACCGTTTTCCGCCGATCTTGTACCTGCTTCTGGCCATCGCATTTCTCTGATGCCCAGTATGTCTAGATGGTATCTCTCCATTTCGTTGATGACCTGTGTAGTTTTGTTAAAATAACATACAGCAGTTTATTTTACAAGCTTTATATGTATGAAAATGAAAATGACGGTTATATGTCTATACTTCTGAGCATTGACAGCCATCAGTGGCAATCCTGAAAACATGTAATCATGGGAAATAATTACTTGCAGGCACGTGCAAAATACGAAGCCGGTCTCAGAGCCGCCGCTGGGGCCCAAGCTAAAGCTACGAAAGCTTTACAACAACGAATGGTAAGATCTCATTACTTTCTCGTGTAATGAAAAAGAGAAACAGGCTAAAGTAAAGTAACGAAGCATTGTTATTTATGTAAAGTAACGGAACACAGTTACTTATGTAAAGGAACGAAGTACCGTTACCTATGTAAAGTAACGAAGCACTGTTACGTATGTAAAGTAACGAATCACCGTTGTGCATTAGATATTTGCAGGAGACCGTGTGTGAATGTTTGTGTCTCAAATTTGGTACTTGCTAGAGACTGAATCTAAGCTACGGAATTTCTGTGTCATGGCCTCGTTTCTTTTCTGGGTGTCACGATTTTCGTTTCGTTCAGACAGGCATTGACAGCTTAGCTCTCAAACACAACTTTTAGGGGGTGCTAGATGGCTAAGTTGATTAATGCGTTGTTTTCCAATGGCTAGACGGTTTCTCGTCCTACCGGAGTATGTGGTTCAAGTCTAAGGTAATTCTCCTGTTATTTTTCTTTCTCTCATGTCCAGAAATCCTTTATTTACGACTTTTTTTTCCAAGGTCTAAATATACAGTACTGTGCTTTGTTACTTTACTGTACGAAAGCCTTGTTGTTTTCTATTTGTAAATTACTAGAGTGAGAAGATATAGAGAAACAGACTAGTGCATATGTAGTAAAGTGGGAAGAGACAGAGAAAAATGCTGCTATATATGTAGTAGAGCGAGAAGAGATAGAGAAACAGGGTAACATATATAATACAGTGACGTACAGACAGACATATATGTTGACGGTCGGACGGACCTGTCTGATGTTCTGGCAGATTATTTCTCTGAGACAAATTGATATTGATAATATTTCTTTGAGGGTTCTTTCGTTCTGTCTTTTAGGCTCAGCTGCGAGTTCAGCAGCAGCAAAAACAACAGCGGCCAGCACCATCTTCTACTGGCAGTTTCCTTGACAATTTTGTGGGGGAACCGTTTTCTGTGAGAGACGTGAGTGGCTTTGATCAGAAACTGCAGCAACCCCAACTACAAAATCAACGAGCTGGACCATATACCCCACCTGACACTCGGCGATTCCTCCCTTCCAACAAGAGAGATAACCTTGCTGGGTCATTTACAAATGAAATTAATTCCCCTGCTAACGCTAACCCCTATGGTCCTTTGCCTCAGCAGAACATTAACAGCAAGGGCTCCCAGGGCGAACTTTTGTCACTGATACAGTCGGCTCCACATACCTCATTGACGCAATATCCACCTCAGAATGTGCCTACCTCCTACTCGCAGCAGCCATTGCCCTCCTCAGGTATTCCATCGTATCCCACGCAGACATACTACCAAACCCAGCCTACGTCCCTTGATTACGTTTCTCAGACTGGAGATGGTTCATCGTACAACGGGCAGCGAAGCCAAGGCGCCGTGGTTCCACTTCTAATGTACCACGCCATGCAGACGGCTGCGTGAAGGCACATTGCTTTCACTTGTCTGTACTGGACTTCACAGATCGTCAAATTATTTTTATTGTGCTTACCAGCCTGTGTCTCAAGAAACCAACCCTTCAGGACTTTTCATTTATTTCCAGTACTGTTATAGTTAGTCCAACCCTTCAAGACTTTTCATTTCTTTCCAGTACTGTTATAGTTAGTCCAACCCTTCAAGACTTTTCATTTCTTTCCAGTACTGTTATAGTTAGTCCAACCCTTCAAGACTTTTCATTTCTTTCCAGTACTGTTATAGTTAGTCCAACCAAGACTTTTCATTTCTTTTCAGTACTGTTATAGTTAGTCCAACCCTTCAAGACTTTTCATTTCTTTTCAGTACTGTTATAGTTAGTCCAACCCTTCAAGACTTTTCATTTCTTTTCAGTACTGTTATAGTTAGTCTAACCCTTCAAGACTTTTCATTTCTTTCCAATACTGTTATAGTTAGCTAACCCATCTTAAGAATACGTCAGATTCTTAAACTCAAAGCGTTGATAAATTTCGTTGATTGATTGATTGATCTTTATTTCAAAAAGGTTAAAAAATTGGGCATGCAGGCCCATCTGACATTCTGCCCTTTGAGATCAGCAGTGAATAAACTGATTACTAATTTTTTTTTTTTTTTTGAGGACGTTGTAGTGTTACAATAGTACCTGACTGAATCTTTGGTTGTCATTTACTTAACTATGATTTCAGTTTGATTAGTAATCTGTACTATTTTGCATTTGTTTTACACCATCTACCAGGCTTTGGACCTTTATTCTTTGTTTTCTATCGAACTACCGCTGTTCAGAGTGATCTAATTTGTGTCCTTACACTTTGATTTTCAGTAAGAACACAACTCATTGTTTAGATTAGCTACAACTCATTAACCATTTCTAAAAGTTAACTCTCTTCTCTCCGGAAATAAGATGGTAAGACGATTTACATTCCATCTGCCGTATGTGACGATCTAATCTCTATCTGTCGTATGTAACATATGATGATATAGTCTCTATCTGCCGTAGTGACGACCTAATCTCTATCTGTCGTGTGCAACACGTGATGATACAGTCTCTGTCTGCCGTATGTGACGATCTAGTCTCCATTAACCACGTGTGACTACCTGACAGAGAAATGTATCATGTAATGAACAAAATGTGCCATCTAATAAATCTCAGTTTTACTGTTGGTTAACTGCAGGAATCAGTTTTGAGTTAGTTTTTTTTTGTCATGTATGATTAAATGTTGTCTCATCTATGATTAAATAAGTGATCTAGATGATGATGACAAGTAAATAAAAAACTGAATGTGGGTCAATCGTGGAATAAATTGTTCAACGAAAGTAACGAAAAACCGAGTTTATGTGGTTAGTTTCATAAATGCATCACTGTCATGCTACGACTGACTAGTTGGTAAGTTTAAAATAGCTAATACTGAGTTTAAAGACCAATTGTATGAAGCGCCTTTTGAGTTTGTTGTTCACACGTTTAAAACACAGGCTGTTATAGTCTTTTATATCATCCGTGTCGTCATTGTCACAATTATAGTCAATCCAGGTACATTTTAATGCAAAGATTGTTACAGAAAGAGCAGAAGACGAAGGATATGTTGTGGGGAAATTTAGCATATGACATAGAAATGAGGCTGGTGACAATCTAGTGGCGTTTTGCATGGAAAATGAGCTAATGATCGCTAACATGCTTTTTAAACAACGTCCAAGAAGACTTTACACATGGACATCACCTGATGGTAAAACCAAGAATCAAATAGATTACACTTTAGTGCAAAGAAGGTGGAGATCAAGTACAGCGTCAGCAAAAACTTTACCAGGTACCGATTGTGATACGGACCATGAGTTATTAATAGCAGACATGAAGATAAAGATAAAAAAGACAGTTACGGGATCAAGACCACTCCGGTTTGATCTTACAAAAATACCAGAACAATACGTATAGAAGTGAAGAACCGTTTCGAAATTATGATGCCTGCACAGGAGGAGATGACACCAGATGAATTGACTACGCAGGCCAGAGATATCTTAATAAAAACAGCTAAAGTCATGGTTCCAGTAAAGAAAACACAAAAGAATGGATGGATTACAGCAGGCACACTAGAACTGATAAAACAACGTAGAGAAATGAAGACGCAGTGGAAAGTAACAAACAATAACAAGGAGGAATATAAATCTTTAACAAATGAAGTACGAAGAAACCTAAGAAATGACACAAAAAAAACAAAAAACCACTACATAAAAAATTGATGTGAAAGAATAGAAGGACATCAGAAGTGTGGAAGAGATAATGAAATGTTTAAAGAAATTAAGGCATTGACGAGAGATGTCACACCTAAACTAAATGTTAATGTTCTACTTGTTCCATGTTCCAATTACTGTGATGTTACTTGTGTTTTATTTGCGTACAGTAGCTGGATGACGATCAGGTATCACATGTCGCACGTGATAGTCCCTACCCGACGAATTAGTTCCACTGGAATCCCCATTAAAGTCGTTATGATTCAAAGAACTGTGGAGTGTCAGGATGTTCTCAAAGAAAAGAATACCACCAAAGTGTAGCATTACCATCGATGACACAGAACTGAAACAAGTTGAACTTAGGAACGAGTATAACAACTGATGGGAAGTGTCAGAAAGAAATAAAAAGACAACGTGCTCAGACCAAGTGAGCATTCCAGAAAATGAGAAACATCTTGTGCAACAGATCTATATCAGTGGAAACAAGATTCCGAGTACTTAAATGTTACATCGAGCCAATTTTGTTTTATGAATGCGAAGAATGGTCCATGAATAAGAGAGTACAGTTAGAAATGGAGATCATGGAAATGTGGTTCATAAGAAGGATGTTGAAGGTACCATGGACAGCTAAGAAAACCAACGAAGAAGTCTTAAGAGAGGCTGGAGATAAAAGGCAAATTACAGCAAAGATCGGAGGCAGACAAGCGAGATTTGTAGGACATTTTCTGAGAAGAGGAAAATTGGAACACTTTGTGGCAACTGGAAAAATTGAGAGAAGAAGAGACAGAGGAAGACAGAGAGAAGTTACTAGATGAGCTGTCAGTGTGGCTAGGAAGAAAGTCACCGGCGGATCTCATAATCAAGTCTAAAGACAGGAAATTGTGGAGAGAAATGATCCCCTACACCACGCGGCACGACACGTGATTGATTTATTGAAGCTAAATGTAATTTGTGACGAGATGGGGAAGACCTTGGCAGAGACAGAGGAAATTCTAGAAAGATGGAAGGAATATTGCAGAGGAATGTATGAAACAACTGACTGTGAAAGCAGAAATCAACAGTGTGAATTATTACTGGAGGAGAAAGAACCCGAACCGACAACTCATGATGTTTTATGGGCAATAAAGAATCTGAAAAATTGTAAATCACCAGGATGTGATGCGATAACAGCCGAACTTATTAAAGCAGGAGGAAAGGAATGTGCAACAATCTATCATGAACTATGTAAAAAGATATGGCATTCAGGTATTTGGCCAAAAGAATAAAAAAGAACTATATTCATACCATTGTAAAAAATGGTAACTTGAAACTATGCACAAACTACAGAACCATTGCACTAACTAGTCATGTCAGTAAAATTGTATTAAAAGTGATAATGGGTAGACTTCATAAGAAAATAAAAGAAGAGGTTAATATTGTCCAAGCTGGTTTTAGACAAGGAAGAGGAAAAAGAGATCATATATTCAATATAAACCCGTGTGGTACCCGGGATCTGCAAAGAATAGGACCACTGTACCCTACCATGCATGATCGTAAAAGACGACTAAGGAGGGTTCAGCATAGGGCCAGCAACCCTATCTGGTAAAAAACTATCAGACTGCTACAGAAACAGAAGCAAGGGAAAAAGCAAATGCAGGTGGAAGGAGAAATGCGTATCAGGAAACTGAGCCCATGAAGGTTGTGGATGAAAGCCAGCCACTGGAAGTCCCCAGCCCGACTGCAGACCTCCTGGAACCTAAACAAAAGACCAAAAGAGACATGGAGAAGAACAACAGAAAGGATGTTGAGCAATAGAGGGCTCACCTGGGCAAGAGCAGAAAAAAAGGCGAAAGACAGGCATTTGTGGAAAACCCTTGCGGAAGCCCCATGTGCCCTAGGCACTTAAGGTTCAGAGAGAGAGAGAGATATTCAATATAAGATTAACAATAGGGAAATGCGGAGAATTTAATGTGAATCTAGATTTATCTTTTATAAACTATTCAAAGGCATTTGATTGTGTACAACACCAGAAACTTTGGGAAATAATGGAAACAAATGGGATTTCCAACACACGTGATACAGTTAACATCACTGTTGTATCTAGACTAACAGGCAGCAGTAAGAATAAATGTTGAAACAGCAACTTGAGTTGATATAAAACAAGGGGTCCATCAGGGGTGCATATTGTCGTCCTACTTATTTAACTTGTATACTGAAAATATAATGAGGAATGTTAGAGAAGATGTAGACAAAAAATATTACAATGCTATAACAATTGGAGATTATGAAATACCAGAGATTAGATATGCTGATGACACAGTATTACTGTCCACAACACCAAAAAAAAAAATGGAAAAACTAATTATGTCAGTCCGTAAGAATAGTAAAGAGCAAAACCTCTATCTTAATGCAAAGAAAACTAAATTGATGACAACTGAGAAAACAAATAAGGCAGCACACACACACACACACACCACACACACACACACACACACACACACACACACACACCACACACACACACACACACACACACACACACACACACACACACACACACACACACACACACACACACACACACACACACACACACACACACACACACACACACACACACACACACACACACACACACACACACAACACACACACACACACACACACACACACACACACACACACACCACACACACACACACACACACACACACACACACCACACACACACACCACACACACACACACAACACACACACACACACACCACACACACACACACACACACACACACACACCACACACACACACACATACATACATATAAATGAGGAAAAATTGGAAGAGGTAGATAGTTTTAAATATATTGGATCATTACTAACTAATAATGCAGATACAATAAGGGAGATTAAAAGGAAGGCATCCATCACTCTTCAAAAAGTAAAACAATTAAAGAAGCTGCGAAGAGGAACAGACAAAACTACAAAAATAACATTTTTAAGGGCGTGCGTCTTTCCTATTGCAACATATTCCTGTGAGACCTGGACACTTAACAAAACAGCTGAGAAACACATAAATGCCTTTGAATATAAATGGTACAGAAGAGTTCTTCAAATATCATGGACACAAAAAAGAACAAATATATCCATACTACAAGAACTTAATATTGAAGAAGGCTGGCTAGTAAAGAGGATTAAACAGAGAAAACTTAAATATTTTGGACGCATTAAACGTCATGATAATTTAGAGAAGACAGTCTTGAAAGGGTACATAATGGGAAAAAGAAAGAGGAAGACCAAGGCAAAGATTATCACTGTTGATAATCTGCAAATGGATGCATCAGCAGCAGTGCTTCTTGCTTACAACCGAGAGGCCTACAGCAGAGCTGTTAGGAAGGCGAAGTTCTTCAAAAGGACATGCAGATGCCTGACTGAGTCAAATTTAATCTCACGCATCCGCAAAAGGTCATTAGTATCTACTGAGTGAATCCCAAAATCAGTCATGACAGATTTGGAACTATACTGTTGATTTTTGTAATACTATAAAGAACTGAACCATTTATTCATTCACTGAAAAGCTGTTAGTCAAGGAAGATTTACCTGAAGTTTTTTTATTTCTTTTTTTTTGTGGTCTCTTTTGGGTGGACTGTAAGAAAATTATACACAATTTTTAAGATTTACAACTAACATCTTGATGAATATTCTTATTATCTAGATGAAACCAAAATTATGTAAACCTAGATTTAAAATATGTCGAGTAGCAATATAAATGGGAGTTTAGAGTTTTTGTAATTTCATTCCTCCCCATCCCTCATGGACAACCTGCCCCTCTATTTCCTGACATTCATAGTCTGATTGTTGTTTGTGTGTCTGGTGGTTATCCTGTGACATGGCTAAGCCGTTAGAATTTTTTTCTGGATATAATTTAACTCTATTTAACTCTTCACTTCTTGTCCTAACGGTGTCATTTCTCATTTTGTCGCTTCTTGCTACATTTAGCATTCTCTTCAAACAGTTAAACTCTTTCATGATTTCCTTTTTACATTCAGCTGTTAGCGTCCATGGTTGATATTGATAAAACAGAACTGGAAGCAAGGCTGTGTTGCACCTTGCTCTTTTTTTATCATTTGTCATGTATTTGTTTTTCAAAAAAGGTGTCGTTTTTCCAGTGCTTTATTGCACTTGTTTTCATTTTCACTGCTGATTCACCTTTGTTGAACCTGTTTTCAAGTTCTCTGTCGATTATTGTCTTGCTGCACCTGTTCTCACTTTCAGTACTGATTCTATTTCATTGTACCTACGGGATTTGATCTATTGTTGTTATAGTGCCATCTTGTAGTGTCCACTGCCTAAACCCTTCTTAAATTGTGACAGCTGCCCCATTGTCCCTAACTAGTCATGCTTTAAATTTTTCTGTGTCTCTCCTGTGTTGTCTACTTCACTATATAAATAATAAGATCAAGAAAGTCATCAAATATAAAGGATTGTTGCAGAGGCAACAAGGTTTAATGTCTTTTTGACATGCCTATCCTCAGTTTATCCAAAAACTCGGATGTCAAACAGGTTATGCAGCCTTTCTCAACTATAAACTCCTAAAATACGTTACTTGTAAAAAAAATGTTTCTTGTAGAGGCACACAGAAAGTTGCCTTGCCAAACAAACGAACTACTTTGCACTGAGTTATCCCACTGGGCAGATGGATGCGGGAAACCGTATTCTAATGACATCCCAAAAATAGTACTATGTCATATTCAGTCACACAGACAGCACTGTGCCCCAAAGTATAAGAACTTCATGATACATCAGGACAGGCTGTATCTTGTTTCCAAGCCTGATGAACCGGGGATATGATTGAGATTGTATGTTCCTAGTCATCTCCGATCTCACATTTTGTACAAGTTCCATGAAGAAAAAGGACATATATATATATATTCAGGTGTTCTGTGCGTTGGCTTCCCGATATTATTGGCCAAACATGTTCCTGGGTTGTTACCAACACGTAGAGTCTTGTGGCCGATGTCGAAAACGCAAAATTCTGCACAAGAATGCACAGCTGCAAGAGACAGATATTCCGAACTTTCCATTCTAAAAGATTTCGTTGATTTCTCAGGTCCTTACCCTCTGAGTTTGGCTGGAAATAGGTGCATTCTTCATGTGTTAGATTGGTTGACACTATGGCCAGAATGTTTCTCAGTACCAGACAAGACGGCCCGCACGATGGCTGGGTTCTTGTTGCAACGGATAATCCCGCGTCACTCTACACAATTTGTAGTGGTTACGGACAACGGAGCTGAGTTTGTGAATAACTGTTTGAAGCAACTGAATAGGCTGAGATAATTAATGATCGATTTATGTAGTACAAGAAATATAATCAACTGTAAAAGTTAGGGTTGTTTCTGCAGCCCCTTGGTTAAATATTGATTTTTTAAAAAAAACTCAGCTCACGTTGCAAGTGAGAAGAAATGTAAGCATCAGCAGGGAGTCTTGATTGGTCATTCATTCATTTCCACGTCTTTTCATGTACCTTCCTAACAGCACTCCTTTAGACATCTAGGTTGTGAGCGTGATGGCCTACTGCTGCTGCATCCATTTGCAGATCATCAACGATGTCTCTCAGTCATCTTCGCCTGGTCTTCCTCTCTTTCTTTTCCCCATTATGTACCCTTCCAAGACGGCCTTCTCTAGATTATCATGACGTTTAATGTGTCCAAAATATTTAAGTTTTCTCTGTTTAATCCTATATACTAGTCAGCCTTCTTCAATATTAAGTTCTTGTAGTATGGATATATGTGTTCTTTTTTGTGTCCATGATATTTGAAGAACTCTTCTGCAGCATTTACATTCAAAGGCATTTATGTGTTTCTCAGCTGTTTTGTTAAGTGTCCAGGTCTCACAGGCATATGTTGCGATGGGAAAGATGCATGCCCTTAAAAATCTAATGTTTGTATTTCTGTCTGGTCCTCTCCATAGATTCTTTAGTTGTTTTACTTTCTGAAGAGCGATAGATGTCCTCCTTTTAATCTCCCTCATTGTATCCCCATTATTAATTAGTAATACTTGACTAGTACTTGTATGTAAAGTTTCACATGGGATTTGTAGTAGGCTGTCTGTTTGTTTAAACAGCATACAAATAGTAGTCACAGACTTGTAGCCTCACGGGATGTTTGTGTAAGGTAGCTTTAGCTCATAGAAATTAGGAATTCTCGGAATATTAGCTTTTAGGGTAGATTTTTAGGAAGGGTGAGTAAAGTTCAGGAGAAGGTTTAATCGGTTGATTTTTGGTCAAGAATGATTCTTGTGAGAGTTTTTGCGGCAGTCAGTAGCAGTCTTAAGTGAGACAGTCATGCCTTTGTTCTGGTGTAGTAACGCTTTTGTTGTCCTTCTTAGGGCAAGGTTTTGTGTATTACTATGTAGGAATTATGTAGTAGAGTCCTTGTAAGGACCAGAATGTATTGCTGTGTTTTTCCTATTCTTGGAAGATGAATTGTTATTCTGGAGATGTTACATATTCCAGAATTTGTAAGTAGTACCCTCTTGTAACTTCTTTATGGTAGAATGTTCTTCCCTTATGGCATAGACTTACGTGCCCGGGAAGTTTTCATGTTACATGTTTTGTCACTGCCGTATGGCATGAGTTTTTCCCCATCTTTATTTCCATCACCCCCATCTTCCGCATCAATAAATGTCATCTCTATGAGATTTGAACTACACTCTTGGCATTTCCTAGCGACTTGTGTTACTGTTGCGTAGTAAGCTTGCAAAGAAAAGTCTAGTTGTACTGTTGTCGTCTAGTAGAAAGAAGGAGAGTGCCTGGGTGTAAATGTTCTCTGAGTATACTGCAGTTGAAGACTCTTAGGTCAATCTGTTAAACTTGTTCGTGAGAGAGTTAACCAACTATACCCCTAGACCCTTTGAGTCAACAACAGCTTCTAGCTGTGCTCTAGCTGTAGAGCAAGGATACTTCCTCTTCACTATCAGTTAAGTAAGAAAGCCTTTAGTTGGTGCCGCGACTAGCCCTTTTTTAACGGCACACTTCTTCATTAAGCCATTTCTGTCACGGCATACTTCTTTAGCTGTTTTACATCGCTGGCGCTTTCATTCATAGCCGACAGCGAGTTAGCTGTTGCTTGTCTCTAGCTCTTTTTGTCACAGCATATTTTTGATGCATTTATTTTCTCAACGTCTGTCTAGACTTGTGCTGTTTGGAGCACTAGGTCTATATTTTGGCTGCTGTTGGAGCACTAAGTCTATATTTTGACTGCTGTTGGAGGACTAAGTCTATATTTTGACTGTTGTTGGAGGACTAAGTCTATATTTTGGCTGCTGTTGGAGCACTAAGTCTATATTTTGGCTGCTGTTGGAGCACTAAGTCTATATTTTGACTGCTGTTGGAACACTAAGTCTATATTTTGACTGCTGTTGGAGCACTAAGTCTATATTTTGACTGCTGTTGGAGGACTAAGTCTATATTTTGGCTGCTGTTGGAGGACTAGGTCTATATTATGGATGCTGTTGGAGGACTAGGTCTATATTTTGGATGCTATTGGAACACTCAGTCTATATTTTGACTGCTGTTGGAGCACTAAGGTGTGCTGTTTGGGAGGCAAAGTTCCGCAAGGGACATGCAAATGAATGAATGAATGGAGCACTAAATCTACATTTTGTTGAGGATATTGGCAATTCTGCCTTGATAATTGTTTAGAGACAGTTGAGTATATACATTTTGGAGCATTTTGTTAAGAAAATGGTAGTTATTTTCTTACAGGATTAGCTAGTGTTTGGTTTTGTTTGCATATATTGCCTTTGCAGTGTTTTTTTTTTCTATTTTGCATTGAAAGAAGTAGTAGCTTGCTCATGGTGAACGACGCACGATGGCTTCAGCTCCGTCCACATCAGATTTGCTGGGGTTGTTGCACAATTCCCTGTTCCAGCTCAGTACTGTCAGTCAGTCAGTCAGGTCATAGCGGCTGTAGAAAGGTTTGACGGGAACCCAGCGAAATTAAAGCAGTGGCTGGAAGAGCTTATAGAGGTGAGAGCTGCTGATCTGCCAGCGAAGAAGAACTTGATGTACCTGCGCACCACTGGTTCCATGGCGGAACTTGTAAAGCAGCGCCTCCATCTTCAAGAGTGCTGGGAGGAGTTTGTTAGTCAACGGGTAAGCTTTCATACGCTCTTTATGTTGGTGGAACGTACTTTGAAATCATTTTCTGAGGTCGGCATAGTGAAATTTAAAGAAAAAAAACCTCATGTGAACGAAGTGTTTGAATGAGTTTTTTTTAGAGATGAAGTTTGAATGTCAGATGGGCCTGCGTGCCTGATTCTTCACCCTTTGAAAATAAAACTTTTTTGTTCTGATGTCATGCCAGTGTTGTAAGGTCTTCACCATAACACCTGGTGCTAAAAGCTTTAAAGTTCTCATTTACTGGCAAACACTATAACTGCACAACAGCAGAGTCCTACTGGGAAACATTATAACGGCAAAACAGCAAAGTCCTACTTGGAAACACTTAAAACAGAGTCACGACACTACTTTATTAGTTTTTCTCTGTTATTCTTTAACTACTTGTGGAGTACAGTTTGAACTTATATTTTTCTTCTTGTTGCTGGTGTTCTAACCATCACCTAATTTTCTGTATTATACACTAAGAAAATACAACAAGACACCCAGGTTTTCAACTCCACAAAAATAGTACAGATACAATACAACAGCTTAACGTAACTTGCAGTCTTCCAACCAGAACAAACTGGTCAACAATGAGAATTTTAACAAAGCCCATAGGTGTAGTTATATCTTAGACCAAACACATTTATTATGGACAAAATGAGGGTGAAATCATGATGATGTAAACATTGCCATAAGGCTGAACAAGAATTATATTAACAGTACCCGGCGTGGACGAGCTCTACGCCATATGGGCAAAAATACCATACAATGTGCAGTACACAAAATAATTCATACTCACAACATTATCAAGAAAACCTCAATCAACACAGGAAAAACCAATTCTTCCATCTCACTACCAACAATTGCCACTGGTAGAAACTCTTCCCAAACGAGATTTCAATTTGTAATCACTACAAAATTCTTCCTACATCATAAATCACTAAAACTCCTGCCACCACAACAACAAGGCTCTCTCTCTACCACATTCTAGAGACAATCACACAACCTTTCTCTGACCCATTCTGGACAAGACTGCCTTTCTTAGCCCATGCATATCTCCAGCTCAACTCAACCACGTGACTTCGAATTTTCTCGAACCACGTGCTTTGCACACGGACATGAGTTGTAGTCTACCAGACCACAACTACTGGCTATACACAATACACTCTGTACAGAATTGCTATTCTGTTACACACTATAACCTCACAACAGCAACGTCCTACCGGGAAACACTATAACTGCACAACAGCAAAGTCCTATTGCAGGTCTCCAGTCTGTTCTTCTACTTCCTTTTCTCGTCTTTCTCGCGCTCCGGATTATTTCTATCTACATGGATTCTCTTTATGTGTCTCCGGGTTTCCACTGTGTTCTTCCTCTTTATGTGCCTCCGGGTTTCCATTGTGTTCTTTCTCTTTATGTGTCTCCGGGTTTCCACTGTGTTCTTTCTCTTTATGTGTCTCCGGGTTTCCACTGTGTTCTTTCTCTTTGTACACCCCAGTCTGTGTGGTTTTTTTTATCCCTTTTCAAATATTTATCTTCAAGATTTGTCTTAATCTATTTCAGAGTTTTCTCTCCGTTTCTTTTCTTTTGTGCAGCCTACTTCATTTATTTATCAACAAGATTTTATGTCTCAAAGTGTGCGCTGTATTCTTTAACTTTATGCAGCCTAGTCAAGATTAAATCAAGATTTGTCTTTATATATCTCAAGGTATGAGATGTATTATTTCTGTTTGTACAGTTTAATCCCATGTCCGTCGCTCCTAGTTTTTTGTTCTCGTTATTCAGTGTTTTCGAGATGTTTCCCAGTGACAACCCAAGATTTCTGAGCGCGAATAGACAACACAAAGTTTGTAAAATACGTTAAATTAAAACAATGTCTCTTTCTCGATATGGCCTAGCCATATTTCTGTCCTCTCTCTTCGATACTACTTTCTCATCGCTCGCAAAGAATAATGATCACAAGTTTTGTATTCTGCTTGTATGTGGAGGGGGAGGGGGCGGAGGAGAACTCCTCTATTAATGACAGTAAACTAGCTGCAGTCCTTGTATATCGAAGTAGTGCATTTGTGAACATGAAAGACTATCGTAATATATATATATATAAAAACACAAAATTTAGCGCTAATTTTCTGCCTCGTTCTTTCTTTCTCTCTCTTTTCCTCTCCCACCAAAATCGTAGTAGGGTAAAATAACACCATACTTTCTTGTGAACCATATTATTATCTTTTAGAGATAAAAGTTCCTTCACTTTTGTTTTGGGATAAAACATCTGACTCTTAACCACAAAGATAAGAAAAAAAAGATATGGAACAAAGCTGGCAGTATCATTAAACACAGAGTATCTCTCTGCATGATGTTTAGAGACCCAAAAAGATGTATTTGTACTTAAACACAGTAAACATCAGTAAGTAGTTTCTCCATTTCTTTTGTGCTGTGGACAATAATACTATGCCATCAGCATATCTAATCTCTAGTATTTCATAACCTGCAATTTTTATGGCATCGCGAAGCTCTTTGTCTGCATCCTCTCTGATATTTCTCATTATATTTTCAGTATATAAGTTAGGTAAGGCGACAGTATACAGTCCTGACGGAGCCCTTGTTTTGTATCAAGCCAATCTGTTGTTTCACCGTTTATTTTTACTGTTCTGCTGGTCTAGATACAGCGTTGCTATTAACTCTATCACATGTACATTTTTCCATTATTTCCCAAAGTTTCTGCTGCTGTACACAAATAAATGTCTTTGAACAGTGTATGAAAGATAAATATAGATTCACATTAAATTCTCTGCATTTATCTATTATTAATCTCATATTTGAAAATGCGATCTCTGAGAAATAAACGCGAGGAGTTAATGATTTTATTTTTAAAATTCTGTTTTATTTTGATGTTGTAGAGCTTTGGTTCCCAAACTGAAGTTCTGTGAAGTCCACAAAGCAAGTTTAGATTTTGACTTCTTGTGTAATACCAGAAATGTGCAAAATGTAATAATTCAATATCAAGCGACGAGTAATGTGGGAAGGAGAGGCGCCAAACTATCATTGACTTTTTCTTTCTCTAAAAAAAAAAAAAAATAGGAACAAACGTTTCATAAAAGTGACGGGCTGTTTGTTCTGTTTTTCAGTAAGATCTCCGTGTGAATTTATCTGCACCCCCCACCACCTCCTTTTGTGACTCCATTTTTTACAAGGTAAGACTGTGGTCTTTGACCCATGGTTAATTCACATGCAGCCATTTAAAGAGCAAAATGGTAGCAAAAGAGTTAAACAATTTTTAATGACCATTATTCTATTTTATAACCAATCATAAAAAGAGGAAGAAAGCACAAACTCGGGCACAAAACCATTCAAGGACAATTATTATTCCCAATGTTAAAAAATATGAGTTTCTGAGAGATGAAGAGATCTGGGCTTGTTACTTTAAAAAATATGTCATACACAATACACTGCAAACTTTCACTTAATAACGACTATAGTACCATCTTATTTCCAAAATACCACAGCGCACTTAAACAAAATACCAAGTAAGTAACTTCAAGTTCAATGTAAGAATATCTCCAGTGTAAGAATCCTCGATACACGAATTACATCACACAATGAATTGTTCATCACAAGGACATTGAAACTTTCAAAATGATGTACTGTTCACTATGTGATTCCCAAAGATACAAATCTCTCAATTAATACACACGTTTATACTACAATTCCTGAAGATGCAGAGTCTCTCAAACTATACACAGTTTATATTTATTCCTGAAAATGTAGGGTCTCTCTAGGGTGATGCTTCAGGATCAAGTTGCTCACCGGTTGGCAGGTAACAGCAAGCTTCAAGAATGACACGTTGCGGTGATAGCTGACATCTCATATTTCTCAAGCTGACTCATGGTTGAAGCTGACATCTGGAATCTCAAGGCGATGTCATCTGTCAGGAAAAACAACCAACCCAACCCCAATTCTAACCTAACTGGACTGCTTTTTTTTTGCTGGGGTAGGACATCCAAGGAATCCGAACACTGACCTGACGACAGGAACAAGGGGGACAGTAAGAACAACAAACTGAACCCTGACCTGATGACAGGAACAAAGAGGACAGCAAGAACAACAAACTGAACCATGACCTGACGACAGGAACAAGGGGGACAGCAAGAACAACAAACTGAACCCTGACTTGACGACAGGAACAAGGGGGACAGCAAGAACAACAAACTGAACCCTGACGTCAACAAAAAAAAATCCTGCCTATCCAACAACTTGAAAACCGCTGAAATGAACTACGTACAAACTCTGGGCCAAAAAAAAAAAAGTGTATGACCGGTCGTGTCAGTAGCCTGACGTGGGCACCACTAAAATATTGTGAAACGTGCACGTACACACATGGCTGGCGTGTCGGAGCAGCACACTGGGGGGGGGGGGGGGAACTAACGTCTGCATCATGAAAATGTTTACACTCCGCTAAATCTCCACTTTGTTACATTTTCCGCTTCGTTACACTGATATGCTCTATGTAACTTGATTATCCGGGATCGGCAAAGCACTAGATTCATATAAGTTTGCACCAGACATGGCAGGAGACCGTGTGTATGTTTGTCTAGTTGGTACCTGCTAGAGAGAATGAATTTAAGCTACGGAATTTCTGTGTCACGACCTCGTTTCTTTCCGGGTGTCACGATCTCTCATGTCTGCTGAGCAGTTACTAAATACTATGTCAACAAAACACCTTTTTTTGGGGTGCTGGTTGGCTAAGTCGATAGTACGCTGTTCTCTCGTGGCTAGACGGCTGTTCGTCCTACCGGAGTCCGTGTTCGAATCCCAGATAATTCTCTTGTGATGTTTCTTTTTCTCACGTCTCACTAAAGTGCTTTGTCTACGATTTTTTCGAGGTCTAATCCTACAAAATTTGTTCTCTTACTTTAGATTCATACACACACTTGAGCCATAATTTACATTTCGACTTCTATCAACTTCACAGTTGCAACATAACATAGATCAGCCATCACATAATTCCAGCAGTTACAAGAGAACAGGTTTGTTGGAGAAACCCCATTTGTTGGTGCATGTTGCCAATGGAAGTGGAATGAAAAGGCTGATGAAAATCACAACAACGTGAAATCAGTGTCCGGGCAATTCTCGTTGCCATGAGACGATCTTTCTCACGTCCAAACAAAATGTTAAAGGCCATTTCTAACGTCTTACACCAGAAAACACCACATACATTCTCAATCTGAATTCACCACTTGGTCCAGAGGGACAGTATATCCTCAACTTTACATAAAAACTAGAAAAACTGTCCTAAAAAAGGACAAATTAATCAGCTCTAACTTTTTCCCTACAAAGAGACAGACTACAACATAAACTCCACATTTTCGACAACCCAACTAAAAAGTACTAACTCTGAAAGAGAAACTTGGTTGATTCTACATTTTTGGACCTCCTTCCTTGCCGGTGTCAATCGTTCTTTTTTTTCACGTCTGCTCTTTTCTTGTGCGTCTCTTCCAGTTCGTTCACAGTGTGTACCAATACGTGCGAAATTTACAAAAAGGAAGAAAGCACAAACTCGAGCAGAAAACCATTCAAGGATAACTCTCATTCCCAATATAAAACAAAAAATATCTGAGTTTTTGAGAGATGAAGAGGAGATCTGGGCTTGCTAGTGGAGATAGGTTGCCGTGTGTATTACAGACTGATGGAAATAGAAAACAAAGAAGCTTTTGTACAGTAAAGTAACAGATCATAGTGTTGTACGATTAGACATTGAAAATGCCTTATCAACGATTTTTTTCCAGGTGTAATCATACAACACTGCGTTCTGTTATTTCAGACTTACCACAGCAGGGTACAGAATGGAATCGTGCAATACTACCTGGCAACATGTTTTAACCTAGCCAATGAGATGGGGATCGGCAAAATCTCTCTCTCTCTGTGTGTGTGTGTGTGTGTGTCTTCCTGCCTGTTAACATTTGTGTCGACTGAACGTCTCTGGTAGAGAGACATGTGACTGCATCTTTCAGGTAAGAAAACAAGAAATTATCGACTAGCCCAGCGTTTCTAACCGAGAGCAATACGGCCCTCAGGGAGTCACAACTGGAATAATTGAAGGTAGCCTCAGATGAAAAACAAGGAGCCATAGAAGGAAAACACTCGGTATAAAGTGGAACGAATTCAAGAGCAACGCAGAGATAAGGCAGGTGAGCAAACAATAACTTGTCTCATGGGTGATCAGAAAAAGGAGATGGACCTATGTCCGTCACGTGATGAGAAGAAATAGTAGGATAATTCTATAACAAGCTATCAAGTGGAACACAACAAGCCGAGGAAAAAGAGGTCGACCACGTTAAACTCTACAGATTACATTGTTAAGAGAGGCCAGTTTAGTGGACATAACATCCACTGATGTAGTTGAAAAGTTCGCCGAAAAAAGGAAAACTTGGCGAACTACCATGTGAGCCCTATGTGACGTTTAACGACACGGGAAGGATGTAAGATGAACGACGGAACTTATCAGTGGGACCACAGAAAATCAAGTGTATAATACTGTAAATATCTTCTTGTTGACGTCACAGAGCAACATTACCCTCCCCCTGTCTGTGGGCAGGTGAGGGAACCTTGTTTAGTCGTCGGTCTGTGGTTCTTTCACCCTGGTCGGTTTTTCTTTTTTTCCTCTTTGTGTTTTTAGTGGTAGTCCCACTTTTGTGGACACCATTTCAATTCTGTTTCTAGCGAAGAAGTAAACTTTAGCCATTTAAGTCGGCCTTACTGCTGTGCACAACAGGCCACACAGTGAAATCTCCTGCACTAAGCCCCGTTATCGCCGCTAAAACATTTGTGAAGTGAACATATTGGTAGTTCTTTAAACTGGCTTGATTAAGATAAACTAAATTATAGCCACAGAGCTAGTCGATATAGAATATAACATTTTATTTTTGAGTTAGTACAGATATCCTTCATGTCTTAAAATGACGTAAATTAGCAGCATATCTTCATATTTTCAAATGTATTTTCCGGTATACGAAAGTTTATATTGAATATTATTTTAAAGTATTAAAAATAACACTATTTAAAAATAGAGTGTGTTCTATTTTGTTTTCTTTGTTATCAGATCAGCCATGGCTATCTCAGCAAAAAAGAAATGTCGATAATACTCAGTTTATGATTCAAGAAAAGTACTATGCCATTTTTTGGAAAACTGAAATTGTACACAAACAATATTGGTCGTCGGAAATTTTATTAGTTTTTGTCTTTGGCAGTAGCAAGTTGTGAATGAAAATATAATACATTATCTTGTACATTGGCCATGTAAACCAGCTAAATTATGACATGGAAGTTCGGTTTCATGTCTGCTGGATATGGCTATTCCTGCATGGACAGTGGATCCATTTGTAGTGAATGTTGCTGATGTTGATGTAATATTGCAAGGACCGCTAATCGAACCACAGGATAGTAGACTAATCAAAAGGAAGCTTTAAATGTAAACACTGCAGTTTTCAAAAAGTTTCCACAGTTTTGGGAGAATAGAAAACTGTTTTCTATGTCATTTCCCATGTCATATTTGATAGAATCAGGTTTCAGTCGAGTGAGTTATTTGTTAATACAGATGCTCACAAGCCAGGACATAGTGAATAAAGGTGATTTTTAAAAATCACTTAACTCATTTAGGACCTGACATAAAAAATGACCCCCGTGTGGTTACCAGGGCCCCTGGAGAGAAAAGAACAGAACCACTGCCACCTTCCACGCATGTCGTAAGATGCGACCAAGGAGGTTGGGGGATAGGCCAACTGACTGTTCCCTGTAAAAAAAAACCTGGAGCGTTACAGGAACACGGAGAGGAAAACCAGGAAACCTTGTCTTGGAAAAGGAAGGGACTCTGATAACAGAGCGCATGACCTTGTGCAGTCAAAGCTGAAAGGAAGCTGCAGAACCGACATCCCAACTGAGAACCAGGACACTTTTACCATTGCATGTTGAAATGTTAGAACAATGTGTGAAAGTAGAAAGGCTGCCATGATAGTGAGGGAAATCAATAGATATAAAGATGCTGGGGCTGAGCGAAACATGCTGGACAGAAACAGGTAAGCTTAGACAAGCAACAGGGGAGACGATCCTATTTTCAGGTCACCAAACCCCAGATGCAACACACTCAGAGGGCGTGGCACTAATGCTTTCCAGAGGGTCCCAGAGAGCATTGATGAGCTGGGAGACAGTTAGCTCAAAGATAATTACAGCCTGCTTCTCAACAAAGAAGAAGGTTATTAAGTTGAATATCATCCATTTATACGACCCAACAAATGATGCAGAAGAGGTAGTAAAGGACGAATTCTACAACACATTGCAGGAAATCCTAGACCAACAAGGCAACAAACACATAACAGTTCTAATGGGGGGGGGGGCATCAATGCAAAGGTAGGTAAGATCAACAGAGATTATGAGAAAGTAATGGGTCAAAATGGATTAGTAATAATGAACGAAAATGGAGAAAGGCTAGCAGATCTATGCATGCTCAACAACCTTGTCATTGGAGGAAGTGTATGTCCACACAAAACTATACACAAAGCCACGTGGGTATCACCAGATCATGTCACTGAGAACCAGACAGACCATATTTGTATCAGTAGAAACTTTCGCAGAACATTGCAAGATGTCAGAGTGAAACGAGGTGCATATGTAGCCTCTGACCACCACCCACTGATAGCTAAACTGAGAATAAAACTGAAGAAGCACCACAAAACAGACATGGCAAGGAAATGATATAATATGTTTCTGTTGGAAGAACTAAAAATTGCAAAGAACTTGAAACTGAAACTGAGCAACAGATTTCAGGTTATACGAAGAAGATACACCAGATACATTGTGTGGAATAATGCTAAAGAAATGTGGAGCAAATCATGTGAAGAGACAGTGGGATTTAAGAAACCTCAGCATAAGGAGTGGATTACATTGGAAACACTGAAGAAGATAGACAGAAATGAAAGCAAAAATAAATGGCAGTAAAACAAGAGCAGCAAAGGCTGCATAAAGAGGTTAGGAAAAGCATAAAGAAAGACAGACAGGCCTATTTTGATAATATGGCAGGACAGGCAAAAGAAGCAGCTGATAAAAACAATATGAGAGCTCTGTATGAAATCACCAAGAAGTTGGCAAATAGACCATGTAGGATAGAAAAGCCCATCAAAAACAAGAAAGGTAAGGAAATATCATAAGCAGAAGAGCAGATGCAAAGATGGGTGGAATACTTCAGCGGAATCCTAAATAAGGTAGCATCAACAGAAACAGAGGAGATACCAGCAGCAGAGAATACTCTAGACATCAATGTAGAACCACCCAGCAAGGCCGAAATTGAACACGCTATCTCAGAGTTGAAGAGAAATAAGGCACCGGGTCCAGATGGAATTGTAGCAGAAGTACTCTTAGTGAACAAAGAAATAACAACAGAAATACTACTCTTATTATTTAACAGGATTTGGGAAGAAGAGAAGGTCCCAGAGGACTGGAAGGAGGCCCATCTTTTAAAACTCCATAAGAAAGGAGATCTATTAGAATGTAAGAACTATAGAGGCATATCCCTGCTCTCAGTACCCAGCAAGGTCTTCAGCAGGATTTTGCTAAATAGACTTAAAACAGTAGATAGTAAACTAAGAGAAGAGCAAGCAGGTTTTAGGCAAGGAAGATCCTGTACTGACCACATTCCTACAATGCGAATAAAAGTAGAATAGTCAATGGAGTGGAATTCTTCACTGTTAGTTACATTCATTGACTAAGAGAAGGCATTTGATAGTTTAGATTGTAGAATGCTATGGAAACTACTAAAACACTATGGTATCCCAGCCAAGATAACAAAGGTTATAAAGACCATATATAAAGGAACAACTTGCAGACTTTGTATGGAGGAATTCTCACAAAAAGTTATAAAGTGGAAACAGGCGTGCGGCAGGGAAGTTTGCTATCACCATTTCTATTTCTTCTAGCAATTGATTGGATCGTGAAAACTACTACACAAAGAAAAAGAAATGGGATACAATGGACATTGTGGGACCAATTGGAAGATCTTGACTGCAGATGATGTGGCACTTCTGGCACACAACCACACACAAATGCAAGAGAAACTTCGGATCTTAAGCAAGAATTCAGCTAAACTGGGACTATATATTAACAGACAAAAAAACAAAGATAATGAAAAGTAATAGTTCAATCAATAGCCTCATGGTAATTGAGGAAGCGCCAATTGAGGAAGTAGAGTATTTCACATATTTAGGCAGCACAGTGGATAAATATGGGGGAACGGAAAAGGGTGTTAAAGCTAGAATAACCAAGGCCAGGACAGCATTTATCCAACTTAACAAAATATGGTCATCTGTGAGCATCATAACAAGAACCAAACTTAGGTTTTTCAATATAAACGTAAAGACTGTCCTACTATATGGTTCAGAGACACGGGTTATGATCAAGACAATACACCAGAGGATACAAACATTCATGAACTACTGCTTGAGGAGGATTTTAAACATTAAATGGCAGGACAAGATCAGGTACGAGGAGGTCTGGGAAAGGGCAGGACAAGAATCTATGAACCTATAAATCAAGTCTAGGAAGTGCAGGTGGATTGTCCACACTCTGAGGAAACCCGACACCAGCATAGAAAGACAGGCACTGACACAAATTTCTACAAATAGAAAACAACGAAACAAGCTTTCGCATGGTAATAAAATGATGTGTTTCATTACTTTAACCGTCTACTGTGAAGTATAGCTATATTTACTCAGCGATCAATGTATATTTAGAGAGCAGCTTAAATAATTCTCGAGTGCCATGTGTCGATCATTCGTCTTCATCAGTTAACGCGTAAGAAATTAAATCGATTCACCGTTACGTTTCATTTCGCATATACTCTTGAATGTGTGGCTAATACTCTGTAGGTAATAGTTGTAATTCATATTTAGTATCAGTTTTAAATGTTTGTAATCCTAGTACAAAACTGATGTTGAGTGACTGCATTTGAGAGAAAGAGATGAAGGGAAAATGCCAGACGGGCCACTTCTTCATGCTTTGAAAATCGTTTGTGCGTTCGAACACAGCTGTCTTGTGTGGAACTGAATGTTCGAACACAGCTGACTTGCGTGGAACTGAATGTTCGAACACAGTTGACTTGCGTGGAACTGAATGTTCGAACACAGCTGACTTGCGTGGAACTGAATGTTCGAACACAGCTGACTTGCGTGGAACTGAATGTTCGAACACAGCTGACTTGCGTGGAACTGAATGTTCGAACACAGCTGACTTGCGTGGTACTGAATGTTCGAACACAGCTGACTTGCGTGGAACTGAATGTTCGAACACAGCTGTCTTGCGTGGAACTGAATGTTCGAACACAGCTGACTTGCGTGGAACTGAATGTTCGAACACAGCTGACTTGCGTGGAACTGAATGTTCGAACACAGCTGACTTGCGTGGAACTGAATGTTCGAACACAGCTGACTTGCGTGGAACTGAATGTTCGAACACAGCTGACTTGCGTGGAACTGAATGCTTCTGCGCATTGAGAACTTTTACTTTGTTCTAGAGGATGAACACAGATTGGGATAAAAAGTCGAAGTGGATAGATGAATGACATTCTAACTAATAAGATGAGTAAATTAGCAATCGATTTGGTTACAATTTTATTTTACATTCGCCGAGAATAAAAATATGTGCAGCTGTCGGTCAGTGACATTCACACAAACAAAACTTTGGACATTTCCATGATCTACACACAGACATACATCCTGGTGCACATTTAGTATATAAAAAGTGCAAAAAATACGTCAACAGAAAATAATAAAACAAACACTTTTGTCTTTTTTATACAACCTTTTTATATGTACCAACCAACAAAGCAGTCTTTAATGTAACAGCAGTCTCGGGTGAGGAGATGAATGTAGGCATGATTCAAGTAAACACTTATGAAAGTGAAATACAGTTTAGAAATATATAATTCAGAAAATATATATTCAGGGTTGAAAAAATATCCCACATTTGGTCTAAGTATATAAGAACCTTTACCACTTTAGACCTACCATGATCCATTTAAGTCAAACGTTTTAAAAAATCAAATAATCAAAAAATCAAACTAGTTTTTTTTTTTGCAGCTGCGATGTCGCACTTTTAAACTGCCGTAAATGCTAAAAATAGGCGCCACATGTTTCTTTAGAAAACATGACTTCCGTTATATTCGATTAAAAAATGTTTGTCTCGTTGCTGTCATTCAGTAGGAGGATTAAGGCATAATGGATATGACAACTGCTGTAAAACTGGTACTAGTAATGAAAATAACAAAACAACACAACAAATTAAAGCACTACATTTTTCGTTGTGTTGTTTTTTTTTTATTTGATCCTTAAAAAGGCTTCTGTCAAAATATTGAACTGTTATATGTCCTTCATTTATGTGTACTCATTTCTTCCTGCTTTCCTCACTCTTTCTATATTTTTGTAAAACTGAAACATACACCCATCTATTTTCATTAGAAGGACTAAAGCTAGCGATCACATTAATCGTAAATTACCGAAAAAAAGGAGAACAATAGAAACTTCTGGAGATCGTTGATTATCGTAGCCGATCTATACAGTGTTATAACAAAACCTAGTAAAAGAAAAAAAAGCAAGAAGCTAAATCGGTTGAAGGATAATCAGGCCAACAGAATGATGATGCTCATTTTGCATGAAACAGATTTGGCATCAGCCAGTCTTGACTTTGATTCAGCATGTGAGCATTTTGTAAATTTTAAATCTCGCTACAAATAAAGTAGAAAAAAAAATTCAGATGAACATTTAATTGTCGCTGTTTTTAAAGTGTGTTTAATTTTACATTAGAAAAAGAAATATAAGGCACCGAACGCTATACTGAAAACAACCATTTTTTTCGGGAAGCATTTCATCAAAGGTGAAAGACAGGTACAATTTTATTGGTTTAAAAAAAATCCTGGACGTTTTTAAGTGACGGGACTTCCTTCTTCATCGCTCAAGTACATAGTTATCTTTCTTATATCCTTCCCGTGCCGTTAAACGTCACAAAGGGCTCGCAAGGTAGTTCGCCAGTTTTTCCTGTCTTAGGTGAGGCTTTCAACTTCATCAAAGGATTTTATGCCTGTTAATTTCGCCTCTCTTAACAATGTCCTCTTCAGAGTTTCACGCAGTCTGCCTCTTTTTCTTTGGACTGTTGTGTTCCACTTGCACATAGTTAAGAAGAACCTTATTCTTACCGCTTCAGCCAGAAGTCAGATCAGTGTCGACACTTTTTTTTAGAAAAAAAGCCATTATCAGTGAGATATACAGAGAAGTTGAGATTAGTGCTTGTGTATTATTACTACATTATACGGTCTCAGTCTCAGTCATTTGCATGTCCCTTGAGAAAATGTGCCTTCCTAACAGCTCTCCTGTAGGACTCTCGGTTGTAACCAAAATGCCTTGCTGCTGGTGCATCCATTCGCAGATCATCATCGATGTCTTGCAGCCACCTTCGCCTAGGTCTTCCTCTCTTTCTTCTTACCATGTCGCCTTCCAAGACTTATAATGGACGCATAGTATACACAGAAAATGATCGGACTGAGTTGAGCAGATTTTATCATTTATTCAGCTTTCTGAGCTATTGCGTCTAATTGCTGCAGACATGACCTGTCTCCTTTTCTTTCTGTTCTTAGTCTTCGCCTGGCAACTGTCCACTCCGAGAGCGTGTAAGTCTTCTTCCTGGTTGTTAGCCACCGTTGTCTCAGTCTGCCTCTTGGTCTGTCAACGTTTTGTCTGTTTATTCTCGTCCATCCTATGCAAGTGTCCGAGCAGTCTCAGTCTGTTCTTTTTCATAATGGTTATAATAGTTATAAGTTATAAGGATATCAGATAAAATATAGAAGTATATACATGAAAGACGAGCAGTCAAATTAGACATGTTGAATGCAAAAACAGATCTTGGAAAAGATCTGGCGAAAGCAAAATACAAAGACATAGACAAGAAAGTAAAAAGTTCAGCTAGAAGGGATAAAAGAGAATACATAGACAATATGGCGAAAGAGGCAGAAAAAGAAGCAAAAACAGGAGACAGCAAAACTTTATATAACATACAAAAGAGGCTAACAGGTACTATTACATCTAAAGAAAGACCAATCCTTAGCAAAACTGGAACCCTATTAACATCAAGTAAAGACCAAAAGCAAAGATGGGTTGAACACTTCCAAGAAATACTTAATCGAAAACACCCAAAAGAATTGTTAAACCTTGAAACTGACTTACCAGCCCCACAACTAAATGTCAATCTAGATGAAATTAAATTGCATGAAATTGAAACAGCAGTGAATTTAATGGCTAACAACAAAGCTGCAGGTGAAGATGAAATAACAGCCGAAATGCTAAAAGCTATCAATAGTAACAACATGGGACAACTACAGAGAATGTTTAACAAGATTTGGAAAGAAGAAAAGGTCCCTTCTAATTGGAAGAAAGGAATCATTGTTAAAATACCAAAAAGGGCAACCTTAATGACTGTAACAACTGTAGAGGAGTAACTTTAATATCAGTTGTGTCAAAAGTATTTTGCAAGGTCATTTTGAATAGACTTTAAGATATAGTGGACACTGCAATGAGAGAAGAACAAGCAGGATTTCGAAAAGGGAGAAGCTGTCTCGATCAGATCTTTACTCTAAGAATAATACTTGAAGAACATATTGAAAAGCAGAAACCATTAATACTGAACTTCATAGATTTTAAAAAGGCATTTGATAGCATACACAGAGATTCATTATGGAGAATTTTATGTCTATATGAAATACCATCTAAAATTGTCAACATCATTAAGGACTTCTACAATGGATATGTTTGTGCAGTCAAGACAGAAGAAGGGATGAGTGAATGGTTCCAGATTGAAACAGGCGTGAAACAAGGATGTATACTGTCTCCTTTACTTTTTGGGATTACAATAGACTTCATAATGAAAAAATGCTGCACAGGTAACATAGGTATTGACTGGGTACATGGGACCCAACTAGAAGATCTTGATTTTGCTGATGACATAACTCTTATCAGTAATAATGTGAATTCCATGCAAGAAAAAACAGATAGCCTGTCTTCACTGGCTAGCAAAATAGGACTTGAAATTAACAAGGACAAAACAAAAATAATGAAAATTCCTCTCAATCAAAATGGAAAAATACACATAGAAGGGACAGATATTGAAGAAATCAATCAATTTGCATACCTTGGCAGCTACATAGACCAGGATGATGACACTAGAAAGGAAGTTAGGATCAGAATTGCAAAAGCAGCATCAATCTTCAAGAATCTTGAGAACATATGGAATTCAAAAGTTATAAGCACAAAAACCAAGTTAAGACTATTCAATTCAAATATAATATCCACCCTCATTTATGGATGCGAAAGCTGGAAAACAACTAAAGAAATAGACAAGAAATTAGACTCTTTTGAAAACAAATGCCAAGGGAAAATACTCGGCATCAAGTGGAATGAATTCAAGAACAATGCAGAGATAAGACAGATGACCGAACAACAACCAGTCTCATGGGTGATCAGGAAAAGGAGATTGACATATGTTGGTCACTTGATGAGAAGAAACAATCAGAGAATCTCAAAACATTCTATCAAGTGGAATACAACAGGCCGAAGAAAAAGAGGCAGACCACGTGAAACTCTGAAGAGGACATTATTAAGAGAGGCCAAATTAACAGGCATAAAATCCTTTGATGAGGTTGAAAGACTCGGCGAAGACAGGAAAAATTGGCGAACTACTTTGCGAGCCCTATGTGACGTTTAACGGCACGGGAAGGATATAAGATAAGATAAGATATGTTATAAGTTGAAACTAGAATAGCGTGTGGATTTCTTTGTTATTTCTAATTTTCCATTCTTGTGATATAGGATCTCTAACTGGTCCAAATATTCTTCTTAAGATTCTGTTTTCAAAGATTTTTAACTGTACATCATCTTGGTTTGTTCCATGTTTTGGATCCATACAAAACAAATGGTCTAACCTGTGTCTTGTATATATTTAGTTTGGTGTAAGCTGGTTTCCACAACTTTATATCTGTGAGTCTGTCTGCCTGTCTGTCTGTCCGTCCGCCCGCCTCGGCCCCCCCCCCGCCTGTCCGTCTGTCTGTCTGTCTGTCTATAAAATCAATGATAAATAAATTAAAGGAAGAAGGTTAATACTCTAAAAAGAAAATAATTTGAAGGCAAATATATGTTTTCATTGAATTGTACTTTATTCAACAAACAAACTATAAAATATATGCAATATAGGTTTATACATTTTATAAAACTGATGCTCTAATAATAAATGTATCACAAGGTATGTTGCGTTACATAACAAAAAAAAAAGCCCAGCATTGCTAAGCAGAGAAAAAATGAAATGATAGGTTCGGAGATGTACAAGAATATAAGCAATAATAAACATATGAAAAATGAAAAAAATGAGTTAATTTAAAATCTAATTTTTATCACTTGTAAAATATTTGTTATTCTGTTGTGTTCATTACAGCAAATTGTGTGATATTAGAAATCCTTGCAGTGAGTCAGTGTAATACATAATTATTTGGGAAAATTTTCTACTTCCGTAGATAATGATATCTGTCATGTTACTGCCATCATCATCATGAAATAATGTAGTGACATAAAATGAATTCATCATTTCACATAAATTGTTTGCTTTTAAATGTTAAACATGTTACAAGCTATCAAACAGACGCTGACAGCAGACATTACAGCCACGGTATGGAAATCCCTCTTACGAGAAAAACAGTTGGAACAGAGAAGATCACCAACTGAGCTGATGGCCTGCATGAAGGATCGTGTACTCTGAAGAAGCAGTCGGCACGGCACCTGATGATGATGATCAGAGGCAGTGAAGTTCTTGGTTAAATCTGGAGTGTAATGTGTAAACATATGAAGTAGTCGCTATAAGGCAATCGAAGGCACAGGAGGAGCTTGGTACTTATAGAGCTGATTTATCATTTGTTTGAGTATGTCACATAACATCTCTTGACGTACTTCACTCAGTTATTATTATGTGTCATGCTGGACAGCTCTGGTGGTCATGCTTATCTATCTAGCCTGGCCCTTGGCTTTCTGATTAGTTCAGACGCTCTTATTTTTTTCCATGCCACTTAGTCAGTCCACTCAGATATTTTTCTCATGGTCTTCCTTTTTTCCCTTGAATTTTACTATGTTCTACAACGTTTTTCCATGACATGTCCAAGAAATTGTGATTGTCCTTTTTTCTTATCACTTTAACTTGTTTTCGTTGTACTGAAATTTCTTTGAGGGGATCTTCAATCAAACCGCCCGAGAAATGGATGCTTGAGAAATCTATGTCTGAGACAATGGTAGCAAGACTGAGAACTGGGAACATGTATCTCACATCCAGTAGCCTGTCATCCTTTGAAAAATGAAGGTAGTAACATCTTTTCTTTGGGGATATGGAACTGATATTTTTAGACAGTGACAAGGATAACAAATGTCATATATTATCAAGAAGAATGTGACCTCATCAAGATGACAGAAATATATTCAATACAAAAAAAAACCCAACAAAACAAAAACAAAAATGTGATTCCCATGAAATCACGTGAAATTCTGCAAAAACAGAATGCACAGGAATTTGTGAATTTATGAATTAATAAACTTTTATTTATTATCCAATAAATATATTTTTTTATTACAAGCATTTAATTTTCATAGAATATCATGTGATTTGATATAAATCATATCTTTTTGTATACATTTGTGCATATATGAATTAATAAATATTAAAGTACATACACCCTCAAAAAAATAATTGCAAATGTTGAAAAGTAATTTGCTGACAATGTAGCATAGTTGAAACAGAAGTCTATCCATTTTGTTTTTACTTTATGCGCTACCTTATCACATAAAATTTTTAATTAATTATTTTTTCTTTTTTTTCCTACATAAACTTTAAGAAATAGCTTCTAGATGCAAATACAGTAGCAAGAAAATGAAAATTATTTGTCTCAGAGACATTTTTTAGAATGTTTTACTTTTATTCTGCCAGCTGAGAAGGAGATTATTTTGTTAACCTGTATCACAGGGCTTAAAATATTCATCTCTATTCTATTTGGTTCTTAACAAAGTCCAAATTGGAATAGTACGACATATTAAATGTCTTTACACCCAAGTACTCATCTCTGGTGTCGTTAAATATTTTTTCCTCTAAACACCCAATACATATTCGATCAGAATTCAAATAGAATTTGTTGGCAAACAGCTCTGTAGCTTTGGACAGCCGAATCAAGTCACCTAAATTAAAGAAAAACAATGATTTTGTTCAAATACAGCGTTGCTTAACTGAGTCTCCTAAAGTTATAAAAACAATAAATTAATTGAATAATTTAGCTGAATCAAATCAACTAAAGTTAAAAAATAAAAGCACAGCAACTGCATTAAAATATAATATACCTTAATTGAGTTTCTCATTATGTTTTCGCTGTACAAGGAGAAGAGGTCAGGAGATAGAACATATCATTGTCTCACTCCCAGTTTTACGTCTTGGAATGCTTCTATTTGGTTCTCAATCTTCATTGCTGATTGATTGCTGCCGGTATATGTTTTTGAAGAGTTTCAGATGTTTCCGATCTATGCTGATGTCTTCCAGCATTCTTATAATTTCTGTGTGTCTCACTTTAACGAGTGCTTTACAGTAGTCTATGAAGCGTAAGTATAGGTCCGTCTTTACTTCTATTGATCTTTCTATCAATGTTCTCAATATACGAGGGGCGTTCAGAAAGTAAATGCACAGCATCGTTTTTCTCAGGTCCTGTTTATTAAAAAGCTTGAAATTTATCCACAATATACATGGATATGTCATGTAAACTTCGATATTATTCAACACAATCCCCATTAACTTGCACGGCCTTACGCCATCGCGAAACAAGTGCATATATTCCTAGCCCGCACCAGAATTTCTCTTGATTATATAGCCATTTCTTCGCTGCATGAATCACTCCTTCGTCATCTTCAAATCTTACCCCTCGGAGTGCATCTTTAAGTGGACCAAACAGATGGAAATCAGAGGGCGCAAATCGGGACTATAGGGTGGATGGGATAAGTACAGTCCAACCCAATTTGGTGATCGCTTCCCGTATTGCCAGACTAGTGTGAGAGCGAGCACTGTCGAGAAGGAGAAGCAGGTCTGCTGGATTCTTGTGCGGCTGAACTCTGCGAAAACGGTGACTGAGTTTTTTAAATGTCTTAATGTAAGCTTGCGAATTGATTGTCTCTCCTCTTGGCATAACAACCACAATATCACACCTTGAGGGTCCCAAAAGACAGTGATCATGACCTTTCCAGCTGAAGGAGTTGTCTTGAATTTCTTTCTTCGTGGTGATTGCGGATGATGCCACTCCATTGACTGTCTTTTTGTCTCAGGTTCAAAACAATGTGCCCAGGTTTCATCACCTGTGACGATCTTAGCCAAAGAATTCTCTTCTTCAGCACTGAAACGCTCCAACAATTCAGAAGAAATTGCTTTCCTTTGCCATCGATGGTCATTTGTGAGACTTCGAGGAACCCATCTTGCGCAAACCTTAGAAAATCCGAGAGCTTTTATAACTGCATTTACACCACCATTGTTTACTGACAGCTTTAAAGCCAATTGTTGAGTAGTGACACGCCTATCAGTAAAAATAATGCCCTCAGCGCATTTCAACATTTCTGCACTGGTGGCTGTGGCAGGACGTCCACAGCGCGGCCGATCGTGCAACTGCTTATCTTCACTTATTGATTCTTTTATTCTCTGAACTCAGAGACTGCAAAACTTCCATACACATCACACAGACGCTTGTGAATGTTCACAACAGTTTCCTTCTCTGCAACGAGAAATTCTATCACAATTTGCTGTTTGTACCGCAAGTACTAAAACGCTCCATTTCAACGGTTAAGGTAGCCATATTCTTTGGCTGGTTGCGGTGCAATTTGATTCACACAATCGGCGCATGTCATATTTAAAGTGTGAAAAATGTCATGCTTCTATCTTAATTAATAGCTGAAAAAAATATGATGTAGTGCATTACTTTCTGAACGCCCCTCGTATATGTGGCATTACTTGTGCCTTTTCCTTCGACGAAGCCACACTGCTCTTCAGCGATTTCTGGTTTTATTTTGTCCCTGACTCTTCTCATGACAATACGAAGCAGGATTTTGGTAACATGGCTCATAAGACTAATGGTTCGATGGTCTTCACATTCAAATGCACCTTGTTTCTTTGGTAACAAAGAAAACAGCTGATGAGGAATGTCACGACGAAAAAAAGCAGATGCGCTCAGGCCAAGTCATCATTCCAGAAAATGAGATCCATATCAATGGAAACAAGATTCAGAGTACTTAAATGTTATATCGAGCCAGTTTTGTTTTATGGATGTGAAGCATGGTCCATGAATAAGAGGATAGAGCGAGAAATAGAGGCCATGGAAATGTGTTTCATAAGAAGGATGTTGAAGATACCATACTAGCTAAGAAAACCAACGAAGAAGTCTTAAGAGAGGCTGGAGTTAAAAGGCAAATTACAGCAAAGATCAGAGGCAGACAAGCGAGATTTTTAGGATATTTTTCTGAGAAGAGGAAAATTGGAAGACATTGTGGCAACTGGAAAAACTGAGAGAAGAAGAGACAGAGGAAGACAGAGAGAGAAGGTACTGGATGGGAGCTATGTGTGGCAAGGAAGAAAGTCACCGGCGGATCTCATAATCAAGTCTAAAGACAATGAGTTGTGGAGAGAAATGATCGCCTACACCACGCGACACTGCACTTGATTGATTGATTGATTAACTGAGTTACCTAAAATTCTATGAAAAAATATATTACTTATAGTTACGGAATCAAGTCAGAAAAATATAAAACAAAAATGGTACTAAAATACTAACTACAACGCATACAGTAAAATAGTGGTATAATGGGACAAGTTATATGAAAACACAAATGTTACATAGAACTATTTCACTGTAAAGTGATTTTTTTCGGATGAACCTTCAAAACAATATTTATACTGTATCCATCTACAATAACATTGGTGCTGGGAACATTTTAAAGAAAGAGAACACAGTTCTGTAGGATCAGACCTGGAAAAAAATCGTAGACAAAGCACTTTACTGAGACGTGAGAGACAGAAAAATCACAAGACGCAGTCTACTGGAGGTGCTGGTAGCGCAGTCAGTTGGTGAGCTGTTCTCTCGTGGCTAGATGGCTGCTCGTCCTACCGGAGTCCGTGATTCTCCTGTGATTTTTCTTTCTCTCACGTCTCAGTAAAGTGCTTTGTGAACGATTTTTTCGAGGTCTAATCCTACAAAACTGTGTTCTCTTACTTTAATGCATGAAAGCCTCGTAGTTTCCTATTAAAAAAAAAAAAAATTAAAATGGGAACATTTTAACACACCGGTTTTTAAACTGGTGACATTGAAAAGTCATGTAGAAATCCACATGACTAGACTAGTTTGTATAGAATCCTAGATATATTTGAAAGTTTTTAGTGCAATTCTAAGTACTGATGTTGTATGCAAATTATATACTCCTTGTGGCAGCATACCATTATCTGGAGGTGGAAGAAATAAAGACATAATAACAAAAAAAAAGCCAGAACTGTTTAATTAACATGAGAAACATCAAGAAATTCTCTCAGTATAGCACTATAGCTTTCAGCTATCCACACATCTATACTGAGAAAATTGTAGGAGAACAAATGAAATGGATCTGGGCAAATTATCTTCATTCCACACAATCTGCCTCAGAAAGATTTTTAATATTTACTGGCCACAAACAGTAAGTAATACAAACTTATTTGTCTAATGCAGACCACAGCAACAGTGCTAAAACAACTGGGCAATGGACACCAAAGGGAAAGAGAGAGTGGCCAGTGAAAGACAACGTGGCAACGATGAAGATATTAACAACATGCAATACAGGTGGGCCACCATATAAAGACTGGCTGCAGGTCATGAGAAACTGAGAGAATTTCTTGCTCTCTGTACTGTGTAAGGTAAAGGTAAACCTGTCATGCTTTAGAGGCACATAAGGATATGGTGTTAGCGCCCATATTTGCCTTGACTTGTCAGCACATTAGAAATATTATGGTCAGTATCACGCCTGGCCACCTTTCCTCCCCAACTCCAGAAGAAGTCAAGTACTCGTTTCTACGGCTGGGTGACTAGGAGCGCCTCTGGCCAGATTCGAACCCCCGACCTTCGCCATGAGAGACTAGTGCACTAACCACTTCGCCAAGTACGCTTTCTGTACAGTGTGGTGATTGTTTATTCGATCACTGGCTTAGGACAAGATTATGTGGATAATCATTCTTTCAACGGAAGATAGTTCAAAGGTTCAAAATCAGTTCCGGGGTCATTGCATTCAGGACAACCCCATATATGCTTCACCGCACGCTGCAACATCCATCCAAGAGTATGTTTTGCTAAAAGTTCCAGTCAAATGTTGGTTCTTTACGATGCGTTTTCTGCCACACAGTTCAGATTTCCTGACAGCACACTTAATTTGTCCTAGCTCCAGCAATCGTTCCACAATTACATTGTTCTTCCATTTCTGCTCTTCATTTTCATGGTTTAGCAATGCCACCCTTGTCCATTCTCAGTCTGCCATTTATTTTAGCCTGTCCAGCAAGTCTATCTGTCACTTAATTGCCATGTACTCGAACATGCCCTGGACAGTAAAGCCACGGTGTGGTTGTCACAGCTGACTGGCTTAACAGATGGAGCCATTCTTTATGAAGCAATTTTTTCTCAGTCTTACGAAGCATATGGTCTGTGAATCCGTCACAATGACACCATTAACTACATCAAGGGCAACGAGCCAATCCATTATCACCGACACAGCTTCAATGTCTTCGCATGCTTGATGTTGGGATTTCAAAGGCTCTCGAACACTGTGTCCTACTTTTCCAGTGCGGTAGACAACAAAACCCCAACGACATCTGTTGTTCCGAGACACTGAGGCATCTGTATATTTACCGTGTTGGAAGGCCCACAGTGATGCTGGATGAGATCTTGAATCCAAACTGCCCCCCTATGCCCAGTCTCTACATTCGCCGCCCTTCTGACCTTTGTCAGCTGAGGTCAGTCCTGTTCCCTGTTCTCTATAAAGTGCAAAGGGGGACTGTTAACTGTTATTGTGCTCCTTCTTCTTTATTAGGGACTTTGCACTCTTGCTCTTGGGAAAATTAGCTTGTCTCCAATGTACGGACTGCACAGAATATTGTAGCCAGAAAAGAGATTGTTCAAGATGGCATGGGGGGAAAAGGACGGATCAAAACAAGAGGATGTAGAAAGCACTGATTCAGAGAATATTTCATAGGAAACTGAAAGCTGGATATGTTCAAGTTGTGGAATCTTGAAACTATTGTGAAGCTGGGGTGGATAGAAACATGTCATCTATAAAGGTCGCAGAGGTGTAAAAGAATTTACAGGATTCGTATTTTGAAACAATTTTCGTTGGAACTGGAGCCGAAGTTTGTAGAATTGTACCATTTAAGAAACAGCTATAATACAAATTTGAAAAATTGAGGAGCTGAAGTTTTGGTGTACCAGCTCCAATAACCTGTCTACTTCTGCTAATGATGACCACACAATGTGTCATAAAACACCCGACACAAAACTGACAGTACCTGATGTGAGAATGCACACTTGCCGGACACGCCGTCCAGCGCATGGGTAACCAGGCCACATTTTGTAACGTGTGACGAAAGGCCTTGCAAAATTGCAGCTATCCAGCTTTCCTGAAACAAATATTACAGCAAATAAAGATAAAAATGAACAAAATATGAAAAGAAAGATAGTTAGTCTATAACGTAATTTAATTCTTGTAATGAAGACAAAATCTTTGACAAAACTTGAATTAGCGTGGGTTTTTCTTGTAACAGTGAACTTGAATTCTTTATAGAAAAAGAGTTGATGTCCCGAAACATGGTGCTCAGCTGAGCAACCCTGGCGTTTTGTATTACTAGGATTGGTTACAGGAGACATGCTCGTCTGATAACAGGCTGCTGTGACGCTTCAGCTTGGCCATCAGAACAAAGATTGACATATAAAAAGTATTTCTGTATAATTAGGCATATATACTGTAAAATTAAATATACCAGCAATAACAAAGGTCACAGCAGTAAAATAACATATTTCAATAAAGCTGCGATGACATAATTCAGTAAAGCTGTGATAACATATTTCAGTAAAGCTGTGATAACATAATTCAGTAAAGCTGTGATAATATAATTCTGTAAAGCTGTGATAACATAATTCAGTAAAGCTGTGATGACATAATTCAGTAAAGCTGTGAAAACATAATTCAGTAAAGCTGTGATGACATAATTCTGTAAAGCTGTGATAACATAATTCAGTAAAGCTGTGAAAACATAATTCAGTAAAGCTGTGATGACATAATTCAGTAAAACTGTGATAACATAATTCTGTAAAGCTGTTATAACATAATTCAGTAAAGCTGTGATAACATAATTCATTAAAGCTGTGATAACATAATTCAGTAAAGCTGTGATAACATAACTCAGTAAATCTGTGATAATATAATTCAGTAAAGCTGTGATAACATAATTCAGTAAATCTGTGATAATATAATTCAGTGTGGGGATCAGAAACCTAACCTGCCCTAATGCCGGGGCCTTGCACTAAAGATGAAGTCCAAGCTGATGAACATTTGTGTAATATAAGTTTCTAAGTTATCTAATCCAAGCAGCAGCAGCAGCAGCAACAGCAACAGCAACAACAACAACAACCACAACAACAACAACAACCAGTCTGTTCGGTCACATAGAGACAGCCACAATTCCAACAAAATAGTACCGCGCCATATTAGACACACAGAGAGTTCCTAACAAAATGGTACCGTATTATGTTCAGCTACACAAAGTGAGCCATAATTCGAAAAAAATGTTACTGTTTTTCTTCCAACCGCCTCCCCCAACCCACTCACCCACACGCACATACGCGCACAGAGAGAGAGAGACTTACCTGAGAGAGAGAGAGAGAGAGAGACTTACCTGTGTATGTTCCCTTAATACCCAGATGAGGATTTGTATTGAGGATGGCGAAAAACGTCTCATCAGGAATATGTGTCGTTTTCGCCCATTTTAACAGCCCTTGAGCAGTTTCGTTGTGAAGCACATAGTCTATGAAAACTCTGTTTAGACAGAGAAACAGATGCTTCAAATGTCCCATGTGCTGTTTAAGACTATATGTTTGTACGTTATAATTGTTTTACTATGTATCAAACAGATTATCACACAAATTTTCATTCTTATATAGTTACAGCAAATGACAGTGGCCGAGTCATCGACGCGTTCTTTTTTTAACTGAAAGCAACAGTTTTCAGCCTTCTCATTTTCTTTATTGCTTGATTGTCTAGTTCTTTGTATGTTGCTTTTGCCAAAACTTGTCCAAGATCTGTCTTTACATTCAACATGGCTAATTTGGCTGCTCTTCTTTTATGTATATATTTCCATGTGTTATCTGATATCCATGCTTTTCTACTTGTTGACTGTAGTCCAGCACTTGCTTTTGCTGCTGTGATTATGGTTGTGATGTATGAATCCCATAATTCATCTATATCTGTCTCGTCTACCACTTTGAGTGCTGCGAAATGTTTCGTAAGTTCCAGATTGAAGTTACTGTTGGTATTTTCTTCTTGTAGGCTATGCCTGTTTATCTTTCTGAGTGCTGCTTTCTTGTGTAGGCTTTTCAGTTTAAGTCTTATCCTCCCTATACACAAGTTATGATCATTGTTGACATCTGCACCCCTATATGCTCTTACATCTATCAGAGATCTTCTTCGTTCGCACTGTCTGTCTATATCTGCAGTCCTGTCTCTTGGATAAATTTCACTGTTTTTTGTAACTCATGTATGGAACCGTAGAGCTTATCTTCTTTAGTGGTTTCACTGGGCAAGTAATTATTTCTCAGTGTCTCGTAGTTGATGCAGTTCTGGAGGATATGTTCCACGGTTTGGGGCACCTGGGCACATGTACATAGATTAGTAGTACCAACCTTAAACTTTGTATACATATGACTTCGGAGTCGGCTGTGTCCTGTTCGGAAACGGAAGATGGTGACTTGTTCCTTTCTGTTTAGCATGTGATAGTCATCATGTGGTGGTGTTTGTGGCTTCCTATAGGTTTTTATCATGCTTTTCTTCTGATTATAGGTGATTGGTATGTCAGGTTGCTCCATTTCAGTGCCCTCTTTGGCCAGATGGTCAGCTTTCTCATTGCCTGGTATCCCACAGTGGGAGGGAATCCATTGCAAAGTGACTCCATGTTGTAAGCCAATTTTTGACAAGGCATCCTTAAGGTCTGGTAGTTTGTTGCATTGAAGAGCTTCCAGTACTGATCTTGCATCTGTGAGAATTACTACAGGACATGTATCAATTCTGGAGTCTGATAGTTTTTCAACTGCAGCAATAATTGCCCTAACTTCTGCATCAAAGTTGTTGCAGTATTTACCAGTGGGTATGGAAATCTTGTCAATGTTGTTGTTTGGATATTCAATATATGCTCCTGCCCCACCATTCTTTATGGCATTATGTGCAGATCCATCTGTATACACACGTATCCCAGGTGTCACATGGATATTTATCATCTAGAACACTAAGTGTGGCTATTGATCTTACAAGACTGCTCTGCATCTCACCATTCTGCACACCTTTCACTTCAGTCTGAATAGTTATTTGTGTATAATCTGCTTCTTTCCATGGTGTATGCTCTGGTACAGATGATAATGGAGCGACTACAGTTGGAAGGTCAGGTATCAGCTTATGCATACGCTTGGCCTGATGAATGAAGCTGCTTCTTTTAAGCCGTCCTAATGCCAAGTTATTGAATCTCTCCTTCAGGGGATGGCTTACAGAGCTAAGGAATTTTTTTCCCATGGTCATGACCTTTGTGTCTCTACGTTCCTTTAGCGGTTGAACACCAACTATTTTCTGCATTTCTACTATTGGTGTGGACCTCATGGCACCTGTGATAATCCGTAGTGACTGATTTTGAACCTTGTCTAGATTATGCAGCGTAGTGTTTGATGCTGTGCACCAAGATGTTGAGCCATATTCTAAATGTGGTAGAATACTTTGCTGATATACGTTCTTGAGGATTCTTTCACTAGCTCCCCATGTGGTTCCACTCAATTTTCTTAATATGGCTAGTTTTCTTCTGGCTTTTGCTTCTGTATCAGAGATGTTCTGAATTGTTTTCTAATACAAAAATAATATATCTGGTTTCTGGTTCTATCATCTGGAGATATATGACATATTTCAATTAATTTTTCTCCATTCTGATTTATTGTGTCAATTCCTTCTTTCCCCATTATTTTTCGACGTCGGTGTTATCTTTTCCTAACGTGGCGTTGAATTCTCCAGTGACAATAAGATGTCGTGTTTAGGTACTGTGTTGATAAGTTGTTGTAGATGGTAATAGAAATGGTGTTTTATTTCATCATCTGCATCGTTCGTGGCCGCATAGCACTGTATGATTGTCATTCTTCCGTGCCTTATTGTGTATCGTGCTCTTATCATATGAGTGTTTACTGGTTCCCATTCTGTAAGGCTCCTTGCTGCCGCAGATGACATAATACCCACTCCTTCTTGGTATTTCCCATCGTCTCTGCCGGAATATATTATTAACTTACGGTTTTCCGCCGTTCTTTTCCCTGCTTCTGGCCATCGCATTTCACTGATGCCCAATACATCCAGGTGATATCTGTCCATTTCTTTTATTACCTGAGCAGTTTTAGTTGCTGTGGTCATCGTTCTTACATTCCAAACTCCGACTTTTGTTATGCATTTGGCTGCCGATGAATTTTCTATCGTTGTCAACGGCACGCAGAGTTGGTGTCATTGATGCTCGGTGACAACTGTTTGCGAGATTCCATAACGGCAGGGTTTTCTCCCATCTAGAGTCGCCTTTAGATAGGTCTCAGGATGAGGTTGTTGGCCTTCACGCCCAACTCCAATTTTACGATGTGTGACGATGCAGAAGACTCATACGAAAGTATGCCGGCCAGAGCGTTAGAAAGCTCCCGCCATCTTTTACGTCACCCGGAAGTGAAAACATAGAAACCCCTTTATATGGCCAACATGAGTTACAAATATTCATTGAAAGTAGATGTATACATTAAAGGAGTTAAATATTCCATTCTTAAGAGTCGGCGAAGTTCACAGTTATTCTTTGTCTTTAAAGAACAATACATTCGGGCTTGATAAAATTAGAAACAATATATTAAATTATGCTGCACGTGTCATTTCAGACATACCAACATGCATCTACAATAAGTTATTTGTGAAATGCTATTTCCTCGAGGCTGTTAAAGCTGCAAAAATGTATCTACTCCTTAAATCTGGTTCTTCCAACAATCTTTTAAAACTGCATTTGTAAGTCGAACTTCTTTTTAAATAATATAAAAAGTCGTTTTACAGTCGACAATTTCTTTAAATAATTTGTGTGCGCAACATACTTTATAACAACACATATTTTAGGAATAATAAATTCCATACAGATTTGTGAAGTCTTTCTGTTAATGCCTGTTTATTATCTTATTTTGATTGGGCACGTAACTAAAGAAGATTAAAGAAGACCAATTAGAATCTTTTCATAACATCTTTTCATCACCGTCGTCTACTTTATCAGGTCATGTTCACTACTCATCGAATGAAGAACCTGCAGTGAAGCTAAAATCGATGATATAAAGAATGGTTTTGATGTAGACAAAGATCCAACATTGCCGCAGTCTTCTAGCAACTGAACGTTGTGAAGTAAGTGAAATAGATTCCAGTCGTCTGATTCACAACGTGTGAAATATGAAGATACAAAGACCAACGAACTTGGTGATTCGCATTAGTGGCCAGCGATTTAATCATTCGTTGATGATTCCTTCCGCTTCATTGAACCAGAAACCAAAATCTGTTGATGATTCTTTCCGTTTTATTGCATAAGAAATCAAAATCTGTTGATGATTCATTCTGCTTAATTGTATCAGAAACCAAAATAATACTAAGAAGGACGCAGTTGCTTTTAAAAGAAGTTATGTAAAAAATAAAAAAAAAGTATGAATTCCCAGTCTTCGAAAATTCGAGAAACTTACTATCAAAGAATAGTGAGAAATGGTGAAACAACAAACTGAATTTGGTTGGTACATTTATAGCAGTATTCTCTTGGCTATGGGATATAAGCAGTATTGGTACTTAGGAAACAATTAAAAGAGTGAATACCCTTGTGTGGAAGGTATGTTGGTTGAGACCATTAAGCGGGGGTCTTGAGGTAAGCGTGCAGCATGGAGAAAACTGAGTGGGTAGGGACAGTATAAATACCACTCACGATTAGACAAAGGGGAGCCTTACTTGTTTTTGTTGCAGAAAGGAACCTTACTGGTTTGATGTAGATGGAGTCTCGGTTAGGTAGAGTTTTTTTAGTAGTAGCAGTTTTTGGTAGTTGAGATGTAGGATTTAGTTCTTTTGCTGATAGGTGAGGTTGTTCAGGTGGAAACGTTGTAAGTATGGTTTTTTAATGTTGTATAAGTACATTGTAAGGTTTTCTCCCATATGGCGTAGAGTTTTCTCACGCCGGGAATTGTCATTGTAACTTCTTTCCAGCCTGATGGGCTACGTTTCCAGCCTCACGATTTCACCCCTTATTTTTTTCCCATCAATAAACTTGTGTTGTCTGAATATAAAAACCACACCACTGGCTTTGTTGGAACTCTCATTGTTTGATCGAGTTTTGTTATGTTGGGAGACTGCCAAGTTCAGTTAAGTTGTTGTATCAGTATTATTCTGTGGAGTTGAAAGCCTGGGGTTCTTATTGGATTTTCGTAGTGTGTAACAGAGAAAATTGGGTTGTCTTATAGCACCAACAACAAGAAGTAATTTCTAAGATGAAAACTGTACTCCACAAGATGAATAATCACCAAGTAGAATACGGATTCAGCTAAGTACAGCCATTATATATATTAATATGGCCTTAGAGAGAAGAAACTGTTTTAGTACAGCGTAAACCATTTAAGTTGGCTCCAGAGCAGTTAATACTGTTTTACATTGAGGTACACAGCGACTGTACTGTTTTTTTTTTCTGCAGGGCACTGTATTTAGTAGGAATAGGGAATAAGATAATAATCATCACATCACAAACAAGATTCAGAGACTGGGAAAAAACACTTTATTTTTTTGCAAGTAAACCAGAAATGAAAAAAAAAATTATTCCGTGGGAAGAGATTGCGATCAGATTAAAAATGATTAAAACTGCCTGTCTTTTCAGCAACGTGCTTCCCATGAGGCAATCTAGCCCGGTGGGTCGGTGCATGCTTGACTACGTGCAGGGAGATGGTTATCGCTGCTAAAAATCATGGTTTTCGAGGACCATCGTCTACAACAAATACGAGACCTGATAATGGGTTGTTTGATAGTGCTCATTTACCCATGGTTGCATCTATCTAACAAAGAGTTCACTACTATGAATGTCGAAGGTAGAATGAGCTGATTCTGTGTAGCTGTATAATATTGCGTTATAACAGAATATAGAATGATAGAAAGAAAGATAAACAAGTTTTCGGAGGATACAATGAAAGTTAGACAACTCATCTGAGAATGGGAAAGTTGGTATTAAAAATGTTATGTTCCAAAGTAATCAGGTGTTTGTGCATAGAATCCATTCCCTTTGTCTGAATTTGCATGTGGGTCACGCATAACATAAGACACAGAAAAGTTGTGAGACAGAATTCAGATGATTTGGGACAGTTACGTTTTGAACTCAGATAGGCTAGGTTAGATTAGTCTGTGAAGCGGATAGTAAACAGACAAGTGAAAAGTATTATAATCTCGACTGTTAAGTGAAAGAGTATTATAATCTCGACTGTAAGTGAAAGAGTATAATTTTGACTGTAAGCATTTCCACTAGTACACCATGTTTCATCTATTACATCAGTGTGATAAACAAATAGGAAGGGCACTGGTACATCTAGTTTGATCGGATAGATCTGATACAATGATAGAACTGATAAAGACAAGGAAAAATAGAGAAATGCTATTTTAGCGCCAAGTCACAGGCATCAATATCTATAGGCGTCTTTACTACCCTAGCCGGCCACCTTTACTACCCTAGCCGGCCACCTTTACTACCCTAGCCAACCACCTTTACTACCCTAGCCGGCCACCTTTACTACCCTAGCCGGCCACCTTTACTACCCTAGCCAACCACCTTTACTACCCTAGCCGGCCACCTTTACTACCCTAGCCAACCACCTTTACTACCCTAGCCAACCACCTTTACTACCCTAGCCAACCACCTTTACTACCCTAGCCGGCCACCTTTACTACCCTAGCCGGCCACCTTTACTACCCTAGCCGGCCACCTTTACTACCCTAGCCGGCCACCTTTACTACCCTAGCCAACCACCTTTACTACCCTAGCCAACCACCTTTACTACCCTAGCCGGCCACCTTTACTACCCTAGCCAACCACCTTTACTACCCTAGCCAACCACCTTTACTACCCTAGCCGGCCACCTTTACACCCTAGCCAACCACCTTTACTACCCTAGCCAACCACCTTTACTACCCTAGCCAACCACCTTTACTACCCTAGCCGGCCACCTTTACTACCCTAGCCAACCACCTTTACTACCCTAGCCGGCCACCTTTACTACCCTAGCCAACCACCTTTACTACCCTAGCCGGCCACCTTTACTACCCTAGCCGGCCACCTTTACTACCCTAGCCGGCCACCTTTACTACCCTAGCCGGCCACCTTTACTACCCTAGCCAACCACCTTTACTACCCTAGCCGGCCACCTTTACTACTACCTAGCCGGCCACCTTTACTACCCTAGCCGGCCACCTTTACTACCCTAGCCGGCCACCTTTACTACCCTAGCCGGCCACCTTTACTACCCTAGCCAACCACCTTTACTACCCTAGCCGGCCACCTTTACTACCCTAGCCAACCACCTTTACTACCCTAGCCGGCCACCTTTACTACCCTAGCCAGCCACCTTTACTACCCTAGCCAACCACCTTTACTACGCTAGCCGGCCACCTTTACTACGCTAGCCGGCCACCTTTACTACCCTAGCCAACCACCTTTACTACGCTAGCCGGCCACCTTTACTACCCTAGCCGGCCACCTTTACTACCCTAGCCGGCCACCTTTACTACCCTAGCCAACCACCTTTACTACCCTAGCCGGCCACCTTTACTACCCTAGCCGGCCACCTTTACTACCCTAGCCGGCCACCTTTACTACCCTAGCCGGCCACCTTTACTACGCTATGCGTCTTTAAAGTATTCTGCAAAAATGTGCATAGATAACCACTGTGAAACTTACACAGCACCAACAGTAAACTCACACCCAGGCGAGGAAAACAACCTTACAGTACTCAAGCTTGCACCGAATGACGTGAACACCGTTCAACTTGCTGGTCAACACATCAAACACAGCATATCCAAAGCACTACATGACGCAAATAAAAAATTCAAAGATTAATATTTAATCAGTATGAAAGTATGCGCAGGTGCATGTGAATTGTTGTGTGAAATATAGCAGCTGATGAATCATCACAACAATGAATAAGCAATGCATCCGGCAAATTTCTCTGCCAGCTCGAATGCCATCTAACAAACTAGTCTAGACCAAATAAGAAATGGGAGATCAGTGTAAGGGTTAGAGTAACGCTAGTATTGCCGTCCATTGAGAAACAGCAAGTCTAATAGTCTGATCACGCTACACAATTACCACCAGACGGTACACTACAAAAAGACATTCAGGCAAAGAATTGTAGGAAACAAAAGTAGAGGCCGCCCATGGAAAAGATGGGATGAGTAAATTATAGAAACTTTAAATATCCCATAACGTGAAACAAACTGCCGAACCTGATAAAGACATCTATTTCACCTCTCATAACTGAAAGGTATAGAAGAAAACGGCAGACAAGACAAGAAAGTAGTAATCATGGCAGCGCCAAGAGGAGCTTCTGTGAAGCTTATTAAAAAGTCATATGAGGTCAACTCCAACTGAAGAAATACTAAGTGGACTAACTTATTTAGTAGATAGAGTACGAGTTGGTGCAGTCTAAATCTAGATGACATTGTGCAGGACTTCGCAAGCAACATGACCCGAAAAGTAACTTTGAGTGAGACTGGGCTGAAGAATTCAAAATACTTTGTGTAAATTCTTTTTTTATGGAGACGGCCACGTGTGAATGGAAAATCCCCAGGCGTCCGGTCCGGCGATGACCAGGTATATAAGACAAAAGGGAGAAGTATAAAGGGGGATAAGTTGAGCTCGCGAAGGTAGCGACCAGTCGTGGACGAAGATGGTCAGTTTCCGAGAGATGGAGGCTGGCGTGTGTATTTTAGTTGTGCGCCTTTGTAAACAGTATTGAACTCATATCATTCAAGAAAATTTTATTTGTTTGTGATTTTTTTAGTAACGCCCGTTAGAATTATATGGACATCATGTGCATCGGATTTGTGATTTGTGACGCCTTATGGATCAGAGTTCTGTAAATACAAGAATCGTGATTTTTATAAAAAGGATTGTTTTCGTATTCCTGTTATTTTATATGTAAGGTGTGAACGTATGGTAAGGTCATCCTTCCACCCCTCGTACGACGGCGGCCAGACAAAAATAAAAGATTGAAATAATAATTCACATCAATCTAGAGCCAAAATCATTTTATTACTACATAGGGGCGGCATAAGACGTAGGAACGATCCTGCTCTGTTCCACGAGCTAATGCTACTCTTTGTTATCAGTTCTTACGTTTCAACGCCAAGCCACATATTTAACCTGAACTGAAAGATTTATTACTGTTTTAGAACAATTCTTCTTTCATCTTTAAGGTATCTCTGAAATAAGAATGAAAAGAACAAGATTTCCTTTCTTTTCTTCTCAGTATGATTTTTAAAATTATTTTTTTTTCTTTGACGACGTGCTACTTAGTGATGATTTCTTCCGCTTCATTGCATCAGAAACCAAAATCTGTTGAGGATTCCTTCCTCTTCATTCCACCAGAACACAAAATCTGTTGATGATTTCTTCCACTTCATTTCATCAGAAAACAAATCTGTTGATGATTTCTTCCACTTCCTTGCGCCAGAAACCAAAAAATCTGTTGATGATTCGATTCCTCCCGCTTCACTGCATTAGAAACACACATCTGTTGATGATTCCTTCCGCTTCATTGTATCAGACACGAAAAACGCCAGCTGTGATATCACAGTGAGCCCATTACTTTTCTCTTCTAGATATCCGGTAACAGACCAGCTTGCTATAGGCTCCGTAAAGGAGTACTGATCTATGACATCTCTGTGATAGTGGTGCTTATAGGAAAGCTTCGTGCAACAATTTAGTGTGGTGGCACACTTTCATGCTCTTTTGCATGCCCCTAGAAATGAGAAAATCCTCCACAACCATCTATTGTAATTAGCTGTCGACAGTATTGTCATCCTGGAGCAAATGTGTACATTGCTTATTATTACAGCATTAAAGAAAATATCTGTCTCTGGTCAATACCAATCAGGCGTTAGTCGTCATTGATTTCCACAACTCATACCAATCAGGCGTTAGTCGTCATTGATTTCCACAACTCATGCCAATCAGGTGCTGGTCGTTACTGATTTCTACAACTCATGCCAATCAGGTGTTGGTCGTTATTGATTTCCAAAACTCATGCCAATCTGGTGTTGGTCGTCATTTATTTCCACAGCTCATGCCAATCAGGTGTTGGTCGTTATCGATTTCCATAACTCATGCCAATCAGGTGTTGGTCGTTATTGATTTCCACAACTCATACCAATCAGGCGTTAGTCATCATTGATTTTCACAACTCATGCTATTTATTACTACATAGGGGCGGCATAAGACGTAGGAACGATCCTGCTCTGTTCCACGAGCTAATGCTACTCTTTGTTATCAGTTCTTACGTTTCAACGCCAAGCCACATATTTAACATGAACTGAAAGATTTATTACTGTTTTAGAACAATTCTTCTTTCATCTTTAAGGTATCTCTGAAATAAGAATGAAAAGAACAAGATTTCCTTGTTGGTCGTTATTGATTTCCAAAAAAGGTAGATAGAGGTGTATGGTGCCAATCAGGCGTTAGTCATCATTGATTTCCACAACTCATACCAATCAGACGTTAGTCATCATTGATTCCCACAACATTCTATTCTTTGCTCTTTCTATAAGTTGTGTTTTAGACTGTGCACTGTGCCACTCTTTTAGTCCATCAAGGATGTTGTTTATTTGTCTCCTCTGTCCCTTTTCTCCTTCATGTTTTCCTGTTGTGCTTCAGTTTGCCTCTTCTTAAAATATGCCCTATAGATCTGGTCTGTCGTGTCCTGAATTTTGCCATAATCTCTCTCTCTCTCTCTCTCTCTCTCTCTCTCTCTCTGTTAGTCTCACTTAGAAACTCCTCATTTGTTTTCTTGGATGCCCATGGTATTCTCATAATTTTTCTTGTGAAACACATCTCTGCCGCTTCCAGTAGATTTTGAATGTTCTTTGTTATCGTCCATGCTTCCCATCTATATAATAATAATATGGGTTCGATGTGTAAGGGGCAGAGATAACCTAGGTTGGTTGGCAATCCTAAGCGTAGGAAATAATGGGTCAGTTACTGGACAGTTTTCAGAGGTGCGAAAATCTGAGAGAAAATCGGTTTACTGATTCAGTAAATAAAGAAGCTTCGATAGAATTTTAACAGTTCGGGATTTGCACGCTGAGCACGTAGGAGTTGCCAGCGGATCGGAGAGGCCATTTTTTCGTTCAAGCACGAATGAGTGTGTATTTCGTCAAGGGATAAACATATATGTCTTGGGTTAGTATGGGTTTATATTTCTGTGATGTGGACATATACAAACTGTGTTGTCGACTCCTGCTATCCATCTGGACCCATTCTCAGACTGAGATAATAGAAACAGTACAAGAATAATCATAATTCAGTTATAGTATAATAATAGTATAGTTCTATTTGGGACCTGATGGTTACGATGATATTATGCAGTGATGGTTTTGTCATGTGCATATTGAATTTTATGTTTATGCATTTATTTGTTATACCCTCTTCTTGCCCGTTGTTCAGTTTGTCATATCAGAACATTCAATCGTTTTAAGGATGATAATTTGAGATTTATGTATGGAGCGATTTCGTTGTAAACCAAACTAACCCACCTTACGTAAGATATTTTCAGCGATTTCAGTTATTCCATTATTGGTACATTTAGAAGGAACTAAATGTTAAAAGAAATTGATTTGATTTATTTGATAACAACGTAAACTGATTATAAACAACAATATAAACTGGTGATTAACTGATGAAGAATCCTATTCGTGTTCTTTCCTCATAATGCGTATTGTTTTGATGTGTAGGAATGATAGATTAGAGCGAAGTGAGATCCCAGGCCGGAGTATTATTCGTGTTCCTTTCTCTGTAGTAAGATATTAATGTATAATCCGTGTAATCGGCAAACTCCTGTACCATCAAAATGACAAATAATAAAAGAAATAAGAATAACAGAAAATATACATTATAATTTTTTTTTTCAATTAATGCAGATGTAACACTGAATAACTCTCTTTCTGGTGTTCATAGACAGAGCTTTGTTGCACAGTTTGTTTTTCATTTTCATAAATGCTGACCTAGCCTGGGCTGTTCTGTTCCTTATTTCGGTTTCGCATCTTCTTTCTTGTGTTACAATTGTTCCTAATTACTTGAATTTGTCTGCTTGCTTTAATTTTGTGCCTCCATTTTGGTGCTACATTTTGCTGGTGTTTCTTTCTCGGATATGAAAATTAAAAGAAGGGCATCTATCGCTCTTCAGAAAGTAAAACAACTAAAGAATCTGTGGAGATAAACAGGCAGAAATAAGATTTTAAAGGCCATGCATCTTTCCCATCACAACATATGCCTGTGAGACCTGGACACTTAACAAAACAGCTGAGAAAAACATAAATGCCTCTGAATTTAAATGCTACAGAAGAGTTCTTCAAATATCACAAAAAAAAACAACAAATATCAATACTACAAGAGCTTAATATTGAAAAAGGCTGGCTAGTAAAGAGGATTAAAGAGACAAAACTTAAATATTTTGGACACATTAAACGTCATGATAATCTACAGAAGGGTACATAATGGGAAAAAGAAAGAGAGGAAGACCAAGTCGAAGATGGCTGCAAGGCATCGTTGATGATCTGCAAATGGATGCATTAGCAGCAGGGCATCTTGCTTACAACCGAGAGGCCTACAGGAGAGCAACTGAGGCAAAGTTCCGCAAAGGACATGCAAATAACTAACTGACTGACTGACCCCCCCCCCCCCACCACCTTCAACTTCACCGTTCATTTTGCTGCCTTCTTGTAGGTGTTAGTATTATTGATAATTCTCAGATCCAATCATTTTTTTAAAAAAGATTTTGTGGTGGATCCTTAAAATTATGTCTCTTCGAAAATATTTAAGTAGCGCATAGAGTGCCGCGGTATTTAGTGAATGCACCTGCCGACCATAAAGTCATGGGCTCGATTCCCAACTGGGAGGATTTTTTTTTTCGATACGACCAGACTCAGATTCGACCCAGCTTAAAGAAACAGGGAATTAGGTTTCCTTGTGAGTTAAAAAAAAGGGAGCTAGGACAGCCGTTGACCTTCCACCTTTACAGTTCTGTGATCTAGAAATGTGAAGGCACTAACAAAACACACTTCTATGGCATGCGAATGGACAGGGAAAAAGATAATAGGACATATCTAATAACTATCTCTTATAACTGTTCAAATATTTAAGAACAGCATTTATGACTGTACTTTCGATATATTACAAAGGCTGATGACTGTACTAACGTCCTGTAAAAAATGTCCTTATTTCTCCTGTATCTGCTGGGTATGGTTTCTAATTTCGACTTCCAGCAGCTGGTGGTTCTTCGTGATTACTGTTGCTGTTGGGGTTTCTTCGTGATTACTTTTGCTTTTGAGGTTTTCTTCGTGATTACTGTTGCTTTTGAGGTTTTCTTCGTGATTACTTTTGCTTTTGAGGTTTTCTTCGTGATTACTGTTGCTGATGGTGTTCTTCGTGATTAATGCTGCTTTTGAGGTTTTCTTCGTGATTACCGTTGCTATCGAGGTTTTATTCGTGATTACTGTTGCTGTTGAGTTTCTTCGTGATTACTGTTGCTGTTGAGGTTTTCTTCGTGATTACTGTTGCTTTTGAGGTTTTCTTCGTGATTACTTTTGCTTTTGAGGTTTTCTTCGTGATTACTGTTGCTGATGGTGTTCTTCGTGATTAATGCTGCTTTTGAGGTTTTCTTCGTGATTACCGTTGCTATCGAGGTTTTATTCGTGATTACTGTTGCTGTTGAGTTTCTTCGTGATTACTGTTGCTGTTGAGGTTTTCTTCGTGATTACTGTTGCTTTTGAGGTTTTCTTCGTTTCTTCCTTTCTTTAGACACAGTTCCCGAAATAACTGCAAACAACGAAGCTTGTGTGTCACAAAACGAGAAAGTAAAATAACTAGAATTAACCTTTAAAAAAAAATCCATCAACACGCGCTTTAGATGTTATTCTCCTATAACTTTTATTTTTCTCATGTCCAAAATAATTGTTCCATACATCTCATAATCTCCTATGTGAACCTGCGACTATATAAATGTCTCTAATAACTGTGCATTTTTTGTAACGACGTTATCTGAGCTATTCTTTGAGGCGGAGAAAGCAGCAAAAACAGGGGACAGCAAAACTTTATATAACATACAAAAGAGGCTAACAGGTACTATTACATCTAAAGAAAGACCAATCCTTAGCAAAACTGGGACTCTATTAACATCAAGTAAAGAGCAAACGCAAAATGGACTGAACGCTTCAAAGAAATACTTAATCTGCCACACCCAGAAGAATTGTTAAACCTTGAAACTGACTTACCAGCCCCACAACTAAATATCATCCTAGATGAAATTACATTGCATGAAACTGAAACAGCAGTGAATTTAATGGCTAACAACAAAGCTGCAGGTGAAGATGAAATAACAGCCGAAATGTTAAAAGCTATCAATAGTGACAACATGAGACAACTACAGAGAATGTTTAATAAGAATTGGAAAGAAGAAAAGGTCCCCGCTAAATGGAAAAAAGGATCATTGTTAAAATACCAACAAAAAAAGGTAACCTTAGTGACTGTAACAAATGGAGAGGAGTAACTTTAATATCAGTTGTGTCAAAAGTATTTTGCAAAGTAATTTTGAATAGACTTAAAGATATTGTGGATACAGCAATGAGAGAAGAACAAGCAGGATTTCGAAAAGGGAGAAGCTGTCTTCGACCAAGATCTTTACTCTAAAAATAATACTTGAAAAACATATTAAAAAGCAGAAACCATTAATACTGAACTTCATAGACTTTAAAAAGCCATTTGATAGCATACACAGAGATTTATTGTGGAGAATTTTAAGTTTATATAGAATACCATCCAAAACTGTCAAAATCATTAAGGACTTCTACAATGGATATGTTTGTGCAGTCAAGACAGAAGAAGGGATGAGTGAATGGTTCCAGATTGAAACAGGTGTGAAACATGGATGTATACTGTCCCCTTTGCTTTTTAGAATTACAGTAGACTTCATAATAAAAACAAATGCTGCACAGGTAACACAGGTATTGACTGGGTACATAGGACCCAACTAGAAGATTTTGATTTTGCTGATGACATAACTCTTATCAGTAACAATGTGAATTCCATCCAAGAAAAAACAGATAGCCTGTTTTCACTGGCTACCAAAATAGGACTTGAAATTAACAAGGACAAAACAAAAATAATGAAACTTCCCATTAATCAAAATGGAAACATTCACATAGAAGGGACAGATATTGAAGAAGTCAATCAATTTGCATAGCTTGGCAGCTACATAGACCAGGATTGTGACACCAGAAAGGACGTTAGAATTAGAATTGCAAAAGCAGCATCGATCTTCAAGAATCTTGAGAACATATGGCGTTCAAAAGTTATAAGCACAAAAACCAAGTTAAGATTATTCAACTCAAATATAATATCCACCCTCATTTAGGCATGCGAAAGCTGGAAAACAACTAAAGAAATAGAAAAGAAATTAGACTCTTTTGAAAACAAATGCTAAAGGAAATACTCGGCATCAAGTGGAATGAATTCAAGAACAGTGCAGAGATAAGACAGATGGCTGAATAACAACCAGTCTCATGGGTGATCAGGAAAAGGAGATGGACATATGTTGGTCACTTGATGAGGAGAAATGATCAGAGAATCCCAAAACAAGCTATCAAGTGGAACACAACAGGCCGAAGAAAAAGAGGCAGACCGCGTGAAACTCTGAAGAGGACATTGTTAAGAGAGACCAAATTAATAGGCATAAAATCCCTTGATGAGGTTGAAAGGCTCGCCGAAGACAGGAAAAATTGGCGAAATACCTTACGAGCCCTTTGTGACGTTTAACGGCACGGGAAGGATTTAAGAAGGATGTTATAAATCCCATTTTTTTCCATTATTGTCCAAAGTTTCTGGTGTTGTACACAATGAAAAACACTGCAGCTGTTTTATTTTAAATACCATAGTTTGAAAATTTGCACATTTTCAGTGGTAGACAAGTTGTAACAGAAAGTGGGAAAGCTCATCTGCTTGTATTGAGGCAATGTTCGTGTGTGTCTTTAATACATCCCTTCTTGATATAACAAACCTTCGACTCTCAGAGACGTGAACTGCGATAACCCTTCGTCCCCTCTGCGTCATCAGGTCTGCGTCAGTCTATCAAAATGTGAAATTTCCAACAAAACGCCCAGAATCGATGACGCAAACATTGTATTATTGTGTTTAGTTCAATGACGATTTATTCGTTTCATTTCTGTCAGGGCTCAATGGCCAACCAAACAGAGATGAACTAGAGAAAACGTAACAATATCAGCAACGTGTAACATCATGACGTATGACCCCCCCCCCAAATCTCTAATATAAGATCTTCAACCCCCCCCCACCTGTTGTCTCCTTTTTTTAATCTGCTTTTTGTTTGTTTCTATGCCGATGTCAAGCTTCTATGGTATTTCTATTTTCGCCAATCCTAGTTACAATTATCACATTAATCCTAGTTACACTTATCACATTAATCCTAGTTACAATTATCACATTAATCCTAGTTACAATTATCACATTCTCTTAAACAAATACTTTTATGTACTATATTTCACTCTTACTTCCTCTTATGTTCTGGACAATTGCTTTGGGTGCTAGATTTCATCTTTTGTTCTTTTGTTCCGTAACTTATCCTCCGGACCCTCCAGTACTGTAACAGTTTTTCATACACACGCCCATGACGTCTGCAGATCTTATTTTTGTATTCATTCATTCATTTGCGTGTCTTTTGTGGAACTTTGCCTCCCTAACAGCACTCCTGTAGGCCTCTCGGCTGTGAGCAAGATGGCCTGCTGCTGATGCATCCATTTGCAGATCAACAACGATGTCTTGCAACCATCTTCGCCTTGGTCTTCCTCTTTTTTTCCCATTATGTATCCTTCCAATACGGTCTTCTCTAAATTATCATGACGTTTAATGTGTCAAAAATATTTAGGTTTTCTCTGTTTAATCTTCTTTACTAGCCAGCCTTCTTCAATATTAAGTTCTTGTAGTATGTAGACAAAGAATATTACGATGCCATAACAGTTGGAGGTTATGAAATACCAGAGATTAGATATGCTGATGACACAGTATTGCTGTCCACAACACAAGAAGGAATGGAAAAACTAATTATGTCAGTCCGCAAGAACAGCGAAGAGCAGAACCTCTAAATGCCTTTGAATGTAAATGCTATAGAAGAGTTCTCCAAATATCGTGGACACAAAAAAGAACAAATATATCTATACTACAGGAGCTTAATATTGAAGAAGGCTGGCTAGTGAAGAGGATTAAAGAGAGAAAACTTAAATATTTTGGCCACATTAAACGTCATGATACTTTGGAGAGGACCGTATTGGAAGGATACATGGTGGGAAAAAGAAAAAGAGGAAGACCGAGACGAAGATGGCTGCAGGACATCGTTGATGATCTGGAAATGGATGCAGCAGCAGCAGGCCATCTTGCTCACAACCGAGAGGCCTACAGGAGTGCTGTTTGGGAGGCAAAGTTCCGCAAGGGACAAGCAAAGGAATGAATGAATGAGTATGGTTATATTTGTATTAGCTGTATTAATAAATATAGAACGTAAAAATGCAATAAAGAGTTTAAAACAAGGAAATCAGTTGCACTCAAGAATAATGAAAAAAAATCTGAAAATGAAGAAAAAAAAATCGTGTAATATGTTAGAAAAGACGGTTTGAAGTAACAGCAGTTTTCATGTTGATTATGGAAAAGCTACGCAGTCATGCGAGACGAGGTATCATCTTGCTACTGCCCTGATCCATGTGTGTGTGTGCACTCATGCGCAGCAAATATTTCTTGCTGTCTGTAATCGTTTTCAAGTTGCTGATTTTCTAGAAGCAAAGCGTTTTCGTGGATATTAAAAGAAAATTAGGCAGATTTTCTCCGCATGTGGATTATTTCTAATCTCGCAGGAAAATGTCACTAGTACCAGAAATGTGGAGTCAGAACCGTCCGACTAGTTCCTTTCACTCTTCTAATTCGTCTCCCACAGAAACGGTATATTCCTACACAGTGTAACTTCTTTCAGAATAGTTTCAGTCTCTGAGTCATCTTTCAGTTCTTTCATACCTCGTAAATGTTACAGTTCTTCACTGTTAGTAACATTCATTGATTATGAGAATGCGTTTGAAAGTTTAGATCGTAGAATGCTATGGACATTACTGGAACACTATGGTATCCCAGCCAAGATAACAAAGCTTATAAAACCGTATATGCAGGAACAACTTGTAGAATCGTGCATGGAGGAACTGTCACAGAAAGTGTTAAAGTGAAAACAGGCCTGCGGCAGGAATGTTTGCTATCACCATTTATATTTCTTCTACCAATTGATCATGAAAACTACCACACAAAGAAAAAGAAATGGGATATAATGAACATTATGGAACCAATTGGAAGATCTTGACTTTGCATATGATGTGGCACTTCTGGCACACAGTCACACACAAATGCAAGAGAAACTTTAGATCTTAAGCAAGAATTCAGCTAAACTGGAACTATATATTAACAGACAAAAACCAAAGATAATAAAAAGTAATAGTGCAATCAATAGCCTCATGGTAGCTGTGGGAGTGCCAGTTGAGGGGGTAGAGTATTTCACATATTTAGGCAGCATAGTGGATAAATACCGGGATGTTAAAGCTAGAATAACCAAGGCCAGTACACTATCCAACTTAACAAAATATGGTTATCAAAGAACATCAAAACAAGAACCAAACTTAGGCTTTTCAATACAGACGTAAAGACTGTCCTACGATATGGTTCAGAGACATGGGTTATGACTAAGACAATACAACAGGATACAAACGTTCATGAACTACTGCCTGAGGAGGATTTTAAACATTAAATGGCAGGACAAGATCAGGAAGGAGGAGGTCTGGGAAAGGGCAGGACAAGAACCTATGAACCTACAAATCATGTCTAGGAAGTGGATTGGCCACACTCTGAGGAAACCCGACACCAGCATAGCAAGACAGGCACTGACATGGAATCCTCAAGGAGATAGAAAACGAGGAAGGCCTAGACTTACTTGGAGAAGATAAATTATGACAGTGCTCAGAGACAAGGGATGCACGTGGAAGGAAGCAGAGAATAATTCCAAGAACAGGGATGACTGGAGAGCCTTTATCCGTGGCCTATGCTCTCAAGGGAGTGAAAGACGATGATGATGAAATGGTACAATTCTACCGACTCAGACTTACGTTGACTCTGATCCTAACGACTATACCTAGAAATAAATCTTGCTTCTGACTCCACTGTCGTGATTGTTATTATAGTTTCTGCCATTCTCGCCTGAGACGAAGCTGGGGAGAGATTGCCATGGTCCATATGTTGGCGAATTTTGCTTCTCGTGTAGGGGTCACTGCTGGCTTGTATAGACTACAAGACCCGCCGTAACCTACTTCCAGTTGGATATGATGCTTATGCTTCAACGTCTTCACTACATCTACTGCTGATCTACTGTTCATGGTTCCAAGAAGATGCAATAACAACAAAACCCCTAATATTGATTGGGGAGTATTTTATTTAAAATTACAAAATCACAGACTACCTTCACATTTCATCTTAATGCATAACATCTTGTGACGGAATAACCACCAGCCATGCCCTAGATTGAACTTCATACCCCCCCCCCCCCCGTGACCTGATAACAACATTTTGCTCAACATAGCTTGAGAATCACTGACAATGAATAGGCAGATACGCCACAGAACAGAGTGGAGAAAGGAACTGATTAGTGTGGAAAATATCAAACTATGTTAACGAAATATTGGTGAGCTGCAGAAGCACACTTAATGTGTGACAAAATGAATATAGAAGCAAATAAATCCTTTGAATGTCAAATGGGAAATTGTGACAACAGATCATAGAAAGAAGAAATACGTATTATGTCATGAGAAAAGTTGTTCCCCTGTGATTGGAAATGTTGACAGTCATGGCACATAAACTGTAGTGAGACAGCTGTGAGTAATCATCCATGGAAAGCACTGAATTTGATGGAAACTCCGCTTTCTTCCCACAGATGAAATCAGAGTCGGTATCTTGACAAACTGCACATCATGGGGAGTATTTACATCCATGTAGATTTGGTGCGAATGTTTTTTGTTTCCCTGGAGAAATAAGGATGCTTTTTGTTTGGTTTCCCTGGGAAAGTCAGAATGTTTATTTGTTCCCCTGTAAAAGCAAGAACGTTTTATGTTCCACTGTGGAAATAAAAACCTTAAAACCTCTCGCTCCCGCTGCCTTGCGGGTAGGTCAGGGAGATCAAAAGCTAGCGGATAGTCTGTACACAGATGGACAAAAGGCAACGGGAAACCACTGTTGTAGCTCCCAAGAATAGTTATGCTTTACAGAGTAATAGATTCATCACGAACGACATTAATGGAACAGCTTCGTCCGCTTGTGCAGCTCAAGAGCCATAGGTGAGGCCAGATCGTCATCGAGCTACTGGTGGCATCAGTAACAAGTTCAAAATAGCAATATGGAATGTTAGAACTCTATTCCAGGCTGGAAAATTTGAAAATGTAAAAAGGGAAATGGAAAAGATGAAGATCAACATGGGAAGAATGAATGCAGTTAGATTGACAGGTGCAGGGAAGATAAACTCTGATAAATATATAATAATATATTCAGGAGGCGATAAACATGAACGAGGAGTAGGAATGCTACTTGATGAGCAAACAACAAGGACAGTTATGGAATATTTGAACATCTCGGACCGAGTCCTACTAACTGAAAGGACTGCCAATAAACATAAATATTATACAAATGTACGCTTTAACAGCTGAAAGTTATGAAGAAGATGTACAGCTATTTTATAATGACATAGAGACAGCTGTGAAGAGGGCTGACCTGAGTGTTTAAACGCGGCCGGTTTGAACATTCACGTTTGTGGTCATTTTCGCATTTTCTCGGGGACTGGTTCATGTCCTGCTCACGTGATTGTGCGGCAAGTTAAGAGTGGAATGTTTTCAATTATTCAGTCTTGTGTGTGCGCTCGTGGCGGCAGCGTGGGGGATCGTGTCCTGGCATGTATCTGATGTATTCGTGCTTCAGTCATCATATGTGTCATCATGTAAGGTGAATGGAATGTCTTGATCCCAGATTGCTGACCAGCCGGCGTTATTTATGGCAATGTGTAAGTTTTCTTGTAAGTTTTCGTAGGTTAGACGTGGAGTATTTTTGTAATTTTACGTGGTGAATAGAGCTCAGTGTAAGTGTGTAAAGTGTAAGACTGAGTTGGTGGAAAGGGTAGGGGAATGTTACACTTTTATGATTATGATTGATGCACATTTTATATAATTTTACAATGCCCTCATTTGATCTCATTTCTTATTATTTGCTTCATGTAAAATGTTATATGTTGACGCACTGCGTTATTAAGTGTTTTCTTGTGTGTGTGTGGGCATATGAATTTTGTGAGCTTACGTAAAGCGTGCCAAAATAGTATGGAATGTATAGAAGGTGTAGCTGACAAAATTGTAAGAAGCCACTGTCACAGGATTGAAATAAGGACTTAGAAGTTGGGACTTCAGGTAGTATTAGAAGATGAGAATCACTAAGTTCCGCCTTGTTATATTTTATGTGTATTCTATCTGTTGTGTTATAAATGAGCATTTCGTATAACTTATATGTTGTTGTGGAAGAGATTTTACTGTGTCGCATTGTTATACGGTGTAGTCCAGGATGACGTCTTGTGAAGATAATAAACTTTTCAATTTTTCCTTGATACCAAAATATCTGATTTTCAGAGTGATCATTACTTGTTCGTGGGGACAGAGAGAGAGAGAGAGAGAGAGAGACAGACAGACAGACAGACAGAGACAGAGACAGAGAGACAGAGACAGAGAGACAGAGAGAGAGTGAGTGAGTGAGTGAGAGAGAGTAAAACTGATGATTAAATTCCTTAACATCTGAGCTGGGGAACCTTGCTGGACGACGACTGGAAGAGGGAGAACCTGGGGTAGAAGATCGTCCGGTGGGTACCGCTACCCGGGGTGTTCCAGGCACAGCTGTAGTCTTTGGCCACCAATAGCCGGTAGAGAAAGGCTAGCTATTTAAGCCAGAGTACCAGAGATGCACCGTGGACGACGGAAACATTAGAAGATCACGGAGATGAAGAAGAGTTATATAGCGGATTAAAAGAATTCTTAGGTAGTGACATAAGCTGATGTAAAACAAGATGATATAATGATGTAATAAACATCCACCTATCAATTAAATAAGTAAATTTTATACAGCTCCAAAACACACAAAGTCACACGATGTTACTATAGTGATGAGAGATTTTAATGCCAAAGTTGGTAAAGGAAGAGCTTCAGACATTGTTGGTGATTACGGACTAGGGCAGATGAATGATAGAGGTAGTAAATTAATTGAATGAGCAAAAATATATAGAATGGTTGTAGGAAACACCTAGTTTAAGCAACATTCCTGAAGACTGGCAACGCGGTGCAGCCCAGACAAAAAAAGACTTTTAACCAGATAGACTAATCAACAGATGATTCCGGAATGCATTATTGAGAGCAAAAACCATGCCAGGAGGTGACTGCAATAGTGACCATGACCCACTCTGTGGAAAAATTAGAATAAAGCTAAAGAAAGCATGCAGAAAAGTGAGAAACATCAAACTGAATACAGAACTCCTTAAACATCACCAAGAACTGCGAGAACAATACAGAGTTATTATAACAAATAGGGACAATGCAATAGCAAAAATAAATAGTATAGATGAACAATGGGCAATATTAAGAGAGTCTGTCCTCCAAACTGTCTTTTTCCTACAACATCGAACTAGAGATGATGAATCTGTTCGTAGTTCATGGCACTAGATAATGATGGATCTTTTCCTACTGCATGGCACTAGATGTGATGGATCTTTTCCCACGATATGACACCAAATGATGATGGATCTGTTCCTACTGTCTGGCACTAGATAATGGTGGATTTGTTCCTACTATCTGACACTAAATGATGATAGGTCTGTTCCTACTGTCTGGCACTAGATGATGTTAGATCTGTTCATACTGTCTGGCACTAGATGATGTTAGATCGTTCCTACTGTCTGGCACTAGATGATGTTAGATCTGTTCATACTGTCTGGGACTAGATGATGGATATGTTCCCACTGTCTGGCACTAGATAATGGTGGATTTGTTCCTACTGTCTGGGACTAGATGATGGATATGTTCCCACTGTCTGGCACTAGATAATGGTGGATTTGTTCCTACTGTCTGGGACTAGATGATGGATATGTTCCCACTGTCTGGCACTAGATAATGGTGGATTTGTTCCCACTGTCTGGCACTAGATGATAATTAATCTGTTCCAACTACATGGCACTGAATAATGAAGACATATTCATTACAGTCTTCTATTTACCTGTTAGCAGTGATATGAACCGATCCAATTGCCATTCGAAGACCATAGGGAGCAACAGTGTTTTTCCATCGCCAGAGAAATCGCTTAATGCTATAAATATGAAAAAAAATTAAAACACACAGTATATAAATGTACCAAACTATAGTTTTAACTTAAGTAATCTTACATCTTACATCCTTCCCGTGCCGTTAAACGTCACATAGGCCCCGCATGTCCTGTCTTCGGCGAGTTTTTCAGTCTCATCAAGGCTTCTCTTAACAATGTCCTCTTTAGAGTTTCACGTAATATACAGGCTAAAATATCGTTGTAAATGTATCAATTGTATCAATGGAAGCTGAAATGCTTCGTTAAAATGTAACGTCTTCAGGGCGCCAGTATCGACACTCAAGAGTCCATAAGAACCCTTATGATCGCTAAACTGTGTCGATTCAACTTTTAGCGTCTAAATATGGGATCACTTAAGAAACAAAAAGAAAGAAACTTCCAATTTTTTTTTTACAAAATATTAAGGATTATGTTAGGTCTTTTCCTTCAATTAAAAAATCAGTAGACCACAAAACTAACTTTATAATAAACACGTCAGGCACGGATTTTTTTCTTTCCCCAATATTGACGTGATACATATGCTTGCCTTACTGTAGATTAAAATCTTAATATCCAAAACAAATCAGTAAAATCGTACAGACGCATTTTTTTCTCAGTCCTACATCTGACTAGTATTATGCCTTAGTGACTCTGAGCTTAAACTTCCACTGTAATTTGACTCCATAGTAGATTCTAAAGACTATTATAGCCGGAGGTAGGGTGGATGATACGCTTTTCACTCTAAATAAATGTCTCCAAGGCGTGTATTTCAAATAGTCTCTGAAAGTCCAATTCCAGCTCCTGGCCTTCTCGTGGCGGAACTGTTTAAACTGACAGGAGAAGGGGCGAAAGGCGACTATCTTGCGCCTGAAAACCAGACGCTTAGGGTAGATGAGAGTCCACGTTATCAGTTCAGGAAGGTTTCACCTGCACTTCATGCAATGGTATTTATGCTATTGTGTGCAAACGTTGTAATGTGAAGTATATAGGGGAGACCGGTTTGCGCTTAGAAGATCGTTTTCGCCAACATCTTAACGATATTTCTAAGAGGGCCTGGACACCTGTGGCTAAACATTTTTGCCTTAACAACCACAGGAGAAAACAGGACATTTCTGTTAGTGCGATCCGTTCTTGTTCTACTGATGTACGAACTCAGAGGGTCCTAGAACAGCGCCTTATTTTCCAGGCGGCTGTCTCCACCTGGATGGAATTAACAATGTCTTCAGCTTCCTTTAACTTCCATAGTTTTCCACCCCCTTTTTTGTGTGTGATTTATAATCTACTTTGTTTATTTCTTCTAGCTCCCCTACCTATCGCCGCCTTCTCTTCTTCTCTGGTGACCTATAGGTGCAACTGGTCTTGTCCTATTCACCAGTTTCACATTTTCTCACTGTAGGTCTTTATGTTCTTTATTCATTATATCCCCGCTTCCCCTTTCCACCTTCCCTCACCCGAAACCTTTTCCTCTAGCGGATATCATGTTTCTGTTGCTCTACCCTCCTTCCCTCACCTGTTTCCCTCCCTCTTTCCACCTCTTCTTTAGGATTGGCTCTATCAACTTATCCTTTGTGTGGCCCTGCGTGGTCACTATGCCTTGTCTAGTGGACACGCATTTCTCTGTTTTTCCTACTTTTGGAGAATGCCACATTAAGTTGTTCGCTTATTTAAACGTTTTTGTTTCGTTTGTGTATGTAATCCTCGATAAAAGCTCGGGCTGAAATATCGGATGTTGTATGTTTTTCATTTATATATTCTCATCTAGCTCTCATACTTTCTATTCGTTTTTTCTCACTTTTCTCACTTTACTCACTCACTCTGCCACTTTGTAAAACTGCACCATACACTTCTATCTACCTTAAGTAACCAATGTATCAACGACAGACAGTCTAGATTTCTCTCTTTCAAGTAGTCGAGGTTCATCTCTTTTGTCTTTACTTCGTTGTCGGCTTTAGTCTGCTTGGAGTCTGGTGGGTGTCTGTTGGTGTTTACTTGGTGTCTGTTTACAATGCGCTTACAGACTAACTTTCCCCAGGCAATGAACAATCACTCAGTGACAACGCAAGTAGTAGGTGTGTAGATTATAATGGCTTTTTTTAGTGTAAGTGGTGCCATAATGGCGATGACGATGACTGGAAAACAGTGGCAGTGACAACTGTAAATAGCACGATATGACGTTACTCCAGCAAGACAACATATAAGATTCCAGGCGACTACTAACATCAAGAAGACTTCGACGCCAACAGAATCCTACTACATGCTAGATTCACTATTCTATACTACAAAAACAACCGCCGACAACTAAGATACAGGCTAAGTTCCTACCCTACAAAACTACAACCTACTTTAACAAACACAATCTAAGACTCCCCATCAAAGCATAACTTGCCACTCTTGATCATCTAATCCGTCTCTATTTCCACGAGCTCCATGGCCAAGCCCGTGATAAGCAAACACTAAATTAAGAGGACTGAAACACAAACATTTATTTGCCAGTCGCGTAGAGCCGCGCCGATCTACACAGTGCGGGCTGCTGTTGCGCAGGCCGACCGTTCTTTTGGCGAAAAATCGCTCTCGAGTTCCGTGCGTGGGGAGAAAGGCTTTCACTTCCTTCCCGGACGGTGAGAGTTAAGGTGTTTCGATACAGAAGCGAGTGGTTTGTCGAAGCGAAGCCTATAAACAGCTAGCCAGTCAGGTTCGTGCTAACGCGTCTGTTGTGTACTACTGTTTTGTCGACCGATGGTCTCGAAATTGGTCCATCTCTCGCAAAGAGTATCGGGTCTGCAGTATGTAATGTGCGGTGGTTGTCGGTGCCGGGATTTCTTCTCGTTCCTTAGAGCAGAGAGAGCCGGCCGCCGTCGGTTAAAGGAAATGAAATGCCGCCGGGGTCAAAAGGGATCCCCTCTGAGCAGAGCACTGTCTCCTTGCTCCGCGAGGGTCTGTCGGAAGATATCCGACTAAGGATGGGTGAAGAAAGCTATCTGGTTGATCCTACCAGTAGTCATATGTTTGTCTCAAAGATTAGGCCATGCATGTCTAATTTCGCACTGTTTCACGGTGAAACCGCGAATGGCTCATTAAATCAGTCGAGGTTCCTTAGATGACACGATCCTACTTGGATAACTGTGGCAATTATAGAGATAAAACATGCGTACCAAGCTCCGACCCTCGTGGAAAGAGCGCTTTTATTAGTTCAAAACCAATCGTCGTTGCCCTTCGCGGAGCGCGGCGTCCCAACTGGTGACTTTGGATAATTTTGTGCAGACCACATGGCCTTCTGTGTCGGCGACGCATCTTTCAAATGCCTGCCCTATTAAATGTCGATGGTACGTGGCCTACCATGTTTGTAACGGGTAAAGGGGAATCAGGGTTCCATTTCGGAAATTGAGCATGAGAAACGGCTACCACATCAAAGGAAAGCAGCAGGCGCGCAACTTACCTACTCCGGCACGGGGAGGTAGTGACGAAAAATAACAATACGGGAGTCTTTCGATGCCCTGTAATTGGAATGAGTACACTTTAAATCCTTTAACGAGGATCTATTGAAGGGTAAGTCTGGTACCAGCAGCCGCGGTAATTCCAGCTCCATTAGTGTATATTAAAGTTGTTGCAGTTAAAAAGCTCGTAGTTGGATCTCAGGCGCAGGCAGGCAGTCCGGCTCGCGCCGGTTCACTGCCCGTTGTCTCCTGCCCTACCGTCTGCTGGCTCTCTTCCGCGGGTGCTCTTCGGGTGGCCGGCGCGTTTACTTTGAAAAGATTATAGTGTGATAATGGTGCATTGAATAATGGAATAGGACCTCGATTCTATTTTGTTGGTTTTCGGAACTAGAAGTCCGCTGCTTGCGAGATTCTTCAGCTGCCGTGCGTGGAGTGGGGCTCCGCCCGGCCAGTGAAGAAAAGTGCGAATGTGGTTGCCGCGCGGCACTACTGTGGAAAAGGTGAAATAAAGGATTATGCGAAGTAAACAGTAGTCAAATCACAGTATCTCTGGTATGGCGGCCACGTCCTATGTGCACTCATATCGGGAGAAATGTCTGAACTTGCTTAACCCAGAGGTTAAGACACTGCTGGTGAGCGAGATTCTTCGGAAGCCCCGCGTGGAATGAAACTCCTCCCGGCTAATGAAAAAATTGCGAGGAAGAAATTAGGGTTGCCGTGCGGCGCCGATGTGAAACGGTGATGGAAAGGGTAAAGTGAAGCTTAATCGGTATGTCCAGTGGTCTCACGGCGAGAGCTACTCATACTACGGCACCTCTGCTCTAGAGGTCGGCCTTGTCCGTATTACACCCATACTGGTGAAGTATGCCTAAACCGGCTTAAACCAGGGGTGAAACTTGATGGCTACGAATGTCAAGGTACCTCCGCTCTAGAGGTAAATCGCGTCCTAAACACGTCCATACTAGGATAATATGCCTAAATCGGCTCAACCCAGGGGTGACACTTACTAGTGGCGAGGATTCGTCCTTCTGGACAAAAGCTCTGTCCTGGTCACAACTAAGGAAGGGTAGCGGCCACAACCACAAAATGCTGAAGTCGGAGACACTGTACCAGTGCAGTCTAGATAGGCAACCACATCTCACCCGGCGGGGATGTATGCGTATCATAACCACGCTGAGATTTTCCGGTGAGAAAGTCCAACACTGGACTGGATGGGCAACCACCTCTCACCCAGCGGGGATATACTGATATACAAAACACGTCGAGGTTTTCCGGTGAGATAGTCCAACTCTAGATTAAACTGGTGCAAGGAAAACCACGATGTCACGCATTCCTGCTTCTGAGACCCACCAAGAATACAGGCTCAAGCCCTGCAATACTCTGAGCCTCTTGTGGTCCTCTCATGGATCTCCTGTGGTTCTTTTGGGGACCACGGGACCTATCGAGGACAACAGAAGTAAATTTAGGAGGATCACGGGGCGGTCTTGGTGGTAGAAGCGAACGAAGAAGAAGAAAAAGAAGATAAACATTTATTTCTGCGCGATATAACTTTGGTTTTACCCAACTTTTAGATTTCAAAATCGCTTACCTAACTTTCTACTTTCAAAGATTTTTATTACTATTATAAATGCTGTTTTTGCAATTCTAACTTCCTTTCCGGTGTCGCCATTTTGGTTTGTGTAGCTGCCGAGGTATGTAAATAGGTTTACTTCTTCAGCAGCTGTTCCTTCTATGTATATTATTCCTTCTTGATTAAAGGGAAGTTTCATTATTTTTGTTTTTTTCTTTGATAATTTCAAGTCATATTTTGTTAGTCAGTGAAAGCAAGGCATCTGTTTTTTTTTCTTGCGCAATCTTTCACATATTGTTTATTAAGTTCTATTATTTTTCTTTGCTGGGAACATTGTAGGTTCTATAACTACATGAAAGGATTCAAATATACTTATATAAATGTCCTAATCAAATATATCTCTGTCAACTAAGTGCCTTTTGTGTTTATTTGTTGTTTCGTTATTTTCATTGTCCTTGACAAAGGTATGCCCAGAAATGTGAGTTTGTTACTGTTTGTTATACACTGCTACTTGCTTATTGTCTTTTTGTGCTATTCCTTGTCATTCTTTTGTGAAACAGCACCATACACTTCTGACAATCTCAATGGAGCTAGACAATTAACAAATCAAAACCAAGATTTTTTTCCAGATCTCAAGAGGTCTTGCAGCTTTTCGGTTTTTAAAATTTTTCTAAAGAGTCAAAGTAACCATAAATCTGAATTGGTAGTGCTTCAGAATTTCTATATTCTCAAACACCAATGGTTGCCAGATAACACCAGTGGAAGCGAAAGAAACAGTCATTAAAGAGTTCGTTACTTCTAAGAATCCATCTATTAAAGTTTCTATATTACTTTGAATAATCAGAACATTACTTTGAATAATCAAAATATTAAAGTTACTGAATTATTTTGAATTATTCGTAACACTTACCAGTTCTGATATGTCAGGACATCGCTAGCTCCTCTATAAGCTGTGAGAATTTTTACAAGTTCATAATTGGTCTTGAGAGGAAACTCTTGCCCCGTCAAGTTAATGAAGTATTTCCATTTTGGATATTTCCACAGCTCTTTCATACACAACAGCTCCGGCTCTACGACTGTGAACGAACCCCAAATAACATTAACTCTTGGGTTAAGTAAGAATACGTTAGGGAAGCAACTGGCTATACCAGACAGAGCATTGAAGAAATCGTTTGGCGCCTTTTTATCAGCGTTAATGCAGTAGTAATTCTGAGGCCGGTAGATGGCTCTTAAAAGTCTTTCCACCATTTCTGCGTCTTTCATAGCAATTATAGAATACGCCAGCGGGAAGTCTTCTTCCTCTTGTGTCAAAGACGACATGATGTACCCTCGAGATGCTATGAAATGTTGGCAGTCAGCCGTCAAGTTAGGATAGCTTCGATCATTTATCGGGGGATCTAAATTCTTCGTTGCCGTCATCATTGTAGCTTCCTTTTTCTGTTTTCCGTTAAACAAAGCTGAACAGTTTATTCCTGCAACTTTCATTATTTCCGAAATTTCAATTAATCTTTCTTTGACATTTTCGTTTATAACTCTTAAATCACTCAGCCGCTGCTGGGAAGATAAAGCATTTGATCCGAAATTATAAATTGTTAGGTTGTCTTCAGATGTCCACGACAAAATCTTCATCCCTGAAGTCAAGTTCAGACTCGAAAGAAAGCTGTAACTATGCTGGATGTACGTTAATACAAGCATGTAAAATAGAGCCAGTGTACAGACTGCTAGTATAATACAACCCACCAGTATAGAACGCAGAGTTCCTAAGTTTTGGCACTTCATTCTTATGCTCTCATTTAAACGTGTCTGATAAATACACTGCCTCTGTGGAAAGTAAAAAAAAAAGAATTAATCTGTGTTTGCCCGCTACATATGAATTTAAAAACATTCTTACCCCTTCACCTCCCCCGACCTGCTTTGTGCAAGCCAATCAATGTGCAGTCAAATCGCACGCGAGAGAATTTGGCGTCATAGACACGTTATAGGAAGTGACTACACGACCGCCGCTGTTTGCTGTGGAGATATTTTTTAAGATTTATAAATGTAACAGATGTAGAAACTAGTACAAATGATCAAACCGACACTTTTCGGGCATAGCCATTTTAGCTATAGACTGAGCTGATTCCATAAAGGGCAGAGACCTTCAAGTCTCAAAACCTTGCAAGCAGTTTCAAGTATTTTCAGTACTTTCAAGCTCAAGATCTTGCAAGCAGCTTCAAGTATTGTCAGTACTTCCAAGTCTCAAGATCTTTCAAGCAGCTTCAAGTATTGTCAGTACTTTCAAGCTCAAGGTCTTCCAAGCAGCTTCAAATATTATCATTACTTCCAAGTCTCAAGACCTGGCAAGCAGCTTCAAGTATTGTCAGTACTTCCAAGTCTCAAGACCTAGCAAGCAGCTTCAAATTCACCAGCAACAACACTACAGCTCCATGCTGGAACTTCACAGATAGAGAATATTAGTGAACATAAAACTCTAGGTTTCATGAGCGACCACCACCTCAGTTGGAATCATCATGTAGAGAATCTAACCAAACTCAATGCACAAAAAGTTTACGAATTTACTAAAATTAAACATTGTCTTGACATAGACACCAGAAAAATACGCACATATCACAGATACAAACACACTTGGACTATTGCTCCACAGTCTGGGATGGTTGTTCCATGTCAAATATGACAAGACTTTACTCACTTCAAAAACGAGCAGTTAAGCTTATAGATGACAAACATGCAGCCCATATTACAAATAAGGACAAACATCTTTATATTCTACCCCTCAAGAAGAGATTTATTTTCAACAAGGCCAAGTTAATTCATAAAATTCTATCTCACTATGCTCCACCCTATCTGTGGTCGTTGTTCAAATCCAACCCAAAACACAGTCAACGTTTAAGCAATTGTATTCTCCTAAAACCAAGGCTTGAAATATTTTTAAAAAAGCTTCTCTTTTTCAGTTGCCCACCTTTGGAATTCCCTACCAATTCACGTAAATTTATAAGTAATATTCGTTCTTATAACTTTAAACTTTTTCAACATCTGTTTGATATGGACTATTTGCCTCCCTAAGCATAGCCTAAAGTAGTTTAAAGTATGGCTCGATTGTTGCATTTTTAAAATATTGCTTTTCTATAAATTTGTTAGTTTTGAATGAATACAAGTTTATTTCATGTTGTTGCATAAATCAGACTGTAGGGTGTATGGACATGAGATAAAGTTTATTATTTATTTATGTAATCATTTAAATGTGTCTTCATGATTATTATGCTCATTAACAAATGCTGAATGACTGTGACTGTGTGAAAGCTGTATGATGGGCCTGAGTGCCAAATTCTTAACCCTTTGAAAATAAAGTATGTTCGTTCGTTCATTCGTTCTCTCTCTCTCTCTCTCTCTCTCTCTCTCTCGTGTGTGTGTTCCTAGAAACTCAAAACTTCTTTGCAAACGCTCAGAAGAAGATTTAAAATTGAAAACTGTGAAGAATCGTACATACATTTCATTTAAAATATGGAATGAGACCTTCTAATTAAGATCCATAAATACTCAATTAATGAAATGTTATGTCTAGTTCCACGTCAGTTAATATTCTTAAATTCATGCACAATACTTTCACCATTACATTTGTCCAGTTCTATAAATTCCAGATAATATGTATGACGCATGCGCAAAGTTCATTTGATGTGAAGCGAGTGAGACCCAAAATTAGCCATGGCTGGTCTGGATCTGTTTTGCATAAAGACCTAGACCACTTATTCATTCACTGACAAAGGTTTAATTATGGAAGATTTCCTCAAAGTTTGTTTTTTATGTTCTTTTTATCTTTGGGTGGACTATAATAACAACATTATCCAGAATTATTTAGATTCAGTTTAAAATTGTCTAGATTTATAGCTTGCATCTAGATGATTATTCTCATCATCTAGATTTTCTTCAGCTTTCCGAGCCATTAAACCTCATTGCTGCAGATAAAGTTCACCTCCATTCCTCTTTATTCCTAATATTCTCTCTTCAATTGGTGACGTCAATTTCCTTTATGTTGTTCTTCTATGTTGTCTTTCCATTTCTCTCTTGGCCTACCCCTTGGTCATGTTTCCTTCATCTCTTGCACATACATAGTCGTAATTTTCGTTTATCTCTTCTCTTCCATTCTTTCTACATGGCCCAACCAGCGTAGTCTGTTCAGTTTCAAGACATTTATAAATCTTTGAGATTTACATAAGCTGTTTCCCCTGGGAACAACTGTGTTAAGAGCACACTTACCTTAACATAGTGTTTGTGAGACAGGGAACATAGATCTGTTCGCTTAAAAACTCTGACCTACTTCTGTAGCCCAGAAACGTGTAGCAATCAATACTAATTGTAATTGTAATTGTTATTTTTGTAAAATGTAATGTCAGGTTGGTGGACGGATGGGGACATGGAGTCTCTGGCGGGGATGAGGGAAGTCTGGTGTGAAACCAATGAATCCAGGACGTGACAAGCCTATAGGTCTTTACAACAATGGCTATCAGAATGATGTAAACAAAACAGAGCCAGTAGACTATAGATGGCGGGGAATGGATATCGTTAAGCACTCATCAGATTCCTCATCTCAAAATCAGTGTCTTTGTTGAACTGTCTCCAAACCATCTGACATGAAGAAGGGACTTACATACAGCAACCAGAGGCTGGAAAACAAAGTTTTGGCCAGGCCAGCCACACTGTCTTCATGGCAGTCCGAGCAAGACCACAGTCTGCCCTAGCAAGGAAGGTGCTGAAGTCGGAGTTACCCAGCCAAAAGGCGCATCGCAAAAATCAGGGTAACACGCATTATCGCTAATGAATGTCTCTATCTGCAGTATTCAAACATGGTGCTCGCCCTGTGAAGACTAACCAGGCAGGTGCAGTGCCGGGCCCCCTGCCTCGAAAGGGTCCACCCAATGCTACTGGAGGTCCTCTCAGTTCGTCTTGTGGAGTCAGGAGACATGAGAGTAGAGCTACTGGCCAAAAAATACAACGGAAGAAAACAGCCAAAAAGCAAGAGCTTAAAATAATGCAGTGGAATGCTGAGGGTGTCAGCAGTGTTAGAGATGTCTATAGCAAAAAAGGTGGAACTAGAGAACATACTTTTTGCAGAGCAGGTAAGTATATGCTGCATACAGGAGACACACCTAACCAAAGATGCCGCCTTTAAAATCAGAGGCTACCAGTGTTTTAGGTCAGACCGACAGGACAGAAGAAAAGGAGGAGTACTCACACTTGTTAAGAATAACATCAGCGCATGTCAGGTGGGAGTGTTCATGGAAGGAGCCAATATCAGATGATCCATCTAAAAAGTAGTAATACAGATTTCCACCTCCTTAACTATTACTGTCCTAATGACCGCCCACTTGCTTTAGGAACAATCCCACACAAAGAGAGACTGATGGTCTGTGGTGATTTTAACAGCAATTCCCAGAGCTGGGGCTATGACCACATAGACAAGAGAGGAGAGGAAGTTGAGAGCTGGCAGGATGATAATGGACTTCTCCTGATCAACCAGCCAATGGATCCCTCAACATTTTACTCAAGGGCTTGGCGTACAACCTCAACACCAGATCTGGCATTCCACTCTCCAGATCTGAAATGGAACATTACACGTGAAGTTGGAAAACAACTTGGAGGTAGCGACCATCGACCAGTCTTCCTGACAATAGAAAATGTTCCTTAACACCAGTAGCCCTCTCCCCAGATGGAACTATAAAAAAGCAAACTGGACAATGTACAGACATCGTACAGGTATCCTGGTGGGACAGCTGTCCATAGAAGGTAAGGATATTAACAGCATAGTGAAGGAATTCAATGCTTGTATCCTTCAAGCCGCTCGTGAAACCATTCCCAGAGGAGCTCGCAGAGACTATAAACCATACTGGTCTAGTGAGCTGGGAAAACTCCATGATGATGTGGAAGCAGCTCGAAAGCAAGCAGAAAATAGACCATGCCAAGAACACCACAATAATTACCAACATTCTAAGGCCAAATTTCAGAGAGCCAAGCTGCAAGCCAGACGGGAAAGTTGGAGAGAGAAAACAGAGGCCCTAAACTTTGAAAAGGATGGAAGGAAACTGTGGAAACTAATCAAACAGTTAAATGATGAGAGTACTGGAAGAAGTACAAAGATTACACTAATAGAGGATGGGACAACTCTTACAGGTAACCAGGTAGCAGATCACTTTGCTCGCATGTTTGCACAGGACTGCAACATTGATATCCATCCAGAGAAAGAACGTGCAGTGCGCATTGACCCACAGAAAGAAGAGGAACAAGTCAGAAAAGTGGAGGTCATGGATGCACCAATCACACGCAGCGAGTTAGACCTAGCAGTCAGTAAACTGAAACCAAGGAAATCACCAGGACCAGATGGAGTGTCCAATGAAATGATCAAGAACCTGGGAATGGCAGCAATGGGAAAGCTGTTGGATATTTTCAATATGTGCTGGAGCACAGGTAAGTTACCTCAAATCTGGAAGGAAGCAAGCATGGTACCACTGCTAAAACCAGGGAAAAACAGTGATACTGCCTCCAGCTACAGGCCAATCAGTCTCACCAGCTGCCTATGCAAAACGATGGAACGCATCATTGACCTGAGGCTAAAATGGTACCTAGAAAGTGAAAACCTTCTCGTTCCACAACAAGCAGGATTTAGGCAGTACTACAGTACGGAAGATCAAGTGACCTATCTCTCTCAAGAGATTGAGGATGCATTCCAAGAGAAAAACCTTTACTAGCAAGACTGAAGAAAGCCTTTGATAAAGTATGGAAAAAGGTCTGCTGTGGAAACTAAGAAACTGCAATGTGAATGGAAGACTGTACAACTGGATAAAGTCCTATTTACACAATAGAAGAGCTAGAGTAGTAATGGATGGACACAAAAGCCAGAAAGTACTGCTGCGACACGGTGTACCACAAGGAGGAGTCCTTTCGCCTACACTATTCCTTGTATTCATTAATGACCTGGTCAAGGAACTTCCCTGTGGAATAAAAGCGGCACTGTATGCAGATGATCTTGTCATGTGGTGTACAGATGAATATGCAACAGTTGCTACACAGAGACTCCAAAGAGCAGCAGACATCTTGACATCATGGACAAACAAATGGTGTATAAGTATAAACACAGAAAAATCAAGTACCACTCTGTTCATTCTCTCATCTAAACAGAAAGCAGGTAAGATCTTTGTAAATGAAATATCCTTAAGGATGGACAACCAACCCACTTACTTAGGAGTGACTCTTGACTCAAAACTGACCTGGAAGCAACAAATCAGCAGTGCAGAAGCAAAAGCCAGAAGAAAACTAGCCATATTAAGAAAATTGAGTGGAACCACATGGGGAGCTAGTGAAAGAATCCCCAAGAATGTATATCAGTAAAGTATTCTACCACATTTAGAATATGGCTCAACATCTTGGTGCACAGCATCAAACACTACGCTGCATAATCTAGACAAGGTTCAAAATCAGTCACTACGGATTATCCCTCTCAGTGTGGGATACCAGGCAATGAGAAAGCTGACTATCTGGCCAAAGAGGGCACTAAAATGGAGCAACCAGACATACCAATCACCTATAATCAGAAGAAAAGCATGATAAAAACCTACAGGAAGCCACAAACACCACCACATGATGACTATCACATGCTAAACAGAAAGGAACAAGTCACCATCTTCCGTCTCCGAACAGGACACAGCCGACTCCGAAGTCATATGTATACGAAGTTTAAGGTTGGTACTACTAATCTATGTACATGTGCCCAGGTGCCCCAAACTGTGGAACATATCCTCCAGAACTGCACCAACTATGAGACACTGAAAAATAATTACTGGCCCAGTGAAACCACTAAAGAAGATAAGCTCTACGGTTCCATACATGAATTACAAATAACAGTGAAATTTATCCAAGAGACAGGACTGCAGATATAGACAGACAATGCGAACGAAGAAGAAGAAGAAGACATAAGCTCTCCCTTCTCCACTGTTGGTATCTTTTATGGGCCCAAAGATTCTTCTTAAGATCTTGTTCTCAAAGACCTGCAATTGTTGTTCATCTTTACTCCACGTTTCTGATCCAAACATGACGGCTGGTCTTATTATATATTTTTAGATTGTTATTTTCGTGTTTTTGGACAGGATTTTGGATTTTAACAGGTTTTGCAGGGCGAAGTATATTTTATTCCCTGTCTGTATTTTGCTTTTAATTTCCTCGTTTACTATGTTGCTTCTGTTGAAAGTTGTGCCTAGATATTTGTATGTTTCTGCTTTCCTGATGATCATATCTCCAACATTGTTATGATCTGGATCATTCTGCTCCTATTCTTTTGATGTTTTCAATCGATCCTTCATTCCTCCAGGTCTAATATTAAACTGGGCATCGGCAACATTCCAGGTTTTGGAACAACGCATTTTATGACCTAATAAAAACCAGGAATTCTATGACGTCAGATTAAAATCAGATACGACGAGACATATAATCAGCATGGGATTAAAACTACAGTAAGAAGGGTGAACGTCTGACATGGCGGAAAGACTGCAACTGCGAGATTCTTTCAGTGATTTTTCAGTGAAAATTACGCCACTAGAATTCATTTCTTACTTTGTTTAAAGTGAGATAATGGATCACTTGGAATATATGTTTGCTGAATGATATTTCTTGGAGCTCTCCGAAAAGTTACCCACAAAAATGTAGTTAAAACTGCAGGGCGAAGACAGACATTCTCGGAGATGTTATGAGAAGACAACATTTATAGAACCATTAATTACTGTAAAACTTAAGAAAGAGATGTAAACAAAGAAGGAAATTCTGCTAACCAAGCGGCCAACAAAAAAAAAAAAAGGTAAATGAACTGACTGGAAACATCAAGTACGATCACCAGGCGTATCGCCATGACTCAGAACGAATGTTTTCTCATATAAAAGATCGTATTTCTTTGAAAACATGTACTTTACCAAGTTTCTTTTCTTCTCTAGTTCTAAAGAAACCAAGCCCATCGAACTCAAGCTCTGTTACACATTCTGTTCTCGTCAGAAATCTTGCACTCCACTTGTTTGCCTTTATGTTTTTGAATGGCCCCGTTGTAGGAAACTAACTTGTAATGCACTTTTTGCTTAATTGGGTCAGAAACCTGAGCTGTGTTTATGGGTGAATGCCTCGTGATTTTATGTTGAATGTCAAGACTTGTCAAGAGAAAAGAGACCTTGTCCTGTGTCGGTACTTTTTTCCAAGTTCATTCTTCACTACATTTTTTAAGTTCACATTTCAGATACTTAAGCATTGTCCAGGGTTGTTGATGATGATTACAATAATAACAATGATAACAGAAGATCATGACTTTTTTCAGTCTCCTTTAGCATAAATAGAGATATGAGTTGTGAGGTAGCGGTGCACTCAAGTCTCATGACGAAAGTTGATGGTTGCAAATGAGGTTGGACGAAACGCTTTGAGCAAGAAATGAAGGATTTTGTTTGGCTGTGAAACTCCGACTAGTGATGTCTATTTCCTTGTCTAAATTTCACGAAGAAAGCGCTAGTGCTACAAAGTTTTTATCAGCATGTACAACCAATTTCCAAACGAGGATCATGATAGCTTGGCAAAATAAAACACATATAGTGAAAAGATTTATGCTATAGAAGGAAGAAAAAAAAACACACACACAAATAGTCAGTCATTTGTATGTCCCTTGCGGAACGTTGGCTCCCTAACAGCTCTTCTGTATGCCTCTCGGTTGTAAGCAAGATGCTCTGCTGCTAATGCATCCATTTGCAGATTATCAACGATGTCTTGCAACCATCTTCGACTTAGTCTTCCTCTCTTTCTTTTTTGAATCATATACCCTTCCAATACGGTCTTCTCTAAAGTCTCATGACGTTTAAGATGTCCAAAATATTTAAGTTTCCTCTGTTTAATCCTTTTTACTAGCCAGCCTTCTTCAATATTAAGTTCTTGTAGTATGAATATACTTGTTCTTTTTTATGTCCATAATATTCGAAGAACTCTTCTGTAGCATGTAGATTCAAAGGCACTTATGTGTTTATCAGCTGTTTTGTTAAGTGTCCAGGTTATACACAAATAACACCATAAAAATGAGCTTGTAATTAAAACGCCATTTGATTCTGGAAGTAGATACCGAATAGTCAGAATTATAAGCATGATAGCAAGGATGCCGGCTCACCTGTTATTACCTCTGGTTTACTACATGATATTACTATTATTGTTATTACGTTATTACGAGGGCTGATTGATAAGGAAGGTCTCTAACTGTATAAAATACGTTTCTGACATGTAAAATGATAAAACTGGTATCAAAATGAAACAAGATCATTTCTATTACACACTGTAAACTTATTTTTCAACATAGTCCCCATTTACAGCTACACAATTTTTCAACCCTGATATTCACTGCTTCAATTTGTTGATGAAGAATGTGACCTCACATCGTCATGAAGCAACACGGAATTTCTAACTACAGGGAACAGCCTAAGTTCCCCCAAGCTACAGTGACAACTCGAGCAAAGCATCCGCAGAATTAAGCCTGAAAGGGAAACAATTTCTTTGTGACAGTTGTATGCCCTTGTCTTCATTTTAATTGATTCTATGATTACGATCCGAGAGGTTGAGACAGGTTCCTTACGCTTGCGTCATCAACGATTTTCAGTCACCTTCATCGATATCCCTAGGCATGCAGGCATCCAAGAAATTGAGAGAGCTGATAGACTGCATAGATTTGCCATTATCGCAAATGGACAACCACCAGATAGAGCTGATATTACCATAACCTCTCTGGGTTAGGTTCTTTTCAAAACAAAAGCCTAGCGGATTCAACCTTAAATATACCGACAGAAGGCAGAGTCAAACTGCTTTTGTACATCCTAGAATAATTATGCTTAGACACAAATCTCCAGGCATTGTAAGCGACGTCAAGAGATGTTCAGCAGAAGACAATTCCGGTAGATAACTTCATGAGCCACAAAAGGAAAGCCGATAGATGTATATTTCAACAGCAAACAGCTCAGATGAAGATATTGCGAAATTTTACAATGGTATGGAGACAGCCATGCAACAAACCAAATCACACGGAGTAACGATCGCACTAAGACATTTTAACGCAAAAGTAAGAAATTTAAGAGACGATGATATTGTTGGAAATTAAAGATTGCAGAAAAAAACGAAAGGGGTAATAAAATAGTAGAATTGGCAAGCACGAATAATATGATAATCGGGAACATTGACTTAAACAACGCCCAAGAATACCAGATGTGGAAAATTGTGTAGCTGTAAATGGGGACTATGTTGAAAAATAAGTTTACAGTGTGTAATAGAAATGATTTTGCTTCATTTTGATACCAGTTTTATCATTTTACATGTCAGAAACGTATTTTATACAGTTAGAGACCTTCCTTATCAACAGAATACCCGGGTGGTGATTCATTCTATCTTCTGCTGTTCTTCTGTGTGTAGAATGTAAACCGTAGATGTATTGCTGTTCATTTCTGTGTATATTTCCACTACTGTCAACAATTAGTTCTTTCTTACATTACTATTCTACGTTGTTTTGCGTCTGTTTTGTTACTCACTTCACAGACTTACTTGCCCTCAGGTTCATTCTCTCTCAGTTGAAATAGTAATACAAAAAGCAGCAACTTTACAGTTGAAATGACTTTAATGATGCACGGGGTGACGATGAGTCGATGAGCGATATGACGAGAACGACAAAGGCATCAACAAAATCCATGGACACAAGACTGGACATCTCCACGATATATGTTCCCATCAGACTACTGTCGCTATCAGAACAACCTAATACACTCTATTCTACATCTATTTCTAACAGCCTAATCGACGTCTATCTTAGACGATACACAAAACACAACTGTCCCTCAGTCATATGATTTCTCTCTCATCTGACCTTTTTCCTATCATTCCCCATCCATGACCCTCGTGCACCCCGAGACAAAGCAGATGGACTCTACTCACAAACAGCTGATTACTTTAGAAGATAACTCATTTTATTCACATGTTCCAATTCTCAGATGAGTTATCTATCTTACATCTTAACATTCAATATACTGCTATCATTCATTCATTTGCATGTCCCTTGCGGAACTTTGCCTCCCTAACAGCACTCCTGTAGGCCTCTCGGTTGTGAGCAAGATGGCCTGCTGCTGTTGCATCCATTTCCAGATCGTCAACGATGTCTTGCAGCCATCTTCGTTTTGGTCTTCCTCTTTTTCTTTTTCCCATTATGTATCCTTCCAATACGGTCTTCTCTAAATTATCATGACGTTTAATGTGTCCAAAATATTTCAGTTTTCTCTCTTTAATCCTCTTCACTAGCCAGCCTTCTTCAATATTAAGCTCTTGTAGTATAGATATATTTGTTCTTTTTTGTGTCCACGATATTTGGAGAACTCTTCTGTAGCATTTACATTCAAAGGCATTTATGTGTTTCTCAGCTGTTTTGTTAAGTGTCCAGGTCTCACAGGCATATGTTGCTATGGGAAAGATGCATGCCCTTAAAAATCTTATTTTTGTGGTTCTGTCTGCTCCTCTCCACAGATTCTTTATTTGTTTTACTTTCTGAAGAGCGATAGATGTCCTCCTTTTAATTTCCCTCATTGTATCTCCATTATTAGTTAGTAGCGATCCAAGATATTCAAAACTCTCCACTTCTTCCAGCTTTTCCTCATTGATACATATTTCAGTTGCCTTGTTTGTTTTGTCAGTTGTCATCAATTTAGTTTTCTTTGCATTAAGATAGAGGTTCTGCTCTTCGCTGTTCTTGCGGACTGACATAATTAGTTTTTCCATTCCTTTTTGTGTTGTGGACAGCATTACTGTGTCATCAGCATATCTAATCTCTGGTATTTCATAACCTCCAACTGTTATGGCATCGTAATATTCTTTGTCTGCATCTTCTCTAACATTCCTCATTATATTTTCAGTATGCAAGTTAAATAAGTAGGGTGACAATATGCACCCCTGACGGAGCCCGTCTGCTATACAGACAAGAATACACGCAAACAAACTGATGACATAATAATCTAGAAAAGGTTTAGAGATGCTCTATTGTCTGTTAAGACATTACCGGGAGCAGACTAATACCTCTGAGGGGAAAGACAGAAGTACATCAAAACTAAAAAAATAAACCCAAAGAAGTGTTAAAAATATCCGGTTAGATTTAGAGCTTTTACCGTCAAATAAAGAGCTACAGAACAAATATGAAGTTATTATTCAAAATAGGCACAAATACTGCAAAGATATGAAGCACTGAAGAGCAATGCTCAATGACTCCTTCCAACGCACAGAAAAAGCAATTATGAAACAGAATGTTTATGATGTTGCAGAATGGGCCTTGACACCCGCTTGTTGTGGTCAACATTTCTTGAGCACAGCTCATGTGTTTAAGCGAGCACAGAGGACGAGATATCTCCGTGTTCTGATTGGCTAGTCAGTCACGGGTCTGAGCCAGTTAGTTCTTTTCTAGATTTTGAAGTGTTTGGTTTGGTCTGGAATGTCCATTAGAATTGTTTAGTTCGTAATGTACGTTTTTGTGGTTGGTTGTCCTTTTCAGAACAAATGTGGTAGAGTTAGCATGTAGTAGTTTTAATTGATTTGTCGCAGGTTATCATGTAGAGTGTGTTGATTGTCCTCTTTTGAACAAAGTTGTGATTTCAGATTGAAAGGTATGTTGCAGTTTTCGGTACATATGGAGTTAGCATATTTTCGTTGTGTGATAGTATGAGTTTCCCATGTTGCCTTTAATCAAAATGGAAAAATATACGTAGAAGGGACAGAAATTGAAGAGGTCAATCAATTTGCATAGCTTGGCAGCTACATAGAAAAGGATGGTGACACCAGAAAGGAAGTTAGAATTAGAATTGCAAAAGCAGCATCGATCTTCAAGAATCTTGAGAATATATGGCATTCAAAAGTTATAAGCACAAATACAAAGTTAAGACTTTTCAATTCAAATGTAATATCCACCCTCATTTATGCATGCTAAAGCTGGAAAGCAACTAAAGAAATAGACAGGAAATTACTCTTTTGAAAACAAATGCTTAAGGAAAATACTCGGGATCAAGTAGAACGAATTTAAGAACAATGCGGAGATAAGTCGGATGAACGAACAACAAATAGTCTCATGGGTGATCAGAAAAAGGAGATGGACATATGTTGGTCACGTGATGAGACGAAACGATCAGAGAATACCAAAACAAGCTATTAAGCGGAATACAACAGCCCCCCAAAAAAAGAGGTTGACCACATGAAACTCTAAAGAGTACATTGTTAAGAGAGACCAAATTAGTAGGTATAAAATCCGTTGATGAGGTTGAAAAGCTTGTCGAAAACAGGAAAAATTGGAGAAATACCTTACGAGCCTTATGTGATGTTTAACGGCACGGGAAGGACATAAGATAAGAAACTACGCAATCAGTCAGTCAGTCATTTGAATGTCCCTTGCATAACTTTGCCTCCCTAACAGCAAACCTGTAGGCCTCTCGGATGTAAGCAAGATGTCCTGTTCCTGATGCATCCATCTGCAGATCATCAACAATGTCTTACACTATGTTTGTTTTGTCCTTGTTAATTTCAAGTCCTATTTTGCTAGCCAGTGAAGACAGGCTGTTTTTTCTTGCATAGAATTCACTCTGTTACTGATAAGAGTTACGTCATCAGCAAAATAAAGATCTTCTAGTTGGTCCCATGTACCCAGTCAATACCTGTGTTACCTGTGCAGTACTTTTTCATTATGAAGCCTACTGCAAGTCCAAAATGCATAAGAGGTAGTATACATCATTGTTTCACGCATGTTTCAATCTGGAACCATTCACTCATCCTTTATTCTGTTCTGACTGCACAAACATATCCATTGTAGAAATCCTTAATGATGTTGACAATTTTAGATGGTATTCCATATAGCCTTAAAGTTTTCCACAGTGAATCTCTGTGTATACTATCAAATCCCTTTTTTTAAAGTCTGTGAAGTTCAGTATTAATGGTTTCTGCTTTTCAATGTGTTCTTCAAGAGTAGTCTTGAAGGAGTAAAGATCTGGTCGAGACAGCTTCTTCCTTTCCGAAATCCTGGTTTTTCTTCTCTCATTGCTGTATCCACTATATCTTTAAGTCTATTCAAAATGACCTTGCAAAATACTTTTGACACAACTGGTATTAAGGTTACTCCTCTCCAGTTGTTACAGTCACTAAGGTTGCCTTTTTTTGGTATTTTAACAATGATTATTTTTTCCATTTAGAAGGGACCTTTTCTTCTTTCCAAATCTTATTAAACATTCTCTGTAGTTGTCTCATGTTGTCACTACTGATAGCCTTTAGCATTTCGTGTGTTATTTCATCTTCACTTGCAGCTTTGTTGTTAGCCAGTAAATTCACTGCTTTTTGAGTTTCATGCAATGTAATTTCATCTAGGTTGACATTTAACTGTGTTTTGGTAAGTCGATTTCAAGGTTTCTGAATTCTTTTGGGTATGGTCGATTAAGTATTTCTTGAAAAAAATGTCTTTGCTTTTAGTCTTTATTTTATGTTAATAGGGTTCCAGTTTTGCTAAGGATTGGTCTTTCTTTAGATGTAATACCTGTTAGCCTCTTTTGTATGTTATATAAAGTTTTGCTGTCTCCTGCTTTTGCTGCGTTCTCTGCTTCTTTCGCCATATTGCCTATGTATTCTCTTTTATCTCTTCTAGCTGAACTTTTTACTTTCTTGTCTATTTCTTTGTATGTTGCTTTCGCCAGATATTTTCCAAGATCTGTTTTTACATTCAACATGTCTAATTTGGCTGCTCGTTTTTCATGTTTGTAGTTCCATGTGTGTTCTGATATCCATGCTTTTCTATTTGTTTTTTTTTCAGTCCAGCGCTTGATTTGCTGTTGTGATTATAGCAGCGCTGTAAGAATTATGTAATTCATCTATACCTATCTCCTTTATTTCACTGAGTGTTGTGGAATGATTGACAAGTGCCTGATTGAAATTACTGTTAGTATTTTCCTCTTGTAGGCTGTGGCTATTTGTCTGTTTGTATATTGATTTCGTGTGTTGGCTTTTCAGTTTTAGTTTTATTTTCCCTATACACAGGTTGTGATCGCTGTTGACATATACACCCCTATATGCCCTTATATCTAACAGAGATGTTCTGTATTGCTTTCTAATACAAAAATGACCTATCTGCTTTCTAGTTCTATCATCTGGAGATATACATGTTGTTTTATATTTCTCTTTGTGTGGAAATATTGTGCCTCCAATGACCATGCCCTCTGTAAGACATATTTCAATTAATCGTTCTCCGTTCTGTAGCAATCAGTTAAAACTTGAAACGATAATACACTGACCGCAGTGGTATACATGATTTGAGACTAAAGAGGGTCAGAAATGAATTTACATTTGCCTTCGTGTGACCCAGAAACTGAGAGTTGTATAATTTAAAACTTTGTCACGTCGGGAGATCAAAGCATAGTTTATACACTGGTACTGGAGCCAAGTAGAGAAGAGCATACATATATAAATATCTAGTCTTTCCTTGTTTTCTTTCTCTACGCTTCACCTCAACATGCCGTACTTTAGATAATAAGTGCAGTCAAAGTTTGTCCTTTATATTTTTCTCTAACTGTGGTGTATTCATAGTCTGTGAAAAGCGAAAATGGCAAACATTTTAATGTTTGTATTACGAACAGTGTATCTAAGTATGAAAAGTGAACAGGCTGATGTTGCATATGAACAGTATTGCTGGTATTATGATGTACATGGGGATGAAAAGAGGGAAAATCATGTCAGAGATTAGGACATTCGTGTGTTGATTCAACAAATATCATGAACGTTCCAGAATTTGAACATTTTTGACTTGGGTTTATAGACATTATGTCTAGAAAAAAAGACGTTGTTGAAGAAGGTGGAAAATGTGAATGGCCACTCCAAATTCATTGGGTGTGCGACTTTGGGTGGAGCGTCGCTAGTCACGTAATTCGGGAGTGGGGAAAGACTCATTTTGACAGAAAGTTATCGTCTGCATAATTTTTCATTATATCTTGTTGTGTATATTAAAATACTATCATAGCTAAGAGGTCCAGATACCTTGGAGTTGCTCACTTGAAAAATGTGTAATTCCACATACATTGTTTTGTTAAGGACGAGCTGCGCGCTTAGTGGCTGGAGCAAAAGTCTGCCTCGCGCGGCTCGCCACATGACGAATGCGAAGACGGAATATATATAAAACAGTTGGTCACGCAAGGATAAGGAATTATTATGATGAGAGTCAATGGCGGATGAGTCCCGTCCTCTGACATACTCAGTCCAGGTGATTCATATTGCTGACGTATATTGTGTGATGGAAAAATCAAGTGTTGTGAAATTATGTCTCTTCTCGTGGCATGAGAAGAGTTGATCAGATTCATGTTTATCGTCTTATCTGGATGGGCACCTATCAAGGTCCATCAGTATCTTCAAGTTCGTGGATCGCACGGGTATCGGAAGATTCCTGGCCAAGCTACAGAGCTAAGAATAGAACGTTGTGTGAGGGCTTGAATCTGGTGGAGGAGAGTGAGTGAGATGATAGTACATTACTACATTGAATTCATGTGTTGAGGAGAGTACAGACAGGTTAGCTATGAGACGAATAAGTGCAATGCCACATGGTATAAGTTAGAATAAGAGTGTGGTGTAGTTTCGCATAAGGACAGCAGATTCATAAGCACAACTGGCACCATCGATATATATGTACTTGAATAAATATACATTGCCTAGTAGGACCAGAGCAGCCCTGGCCAGTCTGGTACATTAATTTAGTGTTACTTGGTTATATAAGTTACTTGTATTTATGTCATGCCTTGACTGTCATATGATGCTCGTTGACGTCCTGCGTGTATCATGTCTGTGGTGGAGTCTCGTGCTATATGTATCGTGTCAATAAAATGGATGTAAATTTGAATTTATGACTTGCTAATATATATTCCATGTTTTCTGTGATGTGTGGATGTATATGGTGTGATGTGTGGATATATATGATGTGATGTGTGGATGTATATGATGTGATGTGTGGATGTATATGATGTGATGTGTGGATGTATATGATGTGATGTGTGGATGTATATAGTGCGATGTGTGGATGTATATGATGTGATGTGTGGATGTATATGATGTGATGTGTGGATGTATATGATGTGATGTGTGGATGTATATGGTGTGATGTGTGGATGTATATGATGTGATGTGTGGATGTATATGGTGCGATGTGTGGATGTATATGGTGTGATGTGTGGATGTATATGGTGTGATGCATGACTGGCATACGGTTATCCTGGGAGGGAGATCCTGGGTTGTAGAGTTGGTTTTATGCAATGGCCACGTATGTCGTAAGAGGAGACTAAGGAGGTTGGGAGATAGACCAACGACCTGTTCCCTGTAAAAAGAAAAAAACTAAAGTGTTACAGAAACACGGAGAGGAAAACCAGTGGAGTGGCCACACTTTGAGGAAACCCGACACCAGCATAGCAAGACAGGCACTGACATGGAATCCGCATTCATTCATTCATTCCTTTGCATGTCCCTTGCGGAACTTTGCCTCCCAAACAGCACTCCTGTAGGCCTCTCGGTTGTGAGCAAGATGGCCTGCTGCTGCTGCATCCATTTCCAGATCATCAACGATGTCTTGCAGCCATCTTCGTTTCGGTCTTCCTCTCTTTCTTTTTCCCATTATGTATCCCTCCAATATGGTCTTCTCTAAATTATCATGACGTTTAATGTGGCCAAAATATTTAAGTTTTCTCTCTTTAATCCTCTTTACTAGCCAGCCTTCATCAATATTAAGCTCTTGCAGTATAGATATATTTGTTCGTTTTTGTGTCCACGATATTTGGAGAACTCTTCTATAGCATTTACATTCAAAGGCATTTATGTGCTTCTCAGCTGTTTTGTTAAGTGTCCAGGTCTCACAGGCATATGTTGCGATGGGAAAGATGCATGCCCTTAAAAATCTTATTTTTGTGGTTCTGTCTGCTCCTCTCCACAGATTCTTTATTTGTTTTACTTTCTGAAGAGCAATAGATGTCCTCCTTTTAATTTCCCTCATTGTATCTCCATTATTAGTTAGTAGTGATCCAAGATATTCAAAACTCTCCACTTCTTCCAGTTTTTCCTCATTGATACATATTTCAGTTGCCTTGTTTGTTTTATCAGTTGTCATCACTTTAGTTTTCTTTGCATTAAGATAGAGGTTCTGCTCTTCGCTGTTCTTGCGGACTGACATAATCAGTTTTTCCATTCCTTCTTGTGTTGTGGACAGCAATACTGTGTCATCAGCATATCTAATCTCTGATATTTCATAACCTCCAACTGTTATGGCATCATAATATTCTTTGTCTACATCTTCTCTAACATTCCTCATTATATTTTCAGTATACAAGTTAAATAAGTAGGGTGACAATATGCACCCCTGACGGACCCCTTGTTTTATGTCAAACCAACTTGTTGTTTCACCATTTATTCTTACTGCTACTTGTTGGTCTAAATACAGCAGTGATGTTAATTGTATCAAATGTGTTGGAAATCCCATTTTTTCCATTATTTCCCAAAGTTTCTGGTGTTGTACACAATCAAATGCCTTTGAGTAGTCTATAAAGGATAAATATAGATTCACATTAAACTCCCTGCATTTCTCTATTATTAATCTTAGATTGAATATATGATCTCTTGATCCTCTTCCTTGCCTGAAGCCAGCTTAGACCATATTGACTTCTTCTTCTATTTTCTTTCGAAGTCTACCCATTATGATTTTTAACAGAATTTTACTGGCATGACTAATCAGGGCAACAGTTCTGTAGTTGGTGCATAATTTCAGGTTACCCTTTTTTGGCAGTGGAATGAATACAGTTCTTTTCCATTCTTTTGGCCAAATACCTGAATGCCATATCTTTTTACATAGTGCATGATAGATTGTTGCACATTCCTTTCCTCCTGCTTTAATAAATTCAGCGGTTATCTCATCACATCCTGGTGATTTACCATTTTTCAGACTCTTTATTGCCCATAAAACTTCTTCCATTGTCGGCTCGGGTTCTTTCTCCTGCAATAATAATTCACACTGTTGGTTTCTGCTTCCACAGTCGGAAAACGAGGAAGACCTAGACTTACTTGGAGAAGAGAAAATATGACAGTGCTCAGAGACAAGGGATACACATGGAAGGAAGCAGAGAGTAATTCCAAGAACAGGATGACTGGAGAGCCTTTATCCGTGGCCTATCCTCTCGGGAGAGTGAAAGGCGGTGATAATGAAGATGATGATGATGATGATGATGATGATGGCAAATCCAAATAATTTTGATGGTTTCTTAGTCAGCCCCATCGGCATGGGGGGATAAGAGAGGGGTGGAGTGGGATGGTGGTTGCATGTATAAGTAATCGAAAACGACGGATATTAGTGTCGAGTCCATAGTTTTCAGGGTCGCTGAGATGAATAATGACACTCCCGTTGCCGTTTACGTCCAAGTTCAACCCCCATCGGCATGGGGGGAGGCGGGGTAGAGGGGGTGAAAATGAGGGTGGATTCTACAATTATTTTCCACGGATCCTGGATCCGCCAATCTTTGCAACAGTACAAGGCTTTTTGTAAAAAGGATGCTGGGCAATGTAGCTGAAGCAACTATCTTAACAGGACAGGGAGAGGGTGAAGCAGTTTTTATCCCACGGGTACCACTCATTCCGACGGACCTCCCTTTTAACTTTAAGATATTGCAATTTCCAGTAAGACATACGTTCTCGATCATGATCAGCAAGTCACAAGGGCAGTCTACACATTATAGAGCAATGTCTTTTACAAATTCAATACAATTTTAACTTAACTCAAAACTTGATTATAAACAACATTTTTAATTTCACCTTCAGGAGCAAGAATAAATAATTTGTTGAGTGAACCTACCCTTGAGCAAGTAACAGAAGGTTCTCCTTGTAAGAAACATGACGATCTCAAATCCACTCCGCAATATTAATAATTAATAAATTCTTGAGCAACGCCTGGTAATCAGCTATTTAAGCATAAAAATGACAAAATTAGAGATGGACATGGCCAAGACCGATTTGGAGGTAAAGTGTTAAACGGTTTATGATCATCTGGGCATGGCGAAGACTATGATGATAGCAGTAATGACGATGAAGATAACGATGAAGATTGGGGTTTTTTTTGCCACTCTCATGTCTCCATGAGAGAGTGGAGTTGGATAGTTAGAGAACGAACGAACGAACTTGCAACGGGTGAAGATGAACACGCAAGCCAATCTGACATTGTGTTCTTTATCACATCTTTCACTGTGTTCAAGACATTCTACATTCGTTAGTACTAATATTCGTGTAACAAATGTAATCAAGACTGAAATAATAAAACTGAAATAACAAAATCGTAACGTTTCACTTTTAGCCATGCCTTCCTTGCAAGAAAGTACACATATGTAACAAAAACTGATATCCGTTGAGAAGTAAAATGACTGCAAGTTGGAAATCTTCCTCAATAAAGAAATAAATATTTTAAGAACTGAGTATCCAAGTTTTACACAGAAGCAGTGGCGTCACCTGCTAACTTACCTATCTTACAATGTTGTGGGCTAAAAATGCTAAGGCACTAACACTTCACACCCTTGCTGCATACAAATAAACCAGGAAATGTGTTTTTTTCTCACAAATCATTCACAAACCTCGGAATCCCAGAGAATGCATTCAGTTTTATAAACGATTCTCCATATTTCTGCTGCACTTAAGATCCATTCTGGTTATAAAGACGTAGCCGGGTTTCTATTTGAGGTGTTCTTTGCTGAAAGCTATCTCTCCTTGGGCTCTTGTTTGGTTTGCATTGTAATGTGACCGGTGGAATCTTGTTTCTCATGTATGTCAGTTTTCTTATAGGCTGAAGTCTTTTAGTTATGATCTTGATGGTTTCGTATCTCTTGATCTCTTTATCATAATTATCATCATCATCATTATTATTATCATCAGTGAAATTATTGAAATTATTGGCTGTGGCTTTCTCGCACGTACTTTTCCTTTCATCTGCTGCGAACTAGAGGATTATTTTTTTTATTCCCAGGATTTTGTTTTCGTCATTTTCGGAGGCTGTTTCCCCAACATTTGCGTACAGACTACTTATTGTTGCTAGTGAGTTGACTAGAACATAGTTTTATATTTTTTCAACCGGTGTGCCGCCACACAGTGATCTGCCGCGTGAGAGCTGGAGGTGTGCCGCCAAATTTTTAGAGAACAAAAATATTTTTCGCCACATTCCCGCGCATTTTTACGTAATTATAAGTGAACTACCCGGGGCCAGGAAGAGAACCCACAACAGTTTTTAGTTCAAGTCCTGTGTGAGCTTAACTGGCCAGAGATCTGTTTCACCAAGCAGGCTCACATTCCACATTGCAAAGAATGCCTTGTATATAGTACACGTATATAGTCAGTGTATAAACTTTGAAAATGATAAAAATATATAGTTAACTGTAGCAGAGAGTCCAGCACATTAAGAAAACAGGTGTACCGCAACAACCAAAAATGATGTTACCAAGTGTGGCACAGTCAGAAAAAGTTTGAGAATCACTGAATTAAAAAAAAAGACATTGATATCATGGCTGAGATGAGAGGACAGGTAACTGTGTGCTAAACTACCCAGTACATGCCACATGTTTGCACTGAAAACAGTTCTCTATTTTTTTTTTGGTGTGTGCCTGTAAATAGACATCACTATGATTAAACATGAAAGAAACTTCAGTCAAGGCAACGCTCCAGTACAGGCATATGAGATATCTTATTTGTTAATATACAATATAGCCATTTACAATCAGGAACAGAAAGGACATGGTCTGTAGATATATATCTGATAAAGCAAAGTTATGTATCGTGTAAGGGTAGAGAGTTAAGAAAAATGTGTACCCGTTAAATGCAAAGGCAGTTATAGAAAAGTCGTCTATGCCTCCTCTGGAAAAATAGAAAATGTGAGTTGTTTATAATCTTTGGGTTGTAAGGAAAAAAAAGCAAACATTGTCTGTCCTATATGGGCACTGTACTGGCAGTCAATGGTAATTTTGTCTACAGATAAGACAAGTACAGAATATAGTGCCTAACATGATATTTGTCTAGCATAGTATGTACATTTACGCATTTAATGTAGAGAAATGAAGACGAAATGGAAAGTGACAAATAACATTAAAGCGAAATATGCATCTTTAACAAAAGAAGTAAGAATAAACATAAGAAAAGACAAACAGCAATACATACAAGATTGCTGTGTAAGAATAGAAGGACATGAGAAGTGTGGAAGAGATAGTGAAATGTTTAAAGAAATGAGGACATTGACGAGAAATATCACACCTAAGCTAAATGTAATTTGTGACGAGATGGGGAAAACCTAGACAGAGACAGATGAAATTCTAGAAAGATGAAAGGAATATTGTCGAGGAATGTATGAAACAGCTGGCTGTGAAAGCAGAAATCAACGGTGTGACTTATTATTGGAGGAGAAAGAACACGAACAGACTATTGAAGAAGTTTAATGGGCAATAAAGATGTGATAAGATAATAGCTGAACTTATTAAAACAGGAGGAAAGGAATGTGCAACAATCTATCATGCACTATGTAAAAAGATATGGCATTCAGGTATATGGCCAAAAGAATGAAAAAGAATTATATTCATTCCGCTGTCAAAAAAAGGTAACTTGTATTTATGCACAAACTACAGAACTGTTGCCCTGATTAAGCATGCCAGTAAACGTCTGTTAAAAATCATAATGGGTAGACTTCGTAAGAAAATAGAAAAAGAAGTCAACATGGTCTAAGCTGGTTTCAGGCAAGGAAGAGGATCAAGAGATCATATATTCAATCTAAGATTAATAATAGAGGAATGCAGAGAGTTTAATGTGAATCTATATTTATCCTTTATAGACTACTCAAAGGCATTTGATTGTGTACAACACCAGAAACGTTGGGAATTAATGGAAAAATGGGATTTCCAAGACATTTGATACAATTAACATCACTGCTGTATCTAGACCAACAAGCAGCAGTAAGAATAAATGGTGAAACAACAACTTGGTTTGACATAAAACAAGGGGTCCGTCAGGGGTGCATATTGTCGCCTTACTTATTGAATTTGAATACTGAAAATATAATGTTAAAGAAGATGTAGACAAAGAATATTACAATGCCATAAAAATTGGAGGTTATGAAATACTAGAGATTAGATATACTGATGACACAATATTACTGTCCACAACACAAAAAGGAATGGAAAAAACTAATTATGTCAGTCCGTAAGATCAGCGAAGAGCAAAACCTCTATCTTAATGCAAAGAAAACTAAACTGATGACAACTAACAAAACAAACAAGGCAGCTCAAATATGTATCAATGAGGAAAAATTGGAAGAAGTGTAGAGTTTTGAATATCTTGAATCACTACTAACTAATAATGGAGAAACAATGAGGGAAATTAAAAGAGGACATCTATCACTCTTCAGAAAGTAACGAACAAACGAACGAACGAACATATTTTATTTTCAAAGGGTTAAGAAGTGGGCACGCAGACCTGTCTGACATTCTGCCCTTCATCATACAGCTTTCACTCAGTCACAGTCATTCAGCATTTGTTAATGAGCATAATAATCACGAAGACATAATTAAATGATTGCATACATAAATAATAATCTTATCTTTTGTCCATACATTCTACACTCTGGTTTATGCAATAACATGAAATAAACTTGCATCCATACATTCATTCAAAACTAATCATTTATAGAAAAGCAGTAAAAAAAATTGATAACAATCAAGCCATACTTTAAACTACTTGACTATGCTTAGGGACCCATATAATCCATATCAAACAGAGGCAAGAAAGTTTAAAGTTATAAGATCGAATATTACTTATAAGTTTTACATGAAACGTGGGCAGCTGAGTAAGCGAAGCGTTTTTTTTTTAAACATGTCAAGCCTTGATTTTGGGAGAAAACAATTGCAGTTGACTGTTTTGGGTTGGATTTGAACAACGACCACAGATAGGGTGGAGCATTGTGAGATAGGATTTTATGAATTAACTTGGCCTTATTGAAAAGAAATCTCTTCTTGACGGGTAGAATATTACGATGTTTGTACTTATTTGTAATATGGGCTGCATGTTTGTCATCTATAATCTTTACTGCTCCTTTTGAAGTGAGTAAAGTCTTTTCATGCTTGACATAGAACAACCATCCCAGACTGTGGAGCAGTAGTCCAAGTGTGTTTGTGTCTGTAATATGTATTATATTTTTCTGGTGTCTATGTGAAGAAAATGTTTCATTTTAGTAAATTGGTAATCTTTTTGTGCAATGAGTTTGATTAGATTTCTAGAGGAGAGAGAAAGAGAGAGAGAGAGTGTGAGAGAGAGTGAGAGAGAGAATGAATGAATGAATCTTTATTTTTAAAGGGTAAAGAATTGGGCACGTCTTACATTCTGCCCTTGATCACTCCATCTTTCATCCTTCTAACACACTTGATTAGTATACAAATTACATTAGGAAAAAAAAACAGATCAAAAGAGAGTAATATTAAACTATTACATTCAAAGTAAAAGAGAAGAAGTAATTAACTTAATAAAATAGCACTCACACATACATACACGCACATACCAGACATATACATAATCAACAATACATTGTCAATACAGATCTTCTAACGTATGTTTTTTAACAAAATTAAAATAATTTCTAACAATATCTAACAAGTTACTTTTCGAACTATGTCATTTTAGTATTTGATGGTTGGCGAGTCATGGGTTGAGAGAGTGCTGGTTATTCTATAGAGGCATATAATTACAAGCAAATAAATAATGAAACAGGTTTGAGTTAAAGGGTGAATTATTATTAATGGATTTTAAATGGTAGGGGAGGGTGTTCCAGAGCTGTACTGCAGAGTATGCAAGGTTTTTCTTGTACAGATCAATCCTGGGTTTAGGAAGAAGGCAGTTTTTTTTTAAAAAGCTGGCTATGTCTAGTGTTATACGTAAACAGTGACCACAACTAAGGCTGAAGATTATGCAACAGAATTCTGTGAACAAACTTAACTTTGTTAAAAATGACTCTATATTTCAGCGGTAGAATTTTGAGTTGTTTGTGCCGATCTACAGTCTGTACTGGGTGTTTGTCACAAATCAGATTTAATGCTCGTTTGTAAAGTGAGTGGAGCCTTCTTGTGTTTGAGACTGAGCATCCATCCCAGATTGTGGAACAGTAATCTAAGTGTGTTTGTATGTGTGATATGTAGTATATCTTTCTTGTGTCTCTGTTGATAAAGTGTTTAATTTTGGCTAATTGGTAAACTTTCTGTGCAATCAAGTTTGTTAGGTGATGTATGTGAGAATTTCAAGTTAAATACTAATGAATGATGAGTCCTAGAGTTTCATGTTCATGAACATTTTCTATTGCTTTAGTCCCAGCACAAAGCTGTAGTGACGTTTTTGTTGCATTCTGCAGTTTCTATCTTGTAGTGATGAACATGGATTTTGTTTTAATGGTGTTTATCAACTAAAACAACTAAAGAAGCTATGGAGAGGAACAGACAGAACTACAAAAATAAGATTTTTAAAGGCACGCATCTTTCCCATCGCAACATATGCCTGTGATTCCTGGACGCTTAACAAAACAGTTGAGAAACACATAAATGCCTTTGAATGTAAATGCTACGGAAGAGTTCTTCAAATATCATGGACACAGAAAATAGCAAATATATCCATACTACAAGAACTTAATATTGAAGAAGGCTGGCTAGTAAAGAGGATTAAACAGTGAAAACCTAAATATTTCGGACCATTAAACATCATGATAATCTAGAGAAGACCGTCGTGGAAGGGTACATAATGGGAAAAAGAAAGAGAAGAATACCAAGGCGAAGATGGCTGCAAACGAATGCATCAGCAACAGGGCATCTTGCTTACAACCGGGAGGCCTACAGGAGAGCTGTTAGGGAGGCAAAGTTCCTCAAGGGACATGCAAATGACAGACTGAAAAGGCACGTAATATTTCATAGACTCGAACAAAACTAGCCTGCGGAGTATGGCAATGCAAATAATGACAACAAATCTAGTCACAGTCAAACATAAGCCACCAGATCAAAGAGTGTTCACGTTCTAACATTTTATTACAATAATTTTAAAGGCAAATGCATTCTTTTGTAGGCAAAGCCCCAGTCCACTGTTTGTTAGCAACGCCAAGACACAGATTGCTGACGTCTAACTCATTTCGCCATCAGCGCCTCTCTCATCTCATTGTACTCAAGCTGTGCTTCCGTCAGTTCCTTGAAGAGAAAGGAACAAGAAACAAGTGATTACATTTTAAATCTAAACTTAGAAATAATTTTTAAAAAAAAACGTTCACAGGAATTTTCACTTGGTTTAGTCAAAATAATCAGTTTTTTTTTACTGATCACGCCTACGTATATAATCGTAACACTAAAACATATAATTAAACATCATACTGATCACATAAACTTATATAATCATCATACTAACATATATAATTATAACACTGACATATAATTAGGTACTATTCTGATTACACTAACATATGTAATCGTCATACTAGTATATATAATCAGTCATCATAATTATCACACTAATATACATAATCATCACACTAACATGTATAATCATCAACTAACATATATAATCCTCACATTAACATATACAGTCATCATACTGATATGTATAGTTATCACATTAATTCCATCATATTTATCATACTAACTTTGTTCTCTGCCAGAGAGCCATTCCCGTGTCTTTGAACAGAAATAAAATGTTCAAAGCTTTAGCCATTGTGGCTAACTTTCCCTATGTGTATGCATATGTGTTTCTGTGTGTATGTAAGTATATATGGGGGTGTTTTCCGGCATCTTATTATACCCTAAAATAGTGCTAGTTTTAAGTTATATTATGTCGCTGATATTAACAATTATCATGTGGCTGATATTAACAATTACTGCCATGTTATATTCGTTCACAATAAACACATCAATGTTGCCACAGAAGCAGCACATAGTTTTGTGATCTGGGCTAAACAACATCAGAAATACTTGTATTTATAGGGGATGTGAGGTGTAGCTGTGGGACCATTCTGACCAAAAGATAGTATTGACCAATAATAACGGTAGATAGAGATGTATGGTTCACTTTCACAAAGCGACAGAGGGAATGAGGAAAGTGAGAAAAAACCACAATTGGCAGAAGATATAAAAGTAAGATGAGAATGTATAAATGAAATACACGCAGCATCCAATATTTCGGCGTCAGCCTTTTTCAAGAATTACATACAAAAACAACACAACAAATAAATGAAAAGAAGAAAAATGAAAAATTTAGCTTTGTGGCATCCCTCCTAGCACAGAATGCAACAATGCGCTTTAAAGACGAGGCTGGGAGACGACAAAGGAAAACAACTTCAATCGATCGGATGTCAGAGGCGGGGAAAGGGAGAGAACATTGTGAAGGGGAAGGGGCGCAGAGGACAAGACAGAGGACACCTTTTATGGTACCAGATGTTGCCAATGCCGTAGACGTAACACTTGGCTGTTTGTTGTTAAGACTAGCTAGGTTTCCTTCCCTAAGTACATGTTATCAGTTCTGGAGGGCTTCACCTGTACTTCACGCAATATTATTTATGCCATTATGTGCAAATGCTGCGATATAAAGTATACTGGGGAGACTGGTTTGTGCTTAGGAGATCGTTTTCGTCAACATCTTAACGACAATTCTAAGAGGCCACGGACACCTGTAGTAAAACCCTTCTGTCAAAGAAACCGCCCAGGAAAACGGGACATTTCTCTTAGTGCAATCCGCTCCTGTTTTTCTGATGAACGATCTCGGAAGGCTTTAGAACAGCGCATTATTTTCCAGGCCGGCTGTCTCCACACAGCTGGAATTAACAATAACTTCAGATTCCTTTAAACTTCTTTAACTTGTGATCTATTTTTGCTTTTCATGCTCTACTTTCTTGTCTCAGCCCCATTTATTTCGTTGCAGGTTTTCATTCATAAGATTTAGCGCTCTATCCCACCCCACCCTCTTCTTCTCTAGTAGTGCGCCCCTCCCCTTAACATTTTTCTCTCCCTTTCCCCGCCTCTGACATCCGACCGATTGAAGTTGTTTTCCTTGGTCGTTTGCTAGCCTTGTCTTTAGAGTGCATTGTTGCATTCTGCACTAGGAGAAATGCCACAAAGCTAAATTTTTCATTTTTCTTCTTTTCATTTATTTGTTGTGTTGTTTTTGTATGTAATTCTTGAAAAAGGCTGACGCCGAAATATTGGATGCTGCGTGTATTTCATTTATACATTCTCATCTTACTTTCATATCTTCTGCCAATTGTGTTATTTTTTCTCACTTTCCTCATTCCCTCTGTCGCTTTGTGAAAGTGAACCATACATCTCTATCTACCGTTATTATTGGTCAATACTATCTTTTGGTCAGAATGGTCCCACAGCTACACCTCACATCCCCTATAAATACAAGTATTTCTGATGTTGTTTAGCCCAGATCACAAAACTATGTGCTGCTTCTGTGGCAACATTGATGTGTTTATTGTGAACGAATATAACATGACAGTAACTGTTAATATCAGCCACATGACAATTGTTAATATCAGCGACATAATTATATTTCATTTATACATTCTCATCTTACTTTCATATATTCTGCCATCTGTGTTTTTTTCTCATTTTCCTCAGCCCCTCTACCGCTTTGTGAAACTGAACCATAACCTCTATCTACCCTTATTACTAGAACCAGTTTTTGTGAAACTGAACCATAACCTCTATCTACCCTTATTACTAGAACCAGTTTTTGTGAAACTGAACCATAACCTCTATCTACCCTTATTACTAGAACCAGTTTTACCGCAGTCGTTATCTCTTTTATCTTCTGACCAATTTCTTACCTGGCCAGGTAATGGTACAAACATGTGCGGAAATCCAGGCGGAGGTGGCGGGGCAGTAGGCACTGGTTCCGTGGCCTCTGTTGGAGCCGCAGTTGTATTGGTTGCTTCTGTCGTCATTAAAGGAGTGGTCACTGTGACATTCATGCCAGCTGCCCTGTCAGTGATGTTGAAAATATCTGTTTCGTTGAGAGCAAATAAAAAAGGGAAAGAAGCACCAGTCTCCGGTGAACCATGCATAGCCAGTATGTCTATTGGAAGAAACGCGGTGCTATTTGCAAATGGTTCTGAGTTATTTTTCTCAGCGGCGGAGCTGTTGCTGTTAATGAACGTGCCAGAGACCGGCGAGACATTACTGGCACCAAGTAGTTTCTGAATCTCCTCAAGCAACGCTTTTGAAGCAGCGGCAAACAGCTCGTCTCTATTCAGCGTGGAGAAAGGTGTCTGAACCGTTGAAGATTCGTGACTGACGACCTGGTTGGTTCTGACTAGAGGTAGTTGAGTATTCTGCCGAAAATGATCAACAGAGAGAAATTATAAGTGTTGTGAGCAAACGTAATCAGGTTATATTTTTCAATATGTGGAGAACGTATACGTTGAATTCTGTATACTTTTCTGCATAGATTTCCTACAAATGTAAGCAGCGGAAAGTATTGGAAACAATGCCTATGACAGTAAAGACTGAAATAATGTACAAGAAATATCACATTATCTGAAAATGCTTCTGAAAGCAGTAAGGTTTACCATGTACTGATAAAATAATGTTATGGTTACTTCTTGTCACGTCCTGACCAATCTAAGCGATAGATAGAGAAATAATGTTATAGTCACAGATTAAGTAATTCCATTAACATATATAATCATCATATTAACCACACGTCTCATGGTAGTTAATGGCCTGGCTGGCCGAGTGGTTTGGGCGCTCGCTCCACTAATCCGGTGGTATCGGGTTCAAGTCCCAGCAGCGGGGATTTTTTTCTGGTACCACCAGGCCTAAAAAGCCCCGGGGCCCACTCAGCCTCTAATAACGGGTACTGGAGATATCTGGGAGGGTAAAATGCGGTCAGGTGTGATAATGACCACATCACACTTTCGTGTGCCAATGGTCTTGGAAATGCGAGCCTAACACCATATCCCTAGTATGCGTTAATGACATGGAAACTGGGATTTTACTTTACTTTCACCTGTAGGGAGGTTCTTAGCAGGGTATACACATGTAGGGAGGTTCTTAGCAGGGTATACACATGTAGGGAGGTTCTTAGCAGGGTATACACATGTAGGGAGGTTCTTAGCAGGGTATACACATGTAGGGAGGTTCTTAGCAGGGTATACACATGTAGGGAGGTTCTTAGCAGGGTATACACATGTAGGGAGGTTCTTAGCAGGGTATGCACATGTAGGGAGATTCTTAGCAGGGTATACTCATGTAGGGAGATTCTTAGCAGGGTATACACATGTAGGGAGATTCTTAGCAGGGTATACACGTGTATGGAGGTTCTTAGCAGGGTATACACATGTAGGGAGGTTCTTAGCAGGGTATACACATGTAGGGAGGTTCTTAGCAGGGTACACACATGTAGTTTGATAAAATAAACTCACTCCTCAGTCAAATCTCAATCAGTTTGATTCACTCCAGTGTCGAATACAAAACATTCAAGAGAGAACATTGTCCTAGCTTCTTCAATCTTCACAGGTTCTACTAATCAGTCCAAGCATCTCACACTGCAAATAATTTTGATTCCCTTCAATAGTCACTAAATCAAAAATGTGTATGACGCAGACCTTTCCGTGTTAAACTAATACTCCCGACTGAAAGAACATACATTTGGCTGTTCACTGCGACTCGTCCTATCTTGGCCAGCCTGTTCCAGCTAAAACTTATTGCAGGCCTATTCCTGCCGATCTGAGTCCCATGTCTGTCACTCGTATTTTGCTTAACAATCTTCAGCACTTGTTATCACTAACCTTCTCGAGAATTCGTTGATAAATACTTTATATCACAGGTCTGACCTCAGCTTGTCCAACCGACACAAAATTCTCATGGCCACCCTGACTTTCTCTCTCTCTCTCTCTCTAACCCATGACGTCATACTTCCCGCCAGTCGCTTGCAGTCACTCGACACCTTCATTCGTTCCCCTTACATACCTACGGTAGTTAAGAAAGGAAAACGTGCCTTGACCATACTGCACTTTCCCTTTTCAGTTCTATTAGTCTTCCTAAAGGAAGGACGAGTGTTCATTTGTCTGAAAATCTAGCAGATTTAAAGAGATGCCAGAAGATGGATAAGCTAAAGAAGAGATGTCAGAAGGTGGATAAGGTAAAGAAGAGGTGAAGATATACCAGAAGGTGGTTAAGCTGAAGAACAGTTAAAGATAAACCAGAAGGTGGTTAAGCTAAAGAAACTCGCCAGGAATTGACATGGAGTCCCTCCCTCTGGATTTTTCTTTCGGAGATTACTCCCATGGCCTTGGACCCTCCCGAGTCATCCACAAGCTAGTGTGTTTGACAGGGACTGGTAGGACGGCTAACTGTCATCCAGTATTAAGCTAACTCGGTCAGACGTGACGAGTGATTATGAAGTGATGTCCTGTTAACTTACAATTAATCTACTCCATCATTTAATTCTCCACACTAACATTGTAACATAGACAAAATGTTTCACCTTTTCAGGAAGAACAATAGTCCCATTACCAGTATCGCTTGGAGCTGGAGAACTGGAAACTGTTTGGAGAGATTTGTTAATGTAGCATATATTATTTGAAAATTGCTGCTAGAAGTATATCATCTCCATATATAGGTGCATTATATACTGAGACGATATAGTCAGTCAGTCAGTCAGTCATATGCATGTCCCTTGCAGAACTTTGCCTCCTTAACACCTTTCCTGTAGGCCTCTCCGTTGTAAGCAAGATGCCCTGCTGCTGATGCATCCATTTGCACATTATCATCGATGAGACGATAACATAAAATACTGTTATATCTGTCTCTTCTCATCCTCTTCTTCTTCACCGTCTCAAAATCGGCATCCTTTTTTTAAAATCATACCTATCAATATGTGAATAACGACGGTATTTATTTTCATAAGAATTTCGTTAAAGTGTTCTGTTCTCACACCATTATATATTTATGTCGCATTTTCAATCAGAAAACTCCTTTAAAACTTTTTTTTCTTGACTTCATTTTGCGCCCATAATGCGCCAACGCACTTAATTTATATACTTATCGAGTATATCTTATGTTAGTATTATTTTATGTAGTATCTTATGCTGTGATTCGTGATACTTACTGGAGGAATACATTAAAGAGTTGCTCACTCTTGCTGTACTTGTGACAGGAGTTACGCCCACACTGTAAAGTCTTGAAGATGCATTCACGATATTGATTGGCGGAACTGTAGGCGTGTTTCCAATCTGAGCATGGGGCGGAGTTTGGGGTCTCTCTTCTTGCGGTAAAGGAGAGGTATGAGTAGCACTGCCGCCAAATGAGATAACTACATCTTTCGGGAGGGAGGAGTCAAAACTGGGTAATGGCAGTCCAGTTTTAGATGTCGATTTTTTATTTGTCAACATGTCTATGACCATTTGTCGTATGAGATCGTTTATCTTGGACTCGTTTGGAATAGTGGACACTGAAATAACGTTAAAAATATCAGCAGAATGATGACAATCTGGAGAGTTCGAAAAGTCGTTAGATAACACTGACAGTTTTTGGTTAGTCTAGTTAAACAAGAATATGAATACTATTGATATTCTTGTTTAACTAGACTAACCAAAAACTGTCCCCTGTCGGTTCTAGATCAGTGTTATCTATCAATTTATGTAACTTTTTACTTATTAAGCTTAATAAGTAAAAAGTTACATACATTGATCCAAAGAGTGTGTGACCCAGTGAGATAGTCTAGATCTGTCAGCTCCACATCTAGATGCTATAATGCTGAATATATATATACATAGTGAACAAATGAAAAACAAATATGAACTCAGAACACATATCATATATAAAAGGTGGCTAAATAATCTCTCATTTTTCAGTCATCAGTAAAATGATTTGGGTTCTTGTATACTGCCAAGTGCCGTTTTATCCATTTTTATCAGTCCAATTTCTAGGCTTCTCTATCTGTTCCATAACACTTATCTTTCTTACGGAGTGGGATCGTTGGCTCTGTGCTCCAACCTCCCATCCTGGAGGACCAGGGTGTAAGTTTCGTCTGACCCCTACCCGCGGAGACCTTCCCAGCTTGGTTCCTACCAGGGGTAGAACTCCCGCTGGTGTAGCTCTAAGAGTGGTCAGGGTACACAAGCTGTCACACCACGACAAGGCATCCGCTCCTAAACAATCAGAAATGTCTTAAAACTGAACAGACCACATTGGTTGGGCCATATGGAAAGAATGGAAGAGAATGGACAAACGAAAATGATGTATGTACCAGAGATGAAGAAAACAAGACCAAAGGGTAGACCAAGACAGAGATGGAAAGACAATATAAAAGAGGATACGAATGAAATTGGTGTCACCAGCTGGAGAGAGACGATTAGAAATAGAGAGGAAAGGAGGCGAACTTTAACTGCTGCAGTGAGCCTTACTGGCTCGGACAGCAGAAGAAGAAGAAGAGGAAGTGCCGTTTTATATTTTCTTTTGATACTAGTGGGCTATCATTATGAACGCTGCTAAAAACCTCAGACGTGCCCACAGAGCTGTAGATCTCTCAGAATCAAGCACAAACTTAGTAACATGGTCATTCTATCAGTGGCAAGCTTCATGGATGAGTGCTTGCTATCTCGCTGATGGCCAGTTATCATTTGATTAGTGTTACTAACAAAACAATAACGTTAACGATTAACGACTGCTGTATTCTCCGTTGCTCTCTTGTGGATTTTCTTTCTCTCACAACTGAATATTTGATGAACTTTAATACTTTGCTATAACACTTTACTTCTGATAAACACAGCACAAGAAGTGAAAAATGTCTCGGTTCGAAGTGAAAAACACCGTGTACTTTTTGTGGGCAGTATTAACGGCACTATCAGAAATGACCCGATAACTATATTATCAGTACTATTAGATTCACGAAACACTGACTATATTATCAGTTGTATCAGAACCACGAGACTGTCATCGAGTAACTATATTACCAGCTCCGCCAAATGTGGTAGCAGATTCACGAGAAAGCGACTCAGCGACCCCAGTGGCAGCAGATCCAATTATCACAGCTGTTGTGCTAGCAGCGTCCGCACTTTTCGAAGCAGAAGTGACTTTGTTATCAGTGGAGATACCGTCCCACGCATTGCTGATACTGCTACTGTCAGTAGAAGTGTGTGCTACAGGAGACATTGTAGTATCCTGAAATACAGAAATTTACATAAATAATGCAGGACTCAAAAATACATATTTATCTATCAACTACTTGGTCAGAGAACTTGGTCATGCAAAGAGCGTAAAGACGGTTTAAATATGCAGTACAGAGCAGTGGTTCTCAACCCATGGGCCGCGGACTAAAGGTGAGCCGTGACAGGGAGTATTGCGGGCCGCTCTGAAGTCTCAAAGCAGCCCCCCCCCCCCCCCCAAAAAAAAAGAGAGAAAAAAGTATAGATAGAATAACAAATTTAATTATTTCACATTTTTTACGCAATGCAAAAAAAAAAAAAAAAATGAAAAGAACTTTGTGTAGCAGTTAAACATTTAGAGAAAATATTACATAATACTTTATAAAATTAGATTTATACCGTGCAAATATAAAGCACTTTATTAGTGGGTCGCAAAAATGTTTGACTTTTAAATGTGGGCCGTGCACCAAAAGGGTCTGAGAACCGCTGGTATAGAGTACAAATAAATTAAACTAGACAAATATGCTACAAGCTCGGGCTGCCAAGTCAGATTTGAGAAAATGGATGAAAATAAGTATCGGGGGAAATTATGCTTTACTTAAAAAAAAAATGTTATAAAAACTTTTGATAGGATTGAAAAAAGAAAACGATAAATTTCATTTTAACTTTTTAAATAAAATGTGCTATAGTACTATAATGTGAAATCTGGGCTAGGTTTGCTGATGGCAGCTCACTGATTTACATGTTTTGTTTATGTATATACTTATGTATGTATATATGTATATATATATATATATATATATATATATATATATAATGTTCGTGCTTTTCTCCGTTGTAGTCTCCATAAATTTAGTTTTCTGTTCTGATGTAGCGTTTTTCTGTCATAATTCTGTGCTATTACATGACTTGTTAGCCTTTTTCTAATAATAAACTTAAGACGTCTTCTAATGTCTATCAATGGTTATCTTTTAATAGCGACGTTTCAGCGCCAATGTTATTGGAGTGAAGTCGTTTGTTATGATACGACTTCACTGCAATAAAACTGGCGCTGAAATGTCGTTATTAAAAGATATCGATTGATAGACATTAGAAGACGTTTTAATGTCTATCAGACCTGGGGCGAGAGACATGGCCAGAGGACACAAGTTTAAGGAAAAAGCTTTGGGGCTCCTATCAGGATTTGTAGAGGACTGCGGGCTTTGCCACGTCGACAGTGATCAGGATCTGATGTGACCAACAGCCTCGAACACAGAATAAAAAGACGAAACATTCTTCAAAGATAAAAAAACCAAAGCTGTTATTTTTCCTACAAGTACTGGTGTGTAGACAGCTGCCACGCTACCAATAGCTGAATTAGCAAAGAGTAACGTGCGTGTGTGGAGATTTCTCAGCAAATTACTTCTAGAAATGTTTCCAAAATTTAATAACTTGATCATGTCATCAGGCAAAGTACATTGCTGAAGTATTGCTTTTTCGTTGTTTTCTTTTCTCATTACGCGCGTTCTTCTTCTTGTCTCGTATTGCTGCATCTTTCAATCTTTTCACAAAACAAAAGCCTACACTTGTCTTACATTAACAGACATTTTACACCAGTCATTATCACAGTTATATGATGCTTGTACTGCCAGAGCTATGTTCTGAGCTTCAAGTTCGCTGATACACGAGACAACATCAGAGACAACAGCAGTCAGCGGTAACAACCCCAGCCTAAGCTGTTGTCTGCTTTATTTCTTACCTTCTCATTTAATGGTGGCTGAGACTTTTGAGCAGCTTTTGCCAGAGCGTCTGTGGCTGCAAGGTGAAATAAACAACAGAAAATGAAACGGAAACGAGCTGAACATTAAGAGCCAAGTAAAATATAATCAAATGTGTTATAAAATTGACTCGACATCCATCCATTCATCCGTCGGTTCGTCAGTCCGTCCGTCCCTCCACCCATCCACCCACCCACCCACCCATCCATGACAAAAGATGGGAGAGAACTGTAAGGCTGATGATAGAAATGATTCTAGTACTTCATAATGAAACTGAAGTTTTCAAGATGGATAAAGACAAGTATAATTTGAGAACAACGGTATAATATTATTTGTGAATTATTTCCTAAATACCGCTCTCATTTTGGGAAAGAGATGTGAACAATATAAACCTACATTTTTTTGACAAGGAAAAGTATTGACAGCGACTGTTTTTTTTTTTAATGACAGAATTTTCTGTAAAAAAAAATCGCTAAAGCTAGTCCTGCTGCTGTAATACACTTGAAAGGAGATTAAGCTGTTGGTCTGTATCCATAGGTTTCATTTCCACTGATGGACAAATGGACAACATGTTATTTCAGTAATTTTATCATATTTTTAAAAATAATATTTTTCAGTAATTTCTTAGTTATTTCTCTTGCCCTTCAAAACATCTCTGATCGAGGTGATAAATTTTGCATACCTGCACATTCTGAATTAACAATCACAATAATATTTAGGTCTAAATAAAATTAAAAGTAGCACATTCTAACTCAAACTATTTTTTATAGAGTAACTTCCCTTAGGTTTGTTCAGTGAAAATTTCTGAATAAAATGTATTCTTGTTTAGGATGGAAAATGATTAAGGAACGAAAAAGCTTCAGAAAACTAACCGTGCTTTATGCCACTCCATGTACAAGAGTTCTGAATTACTGTATTAAAATAGCATCGTAGAAATCTTCATCTCAAAATGAAATCAAATCATTTGGTTTTATGGCCGTGAGGAAGGAAGGTCTGAAAAGTTTTCCTCGTCGAGTCACAAAGAAAAAACTCAAGAGATGATGCAGAAGCAAAGGAAAGATAATTAAATCTCAAGGAAAAGACCATCAAAATTCTTTGGAAAAGCCATAAACAGATATTATTCGTAACCTTTAAAGAGAAGAGGGAAAACATAAGATATGTATTTTATCCCTCTGGCCATACGGAAAAGGAAAAGAAAAACACATTTAATTATAAATACCAAGGGTAACACAAAAAAGATAATCATTATGGGAAACTTTCACAGTGGCTGCAGCTGAAATGATTAAATCGAGTGAATGATTAAAATTCTGTTCGAGGCTAAAAAGCTTTTTAATCATCCACAACATCCATACACTTTCTTCTGATTATCCACTACTTTTGGAAGTATAGTTCACCGACTTTTATTTAACGGGGAAAAATAAATAAAACCTTGAAGGCTTCTTTGGTTTTATCATCATCTGTGAGAACAATTATTTCTGTTCTTTATGTTAAATTGTCCGTAACTTTTTGTTGTTCAGTTTAAACTGTCTGTTACTTTTTAAAAATTGTTTAGGTTAAAATGTCTGTTATTTTTTTATTGTTTAGGTTAAAATGTCTGCAACAGTCCACTCCAGCTACCCTTTAATTTATCTGGCGACCCTTACTGCTTTTAACTGTAACAGGATAGCTCTCCTGTTTTGATGTAATAAATAACATTGTTTTTGTTGGTACTAAACTAAAGTTACCTAAGGAATTTTTGTTTGCCTCCAGTTCTGCTACAACATTAAACAGCTCATGAGGTCTGAATCCCAAAAGATCTGCCAACTGTTGTATTCTCTCTCGTTTGACTTGAACTGGATCTAAAGTCGAGAAAAAAATTATGTAATGTTATCATATTGTTCTTGGTCTGTGGGTCTACACTCAATTTTAGCACGTTTCAACGCGAAGGGAGAAAAAAAAGATAGCATACTTTTTTATGAAAACAATTTTCATGTCCTTGGTTATGACTTCAAAAAGGAAGTAGCACGTTGTTTTGTGAATGTTAATTCTTTCTATTCTTTGCTTCCAATTTCTGTTTAACACGTTTCTTTAACGTCAAAGTGTGTTTAGTGTAAGGTAATAATGGCTCACATTTTGATTGCCTTTTTTCTGGTCTTAATTACTTTAGATTTGTTTGCTTTGAGAACGTCATCTTTTGGTATTCTGGCTGTTCAAGTTATTTTCTGCCGCCACAGAGACGCTTAACATGCCCATAGAGAATGAGTTAACAATCAAACTGTATGTTCCCTCATATCACATTCTTTTGTTTTCAATTTCTGCTTCCCCAAACAAGTATCGTTTCCATTTATTATTATATTCATTATTCTGAGAAATTTCCCCTGGACAACAAGTCTTGCTTCGCCATGATGGACACTATTTGGAGTGTCATAAAAACTATTTTAATGTCTTCTTCCGTCATATTTGAGAGTTGTTACCATTATTTAATCTAAATCTTCTGAAAAAGATGGAGTCCTTTCTTTAGCCCCCAGAATGAATTTTTTTTAGAACAGACTGTGTCACAACGGTCTCTTGATATAGACAAGAATAGCATTCTTTTCTCGTGGTGGAGCTTACTTAAAAATCTGGCAGTGCAGTGGAAGGCATCGACCCATCTACTAATTTGTGTGAAGTGAAGGGAAGAAAACAAGACGGCCTGCTTTAACTGCCACCATCTTCATCACAAGAACAAGAACGTGTGAACACTAAACATTCCAACAAGAAAAAGAACACGTAAACTCTAAACATTCCAACAAGAACAAGAACACTTAAACTCTAAACATTCCAACAAAAACAAGAACGCGTAAACTCTAAACATTCCAACAAGAACGCGTAAACTCTAAACATTCCAACAAGAACAAGAACGCGTAAACTCTAAACATTCCAACAAGAACAAGAACGTGTAAACTCTAAACATTCCAACAAGAACAAGAACGCGTAAACTCTAAACATTCCAACAAGAACGCGTAAACTCTAAACATTCCAACAAGAACAAGAACGCGTGAACTCTAAACATTCCAACAAGAACAACCCGTGATTCTGAACATCTTTCAGGCCGCTGACATTTACAGCAACGGCTACTGGCTGCAGCTTTTTATACACCTCCACAACCTGATATTAAGTTATAAACATTTGCACAATTTTAGTTTTATACATAACCTAGTATTGCTACTTAGATTCCAAGTTAGGAACCGACTGTGTTACCGTCTTGTATGGTTACTGTGCTATTGTCTTGTGTGGTTACTGTGCTATTGTCTTGTATGGTTACACATCAATGAAGTCTTTATCAGTATTATTAAACAATGAGTTGTGTGCAGGATCTGATGAGTGTGTTCGTAAAACTTTGCAGCAGCTCCTTATCTTCTATGCTGGATATTTACACCCAGCCGGTTTGAATTCTCTCAGTTTAGATTTATCTGAATAATTCTTTTATTTGTTCCATTATAACTGAGTCCATACACCCATTTCCGTTCATTTCCCACATCCTCTTCCACTTTCTTTACTAGACTCCTCATCTGATCTGTGAAATAATAACGGTCTACTACTATTCCCCTACTCTCCCAGCAGGTTGTCTGAACGTGTGGTTGCAGCTCCTATTCATGCTTTCTCTGTATAGTTCTTTCCATCAGTTATGCTCTGCTTCATCTCCTTTTCCCTTGATTATTTTCTTCCCTCCTGCTCTAGTACCTAGATGACCGTATTCAACGCTTGGCTGTCTCTAGAACTTTTTTTATATTTTCTTATCTGCTTACAGCCGATGTGTATTCAGTTTCCTTATCAGATCGGATGGCAGATAAGTTTCTCTGCGTGGATTTATCTGTTTGTTTTGTCTTTTCTGCTGTCACTGATAAAGGCATTTTTGACAAAATTCATTCATTCATTCATTCATTTCCATGTCCCTTGTGGAACTTTGCCTCCCTAACAGCACTCCTGTAGGCCTCTCGGTTGTGAGCATGTTGGCCTGCTGTTGATGCATCCATTTGCAGATCATCAACGATGTCTTGCAGCCATCTTCACTTTGGTCTTCTTCTCTTTCTTTTTCCCATTATGTACCCTTCCAAGACGGTTTTCTCTAGATTATCATGACGTTTAATGTGTCCAAAATATTTAAGTTGTCTCTGTTTAATCCTCTTTACTAGCCAACCTTCTTCAATATTAAGTCCTTGTAATTTGGATATATTTGTTCTTTTTTTGTGTCCATGATATTTGAAGAACTTTGACAAAATAGTGAATTCTTATTGTTTTTCATAACCATTCTTTGTTCATACTTCTTTTAGTTGACTCTTTTTCTTTCCTTACTCTCTATACACACTATTGTAAAACTGCAGCATACGCCCTCAGCTCCACTCTGCTAGAACCAATTTGCAGCAGTTACTATAAAAGCTATCCTGCAAATGCAAACAGAATCAGGACAGCGCTAATCATTGCTGAGATAATTCAAGTTTGTGAAGGCATCACATGGCTCAAGTTTGTGAAGGCATCACATGGCTCAAGTTTGTGAAGGCATCACATGGTTCAAGTTTGTGAAGGCATCACATGGCTCAAGTTTGTGAAGGCATCAGATGGCTCAAGTTTGTGAAGGCATCAGATGGCTCAAGTTTGTGAAGGCATCACATGGCTCAAGTTTGTGAAGGCATCACATGGTTCACTGCAAACACCTGGGACCAGCAGACCGGACTAATCTGTTCAGTTCTGACAGATTAACGAATGAACATTTCTGTCAAAGAACGGCCTTCCAACTGTTTATAAAATCACGAAAAATGCTGTAGATAAGGGGCCATCATTGCCTACAGTTTCTTTTAGTGAAAGGCTATAAAAGTATTCTCTCATGTTTTTGTAATGCCTGTCGCACATCTTTATAACGCTAATGTACAGAAAATTTCTTCTAACTCGTTATCCTCACACCATCAAGCATTCTCTACGGATACATTCAGCCAGTATTTAATGCTCATCGCTGTCATCACAAAACAAACAACTGAAAAATCGACAACAGAGAAAATGTAACAAACGATTTTTGCAATTAAATACATGATGTGTTGTACATGCTACAACCTTTCTCTAGGGTTACAGAGCCGAGGTCTCCCACAAGATTTGAAGGTGGTGCAGACATGTTTGGTTCCGTTAAAGAGATATCGCTGCTGTTTCCTGGAAATTAGGACACATAATAAGAGCCACAGTGAAAATAACACGAAATAATTTATTGTGTCGTGAGTGTACATTTTATATCGATCATTATAAATAAACAAGCATGTCTGAGCACGTATATATGTATTAAAAAATATTTTTCTTATGATGCCGTCTCATACTTGTTTCTGACGTCCTAAACCAGACCGGGCGAAGTTTTATTAGGAATCAACATTTACTCATCTAAGAGAAGTTAGCTTCGATTCTATGCTTCTATTGTCCAGAAGAATTGCTAGTCATACTGAAAAGTTTTAATACTAAACCACATAAACTAATTTCCGAAAGCGTGATTTTTTCACACCAAGAACTTTCCTGTACCTGCCATACTGCATCTGTTGACCCTATCTGCTAAAGAGGTTGGGGGGTGGGGGAGAGAATGTTAACGAGTTCATTCGAGCAGGTGAGAGCCACGCGGCCAATGGACCTTATTTTCAAGGTCAAGGTAGTTGGGTCACTTGAGTGCGACGCGACCAAACAACCTTTGTTTTGAAATGGAAAGTTTTTGGTTTGATGCGTGTACAAAGTTCAAGTCAGTCGGGTACCTGCTAGAGCTGGGCTCTACTCGTTTTTTTTTTTCGAACAGAATCTTTCAGATACCCGTTTAAAAAGTAAGCGTAGGACCGATTCCTGGAACCAATTCCTCAAGTTATTTCCCTTGGCAATAATTTTTTAAAGGGGGGGGGGGAGAGGAAAAAAAGGGGGGGGGGGAGGGAGGGAACAGCTTTATTAACGAGCGTGACGTTTCTGTCTACATATTAATCGTACAAAAATCTACGGACAAGGAAACAGAGAAAGAAGATAAAATATAAATTCACAGGAATGGTATGCAACAAATAAGAATGTAAAAAATAGGGGAGGGGCGAGAGAGAGCCATACCTGTGACTTGCAAAAAGGTGAGTCCTAGAGTGAGTGTGGTGGAGTTAGGTGAATATTTAAATGAAGATTTGGGATGTGTTGGTAGTAAATCTGAGGTGAGAAAAACGGAGAGAGAGAGAGGGAGAGAGAGAGAGAGGGATATAATGATAATCAAACAGAGAAAAGGGGTGGTGGAAAAGATGAATGTGGATGCGTAGAAGGTTTGTAATCTTATACAAAGAGGGTTCTGGGATATGAGTTACAGGTGAGGAGAGAGTAGAGTGGGAATAATCAGAAAGGGAATGCTAAGTAAAGCTGAATTTCGAACTGACTCTTTGACTAAGAAAGCTGTTTATACTTAAAAAAATAATTTAACATTCTGTTATCACAGCTTTACTGCAGTGGCATTATGTATATTTATATAGTTACTCTTATATATACTTCTATCCAAAAACTATTTGTGTGTTGGTAAATGTTATTGATGATTTGCATATAACACAAATAACAATTTCCGACTTGATTTTCCATATGTCTCCACACAGAACTGATATAAAATATTTGAGCCATTATTTACACATAACCTTGGTAGTGAAACACGCCGACCTGCAGTGAATGAAGTTATTATAGAATCGGTTATTCAAGAAAAAAGTACATGCTTATAACAACAATTTTACTGCTGTATACCAATGTATTAAACGTTAACAGATAAATCAGCACATTTAATAACTGCACAGTACAGAAATATAAGGCTGCTGTGGTTTAAGTGGTTCATCTATCAACACTGAGTGAATAAAGGCTCTAATGTTTGTTGTAAAAGGAAGGGACAGCTGTGGGATGACAGGGGGTCGTTTGTTTTGATGCTAGCACTTTCAAACTCTTCCTTTATTACACGGAAGACAGCCTTCGCTGATGACGTCAGCAAAACAATTCTCCCCGTGAACTGGCCACACGGTTCTGAGTATTCTAAAACCGATTTGGTTTCTGGTTTCTAAAGTGATTCCATGCGGGTACTACTCGATATCAGGAACCGATTTCCAGTCGGAATCGGTTTGTAAGAACAGAGAACTCGCTTTCACTGGAAAAAAACAAAACAATCCGTTCCTAATTCGTTTCCTGCTCAGCTCTGGTACCAGCCGCTGGACAGTGTGGATGCATCCAACGCTATGGGAGAGCTCTTGGTGTGCTTGAGTTGTTTTTGTAATAGCCTGTTCTCGTGTTTTGTGACAAGAGTGACTGTCATGTGTTCTTGCCAGCACGTCTGTGTTTGATCTTATCATTGTAACTGCGAGAAGAACGTTCTCAGCCTTTTCGCTGCGGAGACTTTGGGAGAGACTTTCGAACTGTTGGGCGTGTTCTCTAAGGGCGCTTGAAAATCATGCTTTTCTTGCACACTCTACCGCCATGTCGACAACGATGAATTCTTATCAGTTTCTCAAGCTGAGTCTGTTTGTGGGAACATCATAGGAGAGGCGGGATAGGGTCTTGGCCAGCTTTGTTTTGCTGGACCTGATAAGATCGCAGTCACTCTAGCAAAGTAGTATATCTTGGTTGTCAGGTCAGTGACAAGCAAAACTTTTGTTATAAGAAAATTGTGTCAAACATAGTATAACAATAAATAATTAGGAAAGTTTAAAAAAAAATAATTCAAGAAAAAAAAAGAAGAAACGATGACATTGAAGTTAGAAAATCAGAAGAAAAAATTAACAGAAACCGTTCATAACAGTATGTAACTATTGCATAAGTAGTGAATGTTGTACAATGCACGCTGCGTAAGTAGTGATTGTTGTATCATGTATGATGAGTAAGTAATGAGTGATATTAACCTATATTCATGCATTGTATGTCATACCAGTTTTGTTTGGGAATAAAGGTTTCTGATCTCTTATTTGTTGTTCTAGCTGTTGTTGTAACTGCTGCTCTTTCTGCTGTTCTTGTTGAAGTACAATTCTTTGACGTCTCAATTCCTCATCATTCTTTCTGTGCTGCTTCAACAGCCCGTCACGCTCTTTCTGTTGGTGAAAGACAGAAAAGTGAGCAGACAATCAGTTTTAGCGCGCAAGACTAAAAGTTAAAATCCGTGAAACTAAAAGCCCTCACCAGGTGTTCGTTAAAAGCCAGGTAGTTTCACAGAGTTCAAACTATATCTAAACATGAGTTTGAGAGCTCGTAGTGTTTTGTTTAAAGATGACGTTCTGGATTGCTGGTGGTAATCCTTTCTCCTTAACGGAAGGAAAAGAATTATTCATAAAAGAAACAGAAAAATGTAATATTTTGACCTGTGTATTCTTCACACACAACAATTATTAACAAATATAACTGATGTAATGAAGGTAAATTGTTACACAACTGGAGTAATCCTTGCATCTCCACCCAGCTCCCTTCTACCCAGCTCCCTACCACCCAGCTCCCTAACACCAAGCTCCCTACCACCCAGCTCCCTACCACCCAGCTCCCTACCACCAAGCTCCCTACCACCCAACTCCCTACCACCCAGCTCCCTACCACCCAGCTACCTACCACCAAGCTCCCTACCACCAAGCTCTCTACAACACAGCTTCCTACCACCAAGCTCCCTACCACCCAACTTCCTACCACCCAGCTCCCTACCACCCAACTCCCTACCACCCAGCTCCCTACCATCAAGCTCTCTACCACACAACTCCCTACCACCCAATTCCCTACCACCCAGCTCTCTACCACCCAACTCCCTACCACCCAGCTCCCTCCCACCAAGCTCCTACCACCAAGATCCCTATCACCCAGCTCCATATCACCCAACTCCCTGCCACCCAGCTCCCTACAACCCAACTCCCTACCACCCATCTCCCTCCCAGCAAGCTCCGTACCACCCAGCTCCCTCCCAGCAAGCTCCTTACCATCCAGCTCCCTACCACCCAACTCCCTCCCACCAAGCTCCCTCCCACCGAGCTACCTACCACCCAGCTCCCTATCACCCAAGCTCCCTACCACCCAACTCCCTACCACCAAGCTCCCTACCACCCAACTCCCTACCACCAAGCTCCGTACCACCCAGCTCCCTCCATGTCTGAGTACACATACCTCCAGCTGCCGTTGTCGCAAAATTTCATCCCCCCTCTGTTTCCTCATCATCATCTGTTGCTGTTGGCGACGAGAATTTGACCATTGATTTTGATCTCTGTCTGTGGTTCTGAAGTTTGTTGAAAATCTGAGGATTGTATGAAAGAAGACTTTCTACGTATTCAACTCTGACTTTGAGTGAGGGCATGTTTACCGGAAGTGACCTTAATTGAGTGATGGCATGTTTATCAGAACCGGCCAAGAATCTATCTCACCTCTATGTTGATGTTCCTTGTAACAGCCGCAGGACGGTTACTAGACAGCGTTTGTTCCGGTTCTCGTGGTCTGTCTAGAAGCTTACCTTTCCGGACCATGTCTGGAGCAAGCCACTGCAACCACTCCCACTTCAATGCAATGCCTGCAGTACAGCATCTTCAGGGTGGTTGACTTCTAAGAACACCCTACACCTCGTTACAGGGAGTGCAACAAAAAGAACATTTGTCTTTAAAAAGCTGTCAATGAAAGGTTCTGACATCGGAGAAGCAATCTCGAACTAGCTTTAGGCGGTTAGAAAACCAGCCATGGTAACACTGGCTGTAGGTGGTTAGAGAACCAGCCATGCTAACACTGGCTGCAGGTGATTAGAAAACCGGCCATGCTAACATTGGCTGTATGTGGTTAGAGAACCAGCCATGGTAACATTGGCTGTATGTGGTTAGAGAACCAGCCATGGTAACACTGGCTGTAGGTGGTTAGAGAACCAGCCATGCTAACACTGGCTGTAGGTGATTAGAAAACCGGCCATGCTAACATTGGCTGTATGTGGTTAGAGAACCAGCCATGGTAACATTGGCTGTATGTGGTTAGAGAACCAGCCATGATAACACTGGCTGTAGCAGACCCGAGAAATTTACTCATAGTAGGTACATGGAGTTGACGCTTCAAAGTATATGTAACCTCTTCACGTTAGTGTATCGTTCAAAGTAAGTATTACTGCTATTCTTAGCTATCAGATTTCGGACAAGCTGAGCATCTGCTACAGAAATACAAATAATTATACTCTCATCCATTGCTTGACCGCTTTACATTTTAAACGTTCACACTGGGAATTTCAACGTCTCTAATTACAGGGACAAATTTCATACCTCTCTGCTCATTTACGCCTCGAGGCTGTTCAGTATAAAGTTGACTATGCCAGCGAGTAATTATAGAGATACATGCGCCACGTAAATAATGAGCAATATAAAGGAGATAAACTTGGGCAAGACCATATTGCATATCTGTGAGAGGTATATCGTTCTGGAAATGACACATCACATGAATGAATGAATGAATGATTATAAAAATCGATTAGACTTTTTAAATTGCGAGCTGATGTACCTTGTATTTTCTTACGGATTAAGAGAAACATAATAGTTGCCAAGTCACGGCATTTTGAAGATAATATAAAACATGTCGGACAGGGAGTAGATTAAGGTGAGTTTGTGCGTTCCCAGAGCTGACATAAGAGACAAGTATCTCAGAAATCGGTATCAATGTAGACTGTCAACAAGGACCACTGTTACGACAGCAGTGATATGTTGGCCCGCATTAATGTTATGTTTAGTGTTGAATATTCGCTCCATTTAACCTACTTTTGCACAACAGCTCCTGCTATGACCTTCACCTACCTATCCGTAGCAAAATCAGGAGATGGACCAGGGAAACCTCTAGAACGTTTTTCAGACAGCACGGGTGATGATGGATTCCGGTCAGAGACTGCAAGAAAAAAGTGGAATTAGGTTGAAATATCCCTATTATTCAGAGTATATGGTTAGAAAACGTCACCGGTTATCTACATGAAGAGAATGGCTGGGACGACTGGTTTGAGAGACCGACACATCTGAAGTATATGCCTCCAATTGTAGTATGGTGGTATAGCATGGACTCATATTCGCCCATTCGTTATCACAAAAGAATAAACACATTCTTGAAATACTAGACTCATCAGTTAAAGGGGCGATACATTTTATAGACTCCATGGACTAACTGCGCCACTAGGTCCAGTCAGTGATTCTGGAGAAATTATGCCTCTAACAGGTGACATCTCCTGAAACATTCCATATCTTAACATATTCTTAAACACTTTGAATATATATTTGAAAATTCTTCAATTTATATAACACTCATATAAAAGCATCTCAAAACATCTTTAAATATCCATAAAAACATTTACAATTTCAGGGCATCATGGAAACAGCCATAAACACTCCGTAAGTACCTATACAACATTTTGTAAGTACATATACAACATTGATAACTACATAAAAACATGCAGGACATATTTTAGTGCATGATCTGTTTTTCTCTTAATGCAGATAGTCGTCGTCATAATCAGTTGCTCTCAGTAGAGACCTGTAGATGTCCGAGAGCCAAAGTTTGCGTAAAGAGAACAGATTTAAATTGCTCTATGGGAATCGCCTGTTTCAACTTTCAACTAAGCAAAAACGATTATCGCATTCGTTGGTCTTCTAATGCTGCTTCAGTAAAATATAACTGTTCAAAATTTATCCTGGGATAGTTTCCAACCGTTTCAGAACGATAATTATAATTATTGATTATCGTCAAACTGATCACTGAATTAACAGTGACTAAGATTAAAGCGTTTATGTTCTCCTCCACAGAACTCTCTCGCTGATGTTAAATGGATTTAGATTTCATATGCCTTATCTGACAGGCAAATCAAGAGAGTCACTGACTGTCCTGAGAGCTGGAGAAGAACAACGAGAGAAAGAAACTGGAGCAGGCATTGAGATTAACAAGAAAACATAAGCGGTTTACCTGTATCTATATGGAAAAATGTCTAGAGGCTGACAAAATCTACAGCACAGAATGAGTCAGTCTCAAATGGGTTATAGTTCTTTATGTGCCAGAACAAGTTGGTTATTGCCCTTAGTGTGTTTTGTTCATCGTAACGAGGAGTAGAAATATCGTCTTTGTGTTCTCACTGAAAACTGTGTCAGCTTACTCCGTAGTGCCTTATAACTCTTTGATTCAGGATAAAAACGATAATAAAAACAAACACACACACACACACGCACGCACGCACGCACACACACACACACACAGCAGCAGCTTCGAGAGGTAGAAAAAGAATTTAATAGGAAAAAGGACTTACAACTGCCTTGAATACTGGAATCAAATGTTGGTTCACTGTCAGCAGATACAAACTGTCGGCGGTGATTCCGCGATGGAAACGGAAGCATCCGTCGGCTACCAAAGCAAAGATCAGTAAACATCTGTTAATTTTTTCTTCGTCACAAGCTTATAGTTCCTGTCTCTTATTTTGTTCACGTAATAAGGTATGATATTTGACTATCAACTGTAACCCGTCACAATATGACGGAAGAAAAAAAAAGAAACTATAAACTATGCAAGCTTGGTAAAGTTAAAATTCTTTTAATAATTCCTTGTTACGTGAATATAGACTATAACATTTTATCATTGCCTGAATAATCTCCATCTGATTTATGTAAGAATCAATACGCAGTAAGGGGTGTAAGGAGGGGATTCCAGAGATGGTTACTATTTGTTATAACACACTGGTGGCGAGATTCTTCGTCTGCCGTGCGTAGGGTAAAACTCCTCCTGGTCAATGAAGAATATGCGATTAGGGTTGCCGAGCGGCGCCGCTATGAAAAGGTGATGGAAAGGATAAAGTGAATTTTAATCGGTACGTCCAGTAGTCTCGCGACGAGAGCTACTCATACCACGAAACCTCTGCTCTAGAGGCCGGCTACGTCTGATATACACCCATACTGGTGAAATATGCCTAAACCTGCTTAAACCAGGGGTGACACGTGATGACTAATCATGTCATGGTACCTCTGCTCTAGAGGTCAAACACGTTCTAAACGCGCCCATACTGGGATAATGCGCCTAAACCGGCTTAACCCAGGGGTGAAACCTACTAGTGGCGAGGATTCGTCCTCCTGGACAAAAGCTTCGTCCTGGTCACAACTAGGAAGGGTAGCGGCCACAACCACAAAATGCTGAAGTCGGAGACACTGGACCAGTGCAGTCTAGATAGGCAACCACCTCTCACCCGACGGGGATGTATGCGTATCCTAATCACACTGAAGTTTTCTAGTGAGAAAGTCCAACGCTGGACTAGATGGGCAATCACCTCCCACTTGGCGGGGATATACTGATATCCAAAACACGTCGAGGTTTTCAGGTGAGAAAGTCTAACTCTAGATTAAACTGGTGCAATGAAAACCACAGTGTCACGCAACCCCCCTTCTGCGACCCACCGAGAATACAGACCCACGCCGCGCGATACTCTGAATCTCATGTGGTCCTCTCGGGGATCTCTTGTGGCCCTCTCAGGGACCACACGACCAATCAAGGACCACAGGAGTAAATTCAGTAGGATCACGGTGCGATCTTGGTGGTAGAAGCGAACGAAGAAGAAGGAGAAGATTTGTCGTAACAGATCAGCACTTAGAGACAAACAAAATTATAAAAGACGTAAGTTGAATGTCGTAAGTTGGTCGCGCTGTGTAATAACGTTTCTCAAATTTTTCATTCCATGTTGTTTTAGTAAAATCAAATATTTTTTCCCCAGTGCCATTGAATCTGGCAGGTAAGATATTTTTCTCCATGATATTCGATGAGACAGCTAAGATATTTGTCTCCATGCCATTAGATCAGACAGCTAAGATATTTTTCTCCATGATATTCGATGAGACAGCTAAGATATTGTTCTCCATGCTATTGGATCAGACAGATAAGATATTGTTTTCCATGCTATTGGATCACACAGCTAAAATATTGTTCTCCATGCTATTGGATCACACAGCTAAGATATTGTTCTCCATGCTATTGGATCACACAGCTAAGATATTGTTCTCCATGATATTGGATCACACAGCTAGGATATTGTTCTCCATGCTATTGGATCACACAGCTAAGATATTGTTCTCCATGCTATTGGATCAGACAGATAAGATATTGTTTTCCATGCTATTGGATCACACAACTAAGATATTGTTCTCCATGCTATTGGATCAGACAGCCAAGATATTGTTCTTCATGCTATTATATCAGACACCTAAGATATTGTTATCACGGCCGTCGCCTTCTTCTTTGTTTTCAATTGTTACCGGCTTCTCTCTGATTTCTGTCTTTTCATAACATGTCCAAGAAAAGTTGTTTTTTCTTGTGGTCTTAACTAGTTTTCGTTGTTCTGTAACTTCTTTTCTTTTGATTTGGTGCTCTGGCTGTGCAGGATATTTTTTTTCTCCACGACCACGTCTCATTTTCTTCTAATTCTTTATCATCTATTTTTTTTACTGAAAGCATATACAAATTTCGACTATATAATCACCTTTCCATTTTGTGTTATGGACAGTAATACTGTGTCATCAGCATATCTAATCTCTGTTATTTCATAAAATTATGAACTAATTATGTCAGTTCACAAGAATAGTGAAGAGCAAAACCTTTATCTTAATGCAAAGAAAACTAAATTGATGACAACTGACAAAACAAATAAAGCAGCTGAAATATAAACAATGAGGAAAAATTGGAAAAGGTAGAGAGCTTTGAATATCTTAGATCACTAATTACTAATATTGGAGATACAACGAGGTAAAGGGAAATTAAAAGGAAGATACCTGTCGCTCTTCAGAAAATAAAACAACTAAAGAAACCGTGGTGAAGAATAGACAGAATTACCAAAATAAAGTTTTTAAGGGCATGCATCTTGAACATCGCAACATATGCCTGTGAGACCTGGACATTTAACAAACCAGCTGAGAAAAACATAAGTGCCTTTGAATGTAATCGCTACAGTGGAGTTCTTCAAATATCATGGACACAAAAAAGAACAAATACATCCATACTGCAAGAACTTAATAGTGATGAAAGTTGGCTAGTAGAGAAGATTAAACAGAGAAAACTTAAATATTTTGACAGAGAATTTTAAAAAAGACTGTCTTGAATGGGTTCATAATGAAAAAAAAAGAAAGAGAGGAAGACCAAGGCGAAGATGGCTGAAAGACATCGTTAATGATCTGCGAGTGGATGCATCAGCAGCAGGGCATCTTGCTCACAACCGAGAGGCCTACAGGAGTACTGTTAGAGAGGCAAATTTCCGCAAGGGACATGCAAATGAATGAATGATTCGCGATTTGGTTTCATTTATGGACTTTACATCTCTTTTAGTGTTGTTCGAACTTGCGTGCCCAATTATTCACTGTTCAAAAATAAAGTGCATTCATTTGTCTGTTCGTGCCGAAGTAAGTGAAATACTCTTGTATTTACTTGTGTCTGTGCCTGCCCATATTCATGAATACTGCACTTTGTAATACTGTATGTACTCTGTTTGATATCGCCGTTGTTTCTGTCTCGTTGCTGTTTAGCTTTTATTCTCGTTTATTGCTCTCTTTAATAATCAAGTTCAGTCATTTTAGTAAATGCTTTCACTTTCTGCTGTTAGATCGGTGTCATTACAATATCTAAGGCTACCGATATTATGGTTTCTTATTTTTATTCTTCCTAGACTTCTAATGCCCCTCACTTTGTTTCCATTATTATTATGCTAATTAACAAATTCTGAATGACTGGCTGAGTGAAAGCTGTATGATGAAAGGCAGAAGGTTAGACGGGCCTGCGTACCCTATTCTTAATCCTTTGAAAATAAAGTATATTCGTTCGTTCGTTCCGTTGTCCATTTTACAGCGTGAAGAAATCGGGTGACAGGAAATACTCTTATACATCTCCTCCTCTTTTTCTCTTGATATTCACATATGTCACTGTTCGCTCTAATTGCTGTTCTTTAACTCAAGTACCTGTTCTTAATAACTCTCATGCTTTTTCCACTCGTATAAAATATTTTCCAGAATTTCTGTCATTTCCTTATGTCTCACTCTGTCAAAAGCTTTGTGTGGTAAACGAAACACAAGGATAAATCTCTGTTCACTTCTAGAAACCGAATTATTATTATTCTCAGTATTACAACAACAAAAAATGACGTTATTCGTGCATTTTCATTACAGAAAACAACATTGTCCTTCTATGATTTCTGTCTATATTTTATTTCGTATTGTGAAGTTAATAATCTTTAGTAATATTTTTGTAATTGTGCTTATTCAACTCATTACGCGATCTTGTTTCACGGCTTTCTTTAGAAATGCAGTAAAAACCGATCTGGACATATCTTATATCCTTCCCGTGCCGTTGAACGTCACATAGGGCTCGCAAGGTAGTTCGCCAATTTTTCCTGTTTTCGAAACCTCATGAATGGATTTTATGCGTATTAATTTTGCCTCTCCTACCAATGTCCTCTTCAGAGTTTCACGTGATCAACCTCATTTTCTTCGGCCTGTTGTGTTCCACTTTATAGCTTGTTTTGGGATTCTCTGATCGTTTCTTCTCATCACGTGACCAACGTATGTCCATCTCCTTTTCCTGATCACCCATGAGACTGGTTGTTGTTAAGTCATCTGTCTTATCTCTGCACTCTTCTTAAATTCATTCCACTCGATGCTTAGTATTTTCCTTAGGCATTTGTTTTCAAAAGAGTCTAATTTCTTGTCTATGTGTGACATATCTAATGGTATATATTAAGTGCTACAAACCATACATAGGAGCTGCGCTGATACCATTTATAGATTCTAAATCCTTGTTCATTCTCTAGCGATGTTGTCCGGTTCTGACGCTATCCTTGATTTCCCAGCATATTTCTATCTTCAGTACTGAGTGGAAGGGGGAGAAGTAGGGTACTATGATACTGTGCTGTTCATTGCACTGGTCACAATAGAGGTCTTTTATGTGCTTTGACAGCCAAACAACATAATATTATAAACTATTTAAAACAATGATTATCTTTACATGTAACATAATGAATGTGTCTGCCTCGTATCTGTAATTGCGACGCGACGTAAATTTTGTCATAGACCAGATTAACAGAGTTAAAATATATATAGACCATTTTGTAACCTCTTTAACTCTTTGACTCCGGAAATTTTGTAAAATGTGATGATTAACAATGAAGCTTCTTCGGAGGTTTAGATTTTAGTGTATTTCTTTTGTTACATTCACCACAATGTTCACAACCATCATCATAGCACTTTTTAAAACTCTTATTCCTTGCTTGTATACTAACCTTGATATAAACCGCCTATTAACGCCCCCTCTTTGCTGACTGATGAAAGTTTCTCTCTCACCCGGATATAGCGGAACAATTCTTCCATTTCGATCTATTCTGGAATAAACAAACCTTATACAGGTACTTCAGTATCCCATCATTCTTACAGTTGTATGCTTAAAGTAAAATGACAAATTCATTTCTTATAAGAGAAAAAAAATAACGCCTAGAAAAGATATGCTGCTATGTTGTTTGCTAGGTTTGCACCATTTTTTTGTATTTTGTGATTTGTACTTACCTTTACAACATTATGCGCCATTCTTTAATTGTTTATGTTTCTTCAGTATAAAACAGTGATTTCAACAAAGTCTGCTGTGGGAATACAACAAGAGCGACGAGGCATTGTACGCCCGCATTTATGCATTTCTAAATTTTAAATACGATTTCTAACTGAATTTAGAAGCTGTCTAGCGCTAGTTGTCGGTCATTTTAGTTACAATAAATTAACAGGCACCTACGAAATCTCACCCCGGGAAACCTAAACCTACAGTTACCGAAATCTTGCCCAGGAAACCCCATAGATCTAGTTACCAAAATCTTTCCTCTTGGAATCCCGAACCTCTAGCAACCGAAATTTTGTCAAGGAAACCTCGAACCTGTTTTGACCGAAATCTTGCCCAGAAAACCCCGAAGCTCTCCAAATTTACCACTACAGCTTGTCTGTCTCTTGCTTTGTCCTTAAAGAGAAACATAAATTCCGGAGAGATACGAGGTTTAGATTCTTTACCAAGTAGTGCATACCACGGTACAACAGTTTCATTCTATACTGAAACTGTTACACCCTTCTACTTGGACAAGAATTTTTACAGACTTCTGTGTACAATGCTCAAATGTCGCAGTAGTTCCAAGTGCAGCAGGTGGAAAGAAGGAAATACTAGAGAAATAACAGAAAAAAAAATAAAAGGTAGTGCGAGCAAGAGACAGCTAGAAGTTAGACAGGACAAAAGTATTTTACCTTCCATCTTGACCATTAGACTGTCTCCTCTGATCCTGCATAATGAGCCTGGGGCTGGCACTTGAAGGAAGATCTTGACGCCGCTGTGGATCCTGACTTTGTAGTCTGAGCTGCTGCGGCAGTTGCTGCGATAGTGTCTGCTGACGATTCTGAAGTTCTAGTCCCTGCTGTTGTTGTCTTTGATCTAAAGGATCTCTTTGTACTCGCTGAACAAAATTATCCCTCTGTATCTGGGAAACTTGTGGCCTACAGAATTTTGGCAAATGTAAAAATAAACCTTAGCAACGTGAGACACCTCCCTGTAGGAAACTCATAGCTGAGTATTGGTTTATTATTCACGTTCCATTTCCTCTTCCAGTTTCTTTGCCTCTTCTCAGCTTCCTTTTTATTTATTTGCATTCTTATATTCCGTACACCTTCTTCTTCTTCTCTTCTTTTTCCTCCTCCTCCTCTTCTTCTTTTTCTATTCTTATTGCACCTGAGTTATTGGATTATCTCTTCATGTTCCTCATACAGAAAAACAAACTCACAACAAACAAAATATTACAACAAAAACAAAATTCCAGCAGACATGTAATCCCAGCAGACATGTAATCCCAGCAGACATGTAATCCCAGCAGACATGTAATCCCAGCAGACACACAATCACAACAAAAACAGAATCACAAATGAAAGCCACATCTCTTGACTGAAACGATGTAATCGATATTGAGGGTCTTGGTCTTGCCCTACCTGAGAACTCTGAGGTTGGGAAGAGGAGATCCTCGTGGAGATGTAAACTGTCCACCCCTAATTCCAGATGACCTTGACATAAACCGATTGCGCTGCTGTTGTCTTAGAAACTGTTGCTGTGGCAATGGTGTGCCTACAGTGTTTAAGAAAGACATGGAAAAGTTGTGTAAGTTACGTGTTGTAATGTTCACAATGATGATTCAAAATCTGAGCAAGGTAGGTAATTATTTGCAGGTATTAAAATATTTCACCTATTTTCTATATACCATTAAACTGTTTATTAAATTCTCTATTTTTAGCTCAACTTTGAAGTGTTTTTCTTTTAATGCTCTATTTTTAGCTCTGCTTCAAGCTATTCAGTTCCACTTCAGTCTCTATTTTCCCCTACTTCCTGTTTCTGCAGGCCGCTACGCTTCTAATGCTTACTGTATTGATCACATTTTCAAACTTAATTTTTTATCCTTGTGACTCCGTGCCTTACGTGCTCTCTCTCTCTCTCTCTCTCTCTCTCTCTCTCTCTCTCTTATCTTGTCTCGTGTGTTTTATCTTCTCCCTATAATAACCCTTTCCCTCTTTCTTCTTCATTCTCTAGATACGAGTATGACATTACTTTGATTAGTTTTCAGTTCTCCTGCTTTTGAAGCTTCCGCATTCAGTGTCCAGTATTTGTTGCTTTTTTTTCTGCTTTCTTATCCTGGGCCCGAGATCCCGTGCATAACCTACACACTAATCTAAATATGATTCTCGCTCTTCTCTTGTTCATTAACATCAAAAACTCTATATAGACTCGCTCTTCTTTTGTTGCTTAATGTCAGACTCTATAGACTATGCCTTTCCTTTGATCTGTGCAATTTTCTGAAAAGAGAAAATTTCCGTGGGAATAGTCTATTCTTGGTTTGTAAACGCATATGCTTAGTTAATTTCATGGCACTTTGATGATGAGTTAATTTCATGGCACTTTGATGATGAGTTAATTTCGTGGCACTTTGATGATGAGTTAATTTCCTGGCACTTTGATGATGAGTTAATTTCCTGGTACTTTGATGATGAGTTAATTTCCTGGCACTTTGATGATGAGTACTGTCAAGAATTACTGAAGATTACTACTGTAAAAATCATACATGCTAGTACATCCACAAACTGAAACTTACAAACTACGGTATAATTCCTGTATTTATTGTAACAATCACTTCTTATTTAGCACTTCTTCACGTTAACAAATTCCATGAACTCATGTTTGCACTTTGTGTGAGCTTGCCTATATTATCCAAGTTCCTACCCAATCTCTGAGACTGTTCCAGAAATTGCTGACACTGCACGACTGTTGAAATAATGAGAATCAGCAAAAATGTCCCGCCACTTGTTGTCATCTTTCTTTTTTCGGTCTCTGCAGACAAGAGGAAATACAGTAGATATGTAAAATATTTAAGTTCTGGTCTAGTCAACCGTACCCTCAAAGTTAAGAAAAAAAAATTGACAGAAAAATTGTCTTTAAATGTGAACCTATAATAATTCTAAACTTTAGTGTTAAGTATTTTTTCATGGTTATCTTAAGTGTGAAATATTGGTTCATTGTAAACTTTAGTTTTCAGTGTTTGTTAATGGTAAACTTTAGAGTTACGTATTGGTTCATGGTAAAATTTAGTGTGAATACTAGCTCATAATGTTAGGGTGATGATGGGTCATATAAACTTTTGCGTGATGTAATGGTTCATCGTAAAATTTATAGTGAAATATTGGCTCATGTTAAACTTTAGTGTGTAATATTGGTTCATGGTAAACTTTAAAGTATTGACTCATGGTAACTTTAGAATGAAATATTGGCTCGGATAAACTTTAGAGTGAAATACTGTGCTGGCTCGCTGTCAACTTTAAAGTGCAGTATGGAAAGCTTGTGTGTGCAGTACTGGCTCATGATAAACGAAGAGAGAGCGAGAGAGAGAGAGAGAGGGAGAGAGACAGAGAGAGGAAGAGAGAGAAACTCTGTGGGGTTTTGTTTAGTAATGAACTGACAACTGAACTAGGATTAAAGAACGACTTTTGGTTGCAACAAAAGTCACAAAAGCTAATTAAATACTCAGGACCTTAAAATATAGGTAATATAATAATGTAGCTTTCTGAAATATGTAATGTAACAATGTAGTTTTTGGAATTGCAACCACTAAGGAGTTAAGCAATGCAAGTAAAAAATGAATGAACTATTAGATACAATCAGAATATTCTGACAAGGGACTAATCGACCAATTATTTTAATAAATAGATTTATGCACATACATTGCTAGACAGATAATCGACAGCGAAAGAGAGACAGAGTTATTAGACAGACAGACAGACAGACGAGCAGGCAGACAGGCAGGCAGATAGATTGATAGTTATAAAGACAGACAGACAGACAGAAAGACGGACAGACAGACAGATAGATAGATAAACAGACAGACAGACAGACAGATAGATAGATAGATAGATAGATAGATAGATAGATAGATAGATAGATAGATAGATAGATAGATTCAAAAGGCTGGCCACTGATCATTAACAGAATCGTACGATGATGAAACTATCGTACTTAATGAATGATAATGGTGTCCATATTCTATTTATGTTTACATTCACAACCGAAACGTGAACAGGCATAGATTTACACAAATGGTCCCGAGCACATTAATCACGGAGAACAAAGGCTGCGCTAAGAGAAAAACAATGACTAGCTTAGCCAAACAAAAGGTAGCTAGGATCTAGCACTGTTTTTAACACTATTTTTAACATAAATCTAGAAGCCCCATGCCAGGAACATAAAAAATACTGAAACTTTGAAACCGAGGAAGAGATGTAAAACTTGAGGCGCCCTTATTGACAACATGGCGCGTCTTCGTTGCTTGGCCGTAAAACGCTGTCAACTCCGCTGGTGTTGCCTCAGATTGTCTCACTGGAAATAAGGGTCCAGTTTTAGTCCCGGCGGTCGTTGGAAATTGGGCTCAGATACAGCAGATAAACAAAAAGAGCACCTGGGTAGACGTTCTTTTGCAGCCTCTACTGTCTCACATTCCTTAGTTCGTCCTCGTTCTCTGTGTTCACATCTTCTGCGTGCACACCTCCGTGTTTCCACTTTATGAATACTGACTTTCTCAAAGAGACGGTAGTGAGTAAAAAAAAATTGTCTTGAAAAAGTCATTCATTTAATGTTACAATTTCTTTGTCTTCATTGCAATTTAACTATCTCCAGACCGTTTTTCTCTGTACAGAGAGAATATTCTAAGAACGATCATCACAGAACCAGGCATAAAAATTGGAGGATACAATATTAACAACCTTCGGTATGCTGACAACACAGTACTGATAGCTGAGAACCAACAAGACCTGCAAAATATCTTGGATAAAGTCGCCAAAGAAAGTGAACAGAAAGGCCTTACTTTGAACATCAAAAAGACAGAGACTATGGTTATATCTAAGAAACAGAATCCACCAGCATGCAGTATTAAATTAAACGGAACTATTCTAAAGCAGGTGCAGAAATTCAAATACCTTGGAAGAGTAATAACTTCAGATGGGAAATGCAGAACAGAAATTAGGAACAGAATAGGCCAAGCAAAGACTGCATTTCAGAGAATGAGAAACATATTAACCAACACATCCTTATCAATGAATGTTAGAAAACGTGTCCTAAAATGCTATATTGAACCTATATTGTTATATGAAAGTGAATCATGGACAATAGGCAAGTCTGCACAAAAATCATTGGAAGCAGCAGAAATATAGTTTCTTACAAGAATGTTGCGAATCCCCTGGACAGCAAAAATAACTAATGAAGAATGTATGAGAAAAGCTGGAGAGACAAAAAAAACCTTGTCAAAAAGATAAGAGAGAGACAATGTACTTTCATAGGACATGCAATGAGAAGGGGGGCATTGAAAATATTATAACAACAGGAAAAATAGAAGGAAGAAGATCAAGAGGAAGACCAAGAGAAATGATACTGGACAGTCTGACGGGATGGTGTGAGAGGAGATCACCAACTGAGCTGATGGCCTGCATGAAGGATCGTGTACTCTGGAGAAGCATAATAGCCAACGCCAGTCTGTACGGCACCTGATGATGTTGATGATTGCAATTTAGACTTTAGTTAAACAAGATCTTCAAATACAGGTAATGTAACAATGTAGCTTTGTGGAAAGTAATTGTTAAGTACTAGCAAATATCCAGGCACAACCTTCAACAGAGCAACACAATAAGCGAGGAAATTAAAATCAGAGTACAGAGAGGGAATAAAATATACTTGGCCTTGCAACACCTGTTAACATCCAAAATCATGTCCTGCTGCAGTCCCACTTGATTGTATGAAAAAAAAAGGTTTTCATAACTTAAATATGTATTTGCTGATTTATAGTTTTTGTTATCACATGATAGGAAGTTGCTCTTATATACAGCAACCAAATCAAAGTATTAAACAGGCAAGCAGGTTTATGTACTCTTATCATATTGTAGACCAGAAAAGAGGAGTTAGAATAGTCTTCATGAGCCCAGGATAAATATGTATCCTGAAATGTAATACAAACTGTATGGACGTAGAAGAGAGATTTATGCAGGGATTTTGTATAAATGATTTTCTCCTCGAGGAACCAATTTTTTTGTGACGGTCCACTGTCTTCGACTGAGTGCTCAAGACAAACCTCAAGACAAGCCTCAAGACAAGCCTCAAGAAATTCTGTGTCAGAAGCTAGTGACGAAACGGAAGAGAAGGACTGCCATAATCAGTTACCTGGTCGCTCTCAGATTACTGTATTGAATGATTTCCTTCTGCAACATGTGACCGAATCTATAAAATTCTCATGTAACCTATAATTTATGAAGAACAGCCACACATACAAAATCATTTCATTTTAGGAATTAAAAAAGATGAACAACACAGTATCCTGGGATTCACTCTAGACCAGCAGAGAATTACAGAATACTTACTCCATTGTAACATTTGAAGTCACTTCGGCAATCACAAAAAACCGATTTATTCAAAGTTAGGAAAAAAACCACTTTGACAAGTTTCAAGTAAAACCACCAAAAAGTACCCAATATGTGTGTCATATCAGAGTACCTATATGCCAGAGCAAAACACCAAACATGCGAGAGATAAAACATCAGAAAAATGTGTCAAAACAAAGCGCAGAACATAAGTGAGAGATAGAAAGATGGAGCATATTTGCTACAACAAAACACCAAACATACGAGTAATGTAAGAGATCAAAACATACAAAATATGTGTTAGAACAAAGAACTAATTCTGTATGAGACGAGACGAAAATGGACCTGAACACTGATTTAAATATCCTTCCATCATAAACAGTAACATGGATTAGTTTTTAATTGTTTTGTTACAGTAATGGTAACAGTAAAAAAGAACATTCAGTTCATTATCAGTATTTACTATAATTTATGTTCGTTAGTTTTATATATAGACTAAAATAAATTTAAGACAAATATTAAAATTAATATGTAGAAAAACGTTAACAGCTTCTGCTGTCCTGTACCGGAAGATTAAAACAACGATCTAGTAAATATATGCTTATTTCTGAACACTATATCAGCTTCGTAGATCCCGTAAACTAAATCTGAATTCAGACGCAGTCACTATGAAAGTGATGATGTACAGCCACCTGATAGCGTCCCCTTACTTACTCTCTCGTGTGATTTATCAAAACAAAGGACATAGCAAGCGCCTGTGACTGGAGGACACAGGAGCCAATAACCAAGATTAATATACGCACAAGATGTCAGTAACTGATTATGACAGCGCTTCCCACACTTATACACTTGGGGGCCAGTCAATCAGTCAGTTAGTCATTTTGCATGTCCCTTTCGGAACTTTGCCTCCCTAACTTGGGGGGGGGGGACTTACAGAAGTAGTTGTTGCCAAGAAATGTCACTGTAGTGGTGTCGCATAGGGTGTGTGTCGCACACAAAATATGACAGTATTCGATTCTGGCATGACCCCATGCCTTTCCATCTATGAATACGTGTTCGGGTGTCAAGCTTAATCTGCCCTGAAATGTGGGGCCAGGTCAGACACCCTTTAGAACCGTTTCGGCTACAATAGATACCTGCGCGAACAAAGAACTGAACTTCTTGGACTGGGAACCTGCTGACGAATGTAAGCATGAGTTCACCGCTTAGGAGGTGAGTTTAAAAAAGGAAAAAAAAAGAGCGAACTTTTTAAATACCGGGTCAACTGGCACAGAGGGCGCGGTACAGCTATTGAGCGCACTTAGCACCAAGTCTTAACAACAAACTGCCAATTAGCCCCGTTTCTTTATGAGCATTAGTCGTCGAGCTACATCCGCCGAAGTGAGCACGTGCGCAAGCTATTCGTCGGATTAATGACAAAGTGACAGTGAAAGAGCTTGAAGTGTGTGTTAAATTTATTGTAAATATGGTAAAACTTTTTACAGAGCCATAGCAATTGTTTAACGTAGAGAACACGAGCCTAACACAGTGCAATAAATAGTTTAAGCACCTTAAAGAGGGCAGAATGTCGATAGATAAAGATCCCAGGCCCTGACGACCTTTCACATCAACAATCAACAGACGACGACAATGTCTAGAGAGTTCCTGATGTGATTTCATGGAAATCTTCGTTTAACTATCCGAGAAATAGCTGACGAAATAGGCACAAGCATAGGATCTTGCCGTCAAATTTTGAGTGCAAAATTAATGTCGCATTTGCTGACAGATGATCACACAGAGAACAATAGTGATATCAGGCAGGAACTGCTTCTCGATGCAAATAGTCATGGAAACTTTCTTTAAAATATCGTAACAGGAGATAAAACGTGGATTATGGCTGTGATGCTGAAACCAAGATGCAGTCTTCGCTTTTGATAGGGAAAGAACCTCCTAGCCTAAAAAAGTACGAACGAGATCAAGATGTTGATGGTTGTGTTTTTTTTAAATTGGAAACGCGCTGTTCACTACAAATCTGTACCACGTGGTCAGATGGTAAGCAAACAGTTGTACCAGGAAATTTTATCGCGTTTGAGTGATGCTGTGCACAGGAAGAGACTTGAACTATGGGAAAACCAAAGTTGGATGTTGCATCATGACACTGCCCCGGCTCACGGGTTGCTCCTTGTCCACAGTTATCTAGCACATCAGACATCCACTGTGACCCATTCGTCACATTCGCCGGAGTTAGCCCCGTCAGACTTTTTCTTGTTTCCCAGATTAAAAAAAAATTTTAAAGGATGTCGTTTCCAAGGCATAGAGTAGATTCAGGAAACTGCGATAAGAGAACTGCAAGCCATCATAGAAAGTGCATTCCAGGAAGCATTCCAACAATGGAAAAAAAAACTATGAGAACGGTGCATCGCCAGCAGAGGTGATTATTTTGAAGGTGACAGTGCTTAAAATACTGCCAAATGAGCACCTTTGTCTGTATAGTAAAAGTCCGCTCTTTTTTTTTCTTTAACACACCGTGTATGTCTGCGAATGTGTGAGTCATGTTTCTGACAGCGATTCTTTTTGATTATTTCGCATATTACTACACGTCGCTAGTTTGGTTTACCTAACTAAGTTGTATTTCTTTGCGAAGGACTATGTAACTTTGATTTATTAAGTTTACATTTATTTCTTATTGACTGATGTCCATTACACAAACTGGATCCTATATCTTGCTATGCAATTGATGATATCCAGCTGGAGTAAATACCTACTAATGTGTTAGCGAAAGCGAGTGTAGCTGGCCTGTGTTTTATTGGTCCAAAGCGAACAGTAAAGTAACTTTATTTAATATCAGCAATATCTGATTATGCTGGGTATGTGCTGAGGGTGGAATTTCAATGACTTTTGCTGCTGTGAGTAGAATGAAAGGGGAATGAGTTGAAGAATGCCAGAAGAAGTCCACATTTTTTTAAATGAGACTTTTGCACAGTAAAACGATGGATCACAGTGTTATATGGTTCACTCAGTCATTAGCATGTCCCTTGCGGAAATTTGCCTCCCTAAGAGCTCTCCTGTAGGCCTCTCGCTTGTAAGCAAGATGCCCTGCTGTTGATACATCCATTTGCAGATTATCAACGATGTCTTGCAACCATCTTCGCCTTGGTCTTCCTTTTTTTCTTTTTCCCACTATGTACCCTTCCAGGAGTGTCTTCTCTAAATTCTTATAACGTTTAATATGTCCAGAATATTTAAGTTTTCTCTGTTTAATCTTCCTTGCTAGCCAACCGTATTCGAAATTTAGTTCTTATAGTAAGGATATGGGTGTCTGAGTGGCGAAGTGGTTAGTTCACTGGTCTCTCATGGCAAAGGTAGAGGGCTCGAATCCGGCCGAAGGCACTCCATTCATCCAGCTATAGAAATAGGTACCCGACTTCTTCTGGAGTTAGGGAAGGAAAAGCAGTCAGGCGTGATACTGACAGTATCATCCTCTAGTGTGCTGACAGGTCAAGGAAAATATGGGCACTAACACCATATCCCTATGTGCCTCTAAGGCATAACAGGGTTACCTTTACTTTTTTTTTTAGTAAGGATACATTTGTTCTTTTTTGTGTTCATGATATTTGAAGGGAAGAGCTGCCATATTTGTTTTGTCTGTTGTCATCAATTTAGTTTTCTTCGCATTAAGATAGAGGTTTTGCTCTTCGCTGTTCTTACGGACTGATATAATTAATTTTTCCATTCCTTTTTGTGTTGTGGACAGTAATTCTGTGTCATCAAGATATCTAATCTCTGGTATTTCATAACCTCCATTTGTTACGACATCGTAATATTCTTCGTCTACATCTTCTCTAACGTTACTAATTTTATTTTCAGTATATAAGTTAAATAAGTAAGACTTATATGTGAAACTTGTATGTCAAACCAAGTTGTTATTTCACCATTTATTCCCACTGTTGCCTGTTGGCCTAGATACAACAGTTATATTAATTGTATCACATGTGATGGAAATCCCACTTTTGTTCAGTTATTTCCCAAAGTTTCTGGTGTTGTAAACAATCAAATCCTTTTGAATAGTCTATAAAAGATAAATATATATTCACATTAAACTCTCTGCATTTCTCTATCTATTTTCCTGTCGGACCTTCCATGTTACTGTTTAGGTTACTTGGTATACTTCCAGAAAGTAGTTTACCATTGCTTTCCTTCAGGGCAGTGACTGTACTAGTCAGTGATCGTAGCCATTGGCTCTACATTGAGATCATCTGCCTACCATCACAGAATGGTGACCATAAGCAGCCAATCTCTGCATTGCTTTATTATTAATCTTATGTCTAAATTGTAATCTCTTGTTCCTCGTCCTTGTCTAAAACAGGCTTGAACCATATTGATTTCTCCTTCTATTTTCTTTCGAAGTATGATTTTTAACGGACTATTACTGGCATGACTAATTAGGACAACAGTTCTGTAGTTCGTGCATAATTTCAAGTTACCCTTTATCGGCAGTGATATGAATACAGTTATTTTCCATTCTTTTGGCCAAATACCTGAATGCCATATCTTTTTACATAGTGCATGATAGATTATAGCACATTCTTTTCCTCCTGCCTTAATAAGTTCAGCTGTTGTCTCATCACATCCTGGTGATTTACCATTTTTCAGATTCTTTATTGCCCATAAAACTTCTTCTATTGTCGGTTCGGATTCTTTCTCCTCCAATAATAATTCACACTGTTGATTGTCCCCTTCACTGTCTGTTGTATCATACATTTCTCTGCAGTACTCCTTCCAACTTGTTATATGGTTGGATTTTATATGTTATATGATTATATGTTATATTTTTTGCCTTCGAAAATTGTACATTTTTTCACACTTTAGGTGTGAAAAATAGGAAAAGAGAATTACCTGGGACTTGAACCATGGACTCCGGTAGGATGAGCAACCAAGAGAATACATCTCACTCACTAATCACCTGCGCTGTCTTACACCTGTCTAAAAAGGTGTTTTGATAACGGAGCCATCAGCGCTTGCTGAAATCTTGACACCTGGAAAATGGAACAAGGTCATGAGACAGAAATCTCCCAATTTCTGAGACACAAACATACACACGCACACAGTCTCCTGTAAATGTCTTGTGCATACTGGACAATAATAACAATAAATAAATGAATGCTTTTTTTTGTTTCATAAACAATTTTTCGGGGCCGACTAGCGTAGTGGTTAGAGCACTCGTCTAGCAACCAAATGGTCGAGGGTTCGAATCCCCAGCTGAGCGGGATTTTTTTCCGACCAATACGGCCCCGAGGTCGACCCAGCCTCGTAAAATGGGTACCAGAGAAAATCTGGGAAGGAAAGGAACTGGTCACCCTACCTCATACGCTGATGACCCAGCATAATGAGGTCTCTAACGCTTCACCCCCTACGGCATTTGCTATGGGACTATCTTTACTTTTTACTTTAAACAATTTTAAAAAAATATTTTTAAGAGCTAGAGTGTTAGAGGGGGTGAGAAAGAACATCATTTTTTATATGATTTATATGATATCATCATTTCATGATAGTAATTTGTTTTGATTTATTTTCTATTGCTGAGCAAGATCTACGAGTCTTGCCAAGAGTGTCTTCTTCTTCTTCTTCTTCTTCTTCTGTGTTCGAGGTTGTCGGTCACTTCAGATCTTGATCCTTGTCGACATGGCAAAGCCCGCAGTCCTCTCCAGATCCTGATAGGAGCCCCAAAGCTTTTGCCCCAAGCTTGTATCCTCTGGCCATGTCTCACGCCTCAGGTCTGTATGGTTTAGGCACTCTTGTAGGATATGTTCTGGAGTCTGGACTCCACTGCCATATGGACACTCCTCTGTGTGAGACATTTTGAGCCGATGCAGGTGGCTCAGTAGTCTGCAGTGGCTTGTCCTTAGGCGAAAGAGGATGGTTTGCTGATATATTTGTAATTGATGTACTGGATTTGGAAGAGTGCGTCATTTCTAAGTTTACCCACTATCTTTCGTACGTGCACTGCTGCTGAAGACCACACCAGAGCCGTTGTTGCTAATAGGGCGGCAATAAACTTCATGTCCCCAGACAGCGAACCATATTTTGTCATTATTTACATTTATTTATTATTTATTTACATTTACTATATAAATTATTTATTTTGTGGTGGAGAGTGGAGTGTGGGTCTTGCATGTGAGCCACACAATCTAAAATCAAATATATTATACGCACAATAGACCGAGAGAAATGATACTGGAAGTTCCGACGTGATGGTATGAGATCACCAACGGAGCTAATGGCCTGCGTGAAAGATAGGGTACTCTGGAAAAGCATAACAGCCAACACGAGTAGGCACGGCACTTAATGATGATGATGATGATGATGATGATGATGACGATAGACACAAGATCATCATCTTATACTCAGGATAAGTAGAATCTGCACCTCTACAGCATGATTAGAAAATGAAAATAAAAACTAACGCAGTACTGCATAACTGTAACAGAATAACATTCTGTACAGATTGTTTTGTGTGTAACCCTGTGGTTGTGGTCTGGTAGACCACAACTCATCACTGTATGCCAAGCACATGTTTCGAGAGAATTCTGAGTCACGTGGTTTAGGTTAGCGGGAGGTGTGCATGGGCTGAGAAAGTGAGTTTTTGGTCAGAATGTTGTAGCGAGAGGTTGTGTGTTTGATTCTAGGATGGGATAGAGATTGTGTAGTTAAATTGTTGTAGTGATGGATTGTTTTTCTTAAGACAAATTGTTGTAGTAGCCAAGTAGAATTGTGTGTCGATTTGTCCACGTTTTTTTGGACAAATGTTGAATGTCTGACCTAGTCCTATGGCGATGTTAGTCGCCCGGACTTATGTTTCTTTTGGATGATCATTTGTAATTGTATCCATCAAGTTTTACACTCTACATCGTTACAACACTCATCGTACAAATGGGATCTCATCATTAAACATTTACGTTGTGTTTGCTGAATCCTATCATTTCTTGGATTCATGTATGTGTCATCAATGGTGTTGAGTTAATGAATTACTTGTAACTGGTCAATGTAGTGTATGGATGAGTAGTGGAGTCAGTGTTACCTGGGTTGTCCCGTTACAGAGAGAATATCACTGTAACATATGTTGGTTGTCTTCGAGCCTAGCGCTCATGTAAAAGAAACTGTAATAATACACAGTACTGTGTTACGGCTTTAAGCAGTGCCGAGTGCAGTAATACTGCTTAATAACAGCTGAAACAAGATGAGGTAACATATAACACAGGTGTTAGAGAAAAAAATGCATCCTGAATTATGATTGTCGGGAAAGAAATAAAGCGTGGAAGTAAATCATGTGTCGCCTACCTGACAGTTTCAACATTCCAGGTGTTCCAGATTCTACGTGTCCTGCTTTATCTGTCATTCATCTTGGATCAAACTTGAATGAATGTGTCGACATCAATCTTACATCTTACATCCTTCCCGTGCCGTTAAATGTCACATAGGGCTCGCATGGTAGTTTGCCAAGACTTCCTGTTTTCGGCGAGCTTTTCAACCTCATCAAGGGATTTTAATCCTACTAATTTGGCCTCTCTTAACAATGTCCTCTCCGGAGTTTCACGTGGTCGACCTCTTTTTCTTCGGCCTGGGTGTGTCATTCAATGTATCAATGGAATTGGTTAAATATCAATATGTTAAAACTATGTAAAACAAAAGAAAGAACAGCGTTATTAATTAACGAGCACACCGTTGTAATGTTTCGGTTTACACCTTAAATCACACAAAAACTTGCAGGACAGAAAGATAGGGAGAGAAAATAAAATATAAATTCATATGAAGGCGATACAACAAAAAAGAATGGAAAAATTCGGAAAAAATGAGGACTTAGCTGTGACTTGCAAGAAGCTGAGCTGAAACTTTTTTTTTGTATTTTTTTTTCAATTCTTTTTTAGTTATAGAGCTGTTAGGGAGGTAAAGTTTCACAAGGGACATGTAACTTACTGACTGATTTGTTGTGTATCATTCATGTGAATTTATATTTTATCGTCTTTGCGTTATTTCTTTGTACTGTATGTTTTGTGTATGGTTACAACACTGTGCGCGCTAGCATAAAAAGCTGTTCCTACTTTTGTTTTAAATATAAGTTTTAATATTTTGTTATCACAGCTTTACTGCAGATATATTTTCACGTATATTTATATATTTACTTTTATGTATACTGACATACAAATTATTATAATTCACTTTTTGGGGTCTTGTTTTGTATTGTAACATTACTAGTGTTAGAGTTTTAGGATATAAATTTCATTTAAATAAAATGGAGAGCATTAACATTTGTAACAGTGTTACATTTTATTTTCTTTTGCCTGATCCTCTCATGTCACACCTCATTGCAGCTGGAGGGCTGAAGACCAGATGAGACAGAGGGCAGCATGTCGGCCAGGGAACCATGTCCTAGGCACCAGGAACAGAATTATTTTCATGATGGTGTTTGTAAATTCAGTGATGATATAGGATCCGTCTTCCACATAACAGACGGGGTAGACTGTATCATCAGTTGCCTTTCCCTGCGTATTATTAAGGAAGGCAGCTCCTGTACAGCATGAGTAAAGTAAAGGTAGTAAAGTGTTATATCACCGAGTCACCTACAAGATACAACGTTAATGCCAGAATTTTCCTTGACCTGTCGGCACAGTAGAGAAGTATTTTCCTTGACCTGTCGGCAGAGTAGAGAAGTATTTTCCTTGACCTGTCGGCAGAGTAGAGAAGTATTTTCCTTGACCTGTCGGCAGAGTAGAGAAGTATTTTCCTTGACCTGTCAGCAGAGTAGAGAAGTATTTTCCTTGACCTATCAGCAGAGTAGAGAAGTATTTTCCTTGACCTGTCGGCACAGTATAGAAGTATTTTCCTTGACCTGTCGGCACAGTAGAGAAGTATTTTCCTTGACCTGTCAGCAGAGTAGAGAAGTATTTTCCATGACCTGTCGGCACAGTATAGAAGTATTTTCATTGACCTGTCGGCACAGTAGAGAAGTATTTTCCATGACCTGTCGGCACAGTAGAGATGTATTTTCCATGACCTGTCGGCACAGTAGAGAAGTATTTTTCAACCCGGGTTCCTCGGAAACTAAGGGTTCCATGATGGATCTGTAGGAGTTCCGCCGAAAATCGTGACTAAAACTCCTTCATAGGCGCTTTTCAGGGAACCCTGGAGCTTAGCTTCTGTTTTCTGCCCAAGACAGGTTGGCTAGACAGCCATCTGTAGTTCTACACAAAAGAGAAAAAAAAACTACTCCTGCACACGCCTTGTACCTGATTAACATTTTGTATACTTTACATTTATTATCATTTATTATTCTTCTTTTAGGCGGCGACAGTCTCTACTGTGGCATCTTGAGAAACTGAGGGAAGAAGAGACAGAGGAAGACAGAGAGAGAGAGAGAAGATACTAGATGGGCTGTCAGTGTGGCTAGCAAGAAAGTCGCCGGCGGATCTCATAATCAACGCAAAAGACAGGGAACTGTGGAGAGAATTGATCGCCTAGGCTAAGCGGCATGGCATTTAGTGTGTTTGTAGTCTCTACTGCATTAACTAAAAGGATAAATATTTTTCTGCCTATACTAGTGGCTTTCATAGAAATTATATATTTTATTATTCGCTCGGGGAGGGGGATATGAAGCAAAACAGGAAAAAAAGAGCGGTGGTAAATATTTTAATGCAGGGGTTCCGCGGGTACAAATACAATAATCCAGAGATTCGGCGGGGATAAATAAAATAATCCAAAGGTTCCGTTGGGACAAATAAAATAATCCAAAGATTCCACGGGGCAAATAAAATAATTCAAGATTTCCACGGGAGCGAAAAGGCTCATGAAGGCTGTCCTAGATGACGATGTGATCACCATCGAGCTTGGTCAGCTTCCTTTTCCCCAGTCTAGACAAAGCCAGGTTCCCATTTATACAACTGGGTGATTGGGACGGCCCCGCCAGATTCAGATCACCAGTCTTCGCCAATCTTCGCCATGAGAGACGAATGCAC